>CM062820.1:319569736-319892191 GCA_031772625.1 Pinus tabuliformis | reverse complement strand
CACTTGTAAGCTTTATGCAACATACTAGGTCTCTAATTTCCCAATAAATGCACTGACATTATAAAAAATAAGATTATAGATGGGGAGGTTATTGATAATTCCACCACTAGTCCAAAAGGAAGGATTTATCTTTGCTATCTAATCAATGTCTAGAAAAATAAATTACAACTAATTTATATATAGATTTTTTTTAAACCAATGAAGGTGGTCAACTAGGACCTAGTGGATACTCAAATCTATAATCATCTCATTACAATTGACCATGGCATTAAATTGTATGATAACATTGGAATTGACCATGACATTAACTTGTATGATAACATTGCAATTGACCATGCCATTAACTCGTATGATAAACATATAATAAGAGAGGAAATATGAAAAATGGCATTTTTTTACGTGAATTTCCAGAACCTCAATCCTATTGGAGTGGTGGAATCCTATTAGGTAAACTCTTTTCTAGGATTTTTTACACTTTTACTGTTACAATAACTAAAAAAATTAAAAAAAACAAAGATGGAGGAACAAATTATACTCTAATCACTATATAACAAATAACAATTTTTACCAAAAATACATTTTTAAGGAGAAGAGTCATTAGACATTTTCGTCTATTGACAACCTATGTAGAATACTACATCTTCCATGCTTTTTGGTTGACAATTCTCTGATAGGTTCCCATGTTTCCCAAACATTACACGCTCTTGGTTGAGGTATATTTTGTACTCGCAACAACTCTTCCGCAATGGATATGTTATTGACCACAATGTTTCCTTGACCGATGTGTGTAAAATGTGTCTTACTTCAACATTGAGACATTTTTTCATATACAAAGACCTTATAGTATTGAGATGCTTGATTTCTAAAAATCAGTTTTTCTTTAAGAATTGTAAATAGACTATGAGTTTCCAAAATAGTGATTTTATACATTAACCATGAACTATTAGTGTTGAGGGATTTTATTGATTCTCTTAGATATTATTTGTATTAAAACCTATTACAAGTTTATTTAATTGATTCTTTTTTATCTTATTTATATTAAAATGTATTTCAAGTTTTAATTCTTTTAAATCCTATTTATATTAAAATATAGTACAAGTTCCTTAGGGGTGGAAGGAGTAAGGGGTTGAGTGATTTTTTAGCTTGAAAAAATAAATTGAAAATACTTATTCCTATCATTTTGGTCATGTTACTAATAATCAAGTAGAAGCATACACTTTATTGCAAGGGCTCAATTAAGAGGTTTGATGGGCATTAGCAATATGACCATCATGGGAGATTCTATGATTATTCTTCTATGCTTTATGGGATGATCTTTCCCACGGAACTCAATCTCAGATCAATCTCGAGAAAAAAATATTATCTTTCTAAAAAGGTCTCTATTCTCTTAGCTTATCATATTCTGAGATCCAACTATATGAAGACTAATAAAGTAGCTGAGAATGGAACAAATGAAATCAAGGAAGATCTCATAGTTAATGGAACCATAAACCATTTATTTATTTCTTAATCATTTTTTTGTATTATATAAAAGTTAGATTATTTCATATAAAGTAGCTGAGAATGGAACAAATGAAATCAAGGAAGATCTCATAGTTAATGGAACCATAAACCATTTATTTATTTCTTAATCATTTTTTTTGTATTATATAAAAGTTAGATTATTTGATAGACACTTGCATGCATCGGTTAAAATAACACTCTCTTCAAACGAATCTTTGTTATGAGACAATGGCCCAAGATGCTTTTAAGGTTTTCTTCTCCATCGATGCAACTACTACAGAGAAGGAGGATTTCCATGAGTCGATGCTCAAGAATCTTTCTTATGCCTTTGATTATCATTCATTGATTATCAAAGATTTGAAGATTCTTTTATTGTAAAAAATATTGGCTAATTCTAGAGGCCTTGTAACTATGTATGAATGTTTTTTTAATTGTGCTTAAATCAACATAGTATATAAAATACAAATCGATGCTTCGTGGTGTGAGGTCAATGGATAAATTCTTATAAGTTAAGATGTGAACATTTTTAAAATTATTTTTCTAGGGTTTTGGGAATCCTTAATTCCTTAGTAGGTTTGAGGTTGTGGATTTAAGCGTCGGAGCGGAATTACCTACTCTGGGTTAATGCATATCTCCTGCTCATGTTTATCATTGGATTCAATTTTTTGTTTGATTTTCGTAGGAACTTTTCTCTATAGCATGATACTTCTAATTTTGGTTTATCATTAGCTTTAGTTCTTCATGGTGTATAAATCTCGATATTTTCTCATAATTACTTGTTATCTATTATGTAAAGTTAAATAAATTGATACTGAATACTCTTATAACATTGGTATTGAAAACTCGTATGACATGTTTGTTGTATGATGGTTGAATGGCGAGTTCGGCGGATATTGGGGTTTGTTGGTTGAATGATGGAGCAAGGGTGTATATATATGAGTGAGAGTGTGCATTGATTTTAGTTACTCAACTTATGTAAATCTTTAGTTTTTGCTAACCCACAATAAAATCTTTCATGCAAATTTGAATAACCATTCTTTCATTAATAGAAGAAACATCAATTAAAAATTAAATTTTCCATATGAGGTTCCTTCAAATGATATATGGAAATATGTTACAAAATTGTTTCTTAAAAATAAGATTACAAAATAGAATAGTGGGCACCATGTTACCTGGAGATTAATTTAATTGAGTAAGTGCCTCATTTCTTAATTTTTAAATATGATGAACCCTCTTTGTATTTCATAAGAGTCATGTCAACGAATATTTTAATTATTTTAAAGGACTATTGTATATAAATGGCATATTCATCCAACCAACTTTTCACAAAGATGCTAATATAAGATTTCTTAAAAGGCACACCTGCCTCAGTTTCTCGAATCACAGAGATTTTCACATGTACTTTCACAACATTCATTGATACACAATTCTAATCTTTAATTGATTTTTTCTCATATTCACAACAACTTACTGATAAAAATCATGTCTCCCAAGTGCCAATGATATCTAGTTGATAGATACCTAATAATTTCCACCCTCATATTTTATTTTATATACCATTTTGAAAGCTTGAAAGAATTTGAACTCCTTTTTCATATACCTTATGTCTGCAAGGATTGTCATTGCTTTGGGACATTTATGTTAGTGTAACTTTCTTCTTAAATTTAAACTCCTACTACACTCTTTAGAAGATATATAGAAACTCAAATTTCGATTGTATTTCATTGTCTATATATTTTTCTTGATTATTTCCTTCCACATTCCCCACTCCTCCTATTAGTGTTCCTTGGCACCTATCAATGCAATTGCTAAATAATTGTTAGCCTCTTTCATAAAACAATAATAAATCCAAAACCAAAATGTCAATGAAATTGACAAGTGGGCCCATAACCAAAATGTGCCTAACTCTTGGGTTGTTCCTCTAAGATAGGAGTTAGTTTAGGTAACTCCTATATTGGTGTGTGTCTGGTGAGAAATTATCTCAACCAAAGGAGAAATTATCTCAACCAAAAGTGTCTAAGATAGCACGCACTATCTTGAGAACACTGTGTCTCATCTATTTATTTGTAACGCTATATTCAATTATTTTAATGAATGAGAATGTGAGAGAATACTTGAGGAAGCCATGAGGCTAAAGCCTTTTCCGCCATTATTTGGTGTCTGGTTTTTATGTGTGTTTTTTGTAATCTGTTTTTGTTAATTTCATTTTTCAATATGTAGTATCAGAGCACACGGTTTTTCATTGGCATTTTGGTTTTGGATTTATTATTGTTTTATGAAAGAGGCTAACAATTATTTAGCAATTGCATTGATAGGTGCCAAGGAACACTAATAGGAGTGGGAATGTGGAAGACAATAACCAAGCAAAATATATAAACAATGAAATACAATCAAAATTTGAGACCCTCAAACCCTATCTCCCGATCATTTTGCATGTGAACTGTTGAGGTTTGAGAGGTATGTAATGTGGTTATGCTGCGTGGTTTTCTTTGTGTAAATTTATGCTGCCTCTGGTACTCTGGCTCGGTTCTTGACCTAGAAACTCGTTGGCTTCTCTTCTCGTCTGGTAGTGAACTCTTGTGTGAACCTGGTTATTCCTTCATTGTTTCTCTGTCTACACTTAATCTTTCTGTCGAAATATGGATTTAGTCTGCTTGTTGGAAACTAAGATTTCTCTGTGTACAAGTAAATGTTGGTTATTTAGCTGGATTGTGTGACTCCTTTCGGTCTTGAATCCTTCTATGCGACTGTTGTTGAGTTCTTTGGTTGTATTCCTCAGTTTTGTGAACAGGTTTTAGTCGCAGGGTCTCGGCTTCAGCTTCTTCCACAATGCCAAGGTAAGATTTTTGTTCAATGCTATCAGTCTTTTCTTCTTTTCACGCCGTTAAACTAACACACTTGCTCCTTTGTGAGCAGAGTGACCCTAGGTGACTGCAATGTCAGCGTCCTGTCTCTGCAAGGTAAACTCGAACCCTGGTTTCATTATTTTCTTCCGGCCTTTACTTTCTCTGACACATATTACTCACAAACTTCGGTTATTGTCTATCATTGCAGGTATGCTCGTCCTGGAGGGTTTTGGACTTCGGCTCCTCGATGCTCTGGCTAGACCCGGGTAGGGTCGTTCCCTATTTTTCTTGTTGCTTGTGTTCTATTCGTCATAGGCTAGGGTTACAGTAATTTTGTTGTAATGATTTGAGACCACCGACTGTATGTAGTCATAGGCCATTAGACTTGCACGGTTCCTCTGGTGGGTAGTTGCTGTAGGGTTTGATTTGCGGTTAGGGTTTCTAAACCCGTATGCTATGATACCCTTCGAACCTTGTATAGGGTTATCACATGGACTGTATGTATATTTGAATGAGGTTTTGTGACTGTAAATATTCGAACAAAGATTCTTGTGCTTATTTTGTAAATGAAACAAGAGGGTTTACTCTTCAGGAATACTTGTCTGATTTGTTTGACTTGTTGTTCAGAAATGCTTGCGTCTTGTCTCTACCTTTGATGCTCGAATTATGTATACTCGTCCAGGATTCCTCTGTTCTTATTTGATTGATGAATTTAGGAACTGTATGCCCTCGTTTCTGCAATGTATTCTTTAATTATGTTTTCAAAATTGTTTTGATTTGTAGGCCTACTTGAATCAATGCAAACAGAAACACATATATGTGTACATTCTTATAGAACAAAACAGAGAATGGAATTTCACTGTTTCTAGAAATGTAACAAAATGACAGATAGATAGACAGTTATAGGATATTGGAAAAATATTCTGTGTGCTTAGAGATATTTTATTAGTTTTCCCTCTCTCTCCCAAAAAGTTGAACCTTTTACAATTGCGTTCTGTTCTTTTTCAATGATTGTATGGAACTGTTTTCTCCTAACTATTGTTGGTTACATTCTGTTGTTACACATTTTTAGTTCCAAAAACTGTTTATTGTCCTACGTTACAATCTTGTAAAAGTTGACATGAAAATAAAATTAATTACTTGCAACAATTTACCTAATTAATCCTCTACCTTCCTACATACTGTTCTTTACTAAATTAAAACAACATAAACAAAAACAACTACAGTGTTCACTTAGCAAATTCCTCTTCAGTCCTCTCAGAGACCAAACAACCTTTCGTCATGATGACCCGTCAGCTAGATGCTCCTGCATCAGGCTCCCGGGGTAAGAAAAAGTCATGGCTTTGTTCCATGAGATCCTCCATAGAATAACCCGCCTTCTGTATCTGTGCCGCGTCAAGCCACGAACTGTCCTCGATTGGACGGTTCTTCCACTTGAAAAGGTATCGTAGATACTCCTTCCTGTGAGTCCTCTTGTGCCGAGAAACTTCTCGATCTCATGGGGTTGAGTTGAAGACATGTGCCTCATGCAAGAACTATCTCCAACTTAGGTGTCCCGTTTTGGCCGTACCACACTGTCTTCCTCCGAGTTGGCAGTATGTGGGAACAGGTCTGCCACAATGAAAATAGGTGATACGCCTATGTCTAGTGGTAGCTGTATCTCATAAGCATTGGCTGAGAATTTACGCAAAATTTTGCAGGGACCAATCTTCTTGAATTTCAGCTTGTTATATGCGCCCTTAGGAAACTGTTCTTTCCGTAAGTGTGCAAGGACTTCATCACCTACATTGAATTGGACTTCTCGTCGCTTTAGATCTACTTGTTGTTTGTATTTTTGAATGCTGTCCTGAAACTTTGATTTCACCTGTTCGTGTAGTTCACTCATCGCTTCAGCAAAATCTTCCCTATCAGCGCTTCTCTTCTCCAACATTCCCAGATCCCGCAACTCATGTATTTCGTGAGGATGCATGCCGTACAGGATTTGAAATGGACTGTATCAGGTGCTACGATTCGGTGAATCGTTATAAGCGAATTCTGCCTGAGCAAGTGCATGATCCCATAACCGTGAATTTTCCCGAGTCAAGCTCCGCAACAAGTTCCCCAAACTCCTGTTCACCACTTTCATTTTCCCGTCAGTCTGCGGATGATATGCAGAGCTGAAGTTCAACTGTGTGTCCAACTTATTTCATAGGGTGCGCCAAAACTGTCCCTTGAATTTTACGTCCCTGTCAGAAACAATAGATCTGGGTAGGCCATGTAATCTAACAATCTCCATGAAAAACGGGTGAGCTACATGAGTGGCATCACTAGTTTTTCGACAAGGGATGAAATGCACCATCTTCAAAAATCTGTCTAGCCATCATCGAGTCATAACCTCATTATGTTCTAGGCAGTCCTAAGACAAAGTCAATGCTGACTGAGTCCCATGGTCTACTTGGAACAGGTAGTGGTGTGTAAAGTCCAGTGTTTTGACTATGTCCCTTCGCCAGTTGGCAGACTTTACACCTATTCACATATCATTGTACATCCCTTCGCATTCTTGGCCAGTAATAGAAGTGTCTGAGCTACTCCAAAGTTTTGTCTATGCCGAAATGTCCAGCTAGACCTCCGCTATGCTTCTCCCATATAATATTTTCTCTCATTGAACAATCAGGAATACATAACTGTCCCCCTCTAAACAGTAGTTCCTCCTGCAAGTTGTAGTCCAACCATGGACTTTTGTTCCTCAGCACGGGATTTTGATAGGCTTCATAGGCCTCTTTGAAATCTGTGTCGGTCTGGTACAAATCTTTCAAATGCTCGAAACCCAACACCTGTATTGTACTTTCCTGTAAGAGTAAGGTTCTTCTGCTCAATGCATCCGAACCTTGTTGGCCTGCCCGCTGATGTGTTTCAACACAAAGGTGAAACTCTGCAAATACTCCAACCATTTGGCGTGCTTTTGGTTCAATTTATGTTGTTGCATTACATATTGCAGCGCTGAATTATCAGAAAATAACACAAATTCACTCCCCAATAGGTAGTGTCTCCAATGCTTCAGAGCTTGGATGACAGCATAAAATTCCTTGTCATATGAGGAATACTTCTTCTTGCTTTCTTTCAGCTTCTCGCTGAAAATGCAACAGGTTTGTCTTCTTGGCTGAGTACAACGCCAATAGCTGTACCACTTGCATCGCATTGAACCTGGAAAAAGCTTATTAAAATTTGGTAACCTTAGAATTGGCCTTTCTATAATTTTCCTCTTTAGGAGCTGAAAGTTGTCCTCTACTGCCTTGGTCCAACAAAAAGGCTACCTGGCCTTTTTGATAGTGTCTGGCATAGGTGTGCAGATTTCACTAAAATTTCTTATAAGTTTGCGATAGAAACTCGCCAGCCCATGAAAACTACGTACCTCAAATAAGATTTTTGAAGATGGCTAGTTAATGATTGTTGCAATCTTTTCTGGGTCCATCTTTAACTCATTTTCTGCAATTACAAAGCCTAGATAAATCATTTCTCTTTGTAGGAAAGTAGATTTTTTCAAATTTATTAGTAATTTATTCTGCTGCAATTTCTTCAGCACTCTTCAAACATGTTGAAGGTACTCCTCTTTAGTCCTATTGAAAATTAATATGTCATCAAGGTACACTATCACAAACTTGGCGATGAACTCTTTCAGCATTTCATTCATCAATCTCATAAAAGTACTAGTGGCATTACTCAAACCAAATGGCATGACTAGCCATTCGTACAACCCTTCATTAGTCTTGAAGGCTGTCTTCCACTCATCTCCTTCCCTGATCTAGATCTGATGATAGCCACTCTTCAGATCAATCTTCGTGAAGTATGCTGCCCCACTTAGGCAGTCCATCATATCGTCCATCCTTGGTAGGGGAAACCTGTACCTAATGGTGATTTTGTTGATGGCCCGTGAATCCGTGCACATCCGCCATTCTCCTCCTTTCTTGGGAGCGAGAACTGTTGGTACTACACAAGGGCTCAAGCTTTCCCTTATTAGCCCTTTATCTAGCAACTCCTACACCTGTTTCCTGATCTCCTCATTATCTTTGGGGCTCATCCGATATGCTGCCTTATTTGGTAAGCTTGCTCCGAGTATAAAGTCGATATCATGACTGATGCTTATTTTGGGAGGCAACTTGTCTGGCAAATCATCAACTACAATGTCTTTGAATTCCCGCAAGATCTCTTGAATTTCTACAGGCAAATTAGACATTTCTGTGTGCAACAGCACTGTCCCTGCCCTCCTCACAACAGCATAATTGACTTCACTTTCCTCGATCTATTTCACAAACTGTTTTCCACCTATTAACAATGCTTTCGTCCCACTTTCTTTTGTTGTCTCCTCTTCCTTGATGGGTACAAGTGTATGCTTGATTCCATTTTTAACAAACTTGTAGCAGTTCATTTTCCCATCGTGTACCACCTTCCAATCATACTGCCATGGTCTTCCTAGCAGTATGTGATAGACGTCCATTGGCATAATATCACAGATAACTTTGTCTTTGTACTTGCCAATGTGAAATTCAACCTCACACTATTCATCAACCAACAACTGGTGGCCTTTCTGCAGCCACGACACCTTGTAAGGGGTGGGGAGCTTAAGCCGCTTCAAACCCAACTTCTCCACCATCTCGGTGGCAACCAAATTATCTGTACTCCCACTATCAATGATCAATTTACAACACTTTCCGTTTGATTTGCAAAATGTCCAGAATAGTGCTTTTTGTTGGGTCCGTTCAATTGTTTCTTTGGCTGGCTTCAACAATACTTTCTTTAGAACTAAGGCCTCCCTTATTTCCGCTACATTTTCTGCTTCTTGGGCTGATGCCTCAGCCTCCTCAGGTTGTGCAACAAATGTTCCCCTTTGGCCAGCTTGCTCTGCTTCAAGGCATTCAAAAGATCTGTGCCCCCACTTGTGGCACCTGTAGCACTGGAAATTAGCTCCTTTACCTCGGCCATTCCCTCTTCCTCGCTGATATGGCCTGCCACCTCTAGTGTTGTCTCCTTTCTTTGTTGTTCCTGAAGCCTTGGAGCTGCTTCCCTCTTTGCTATTACTGGCAGTTCGTCCTCTGCCATAGGATTGTCCTCGTCCTCTGCCGGTTCCTCGTCCTCTCCTAGCATTTTTTTTTTCTAGTAATCTTTTCCTCAGCCTTCACAACACTCTGATAGGCTTCTTCTATATTTCTTGGGGAAAGAATGCTGATTTCATCCAGTATTTCCAGTCTCAAACCGTTTACGTATCTTGTTGTCTTCTCCGGAGTGTCATCGGTATAACCAGCTCTCAAGTTCACCCAGTAGAATTCTTCTGTATACTCCCTTACTGTCATCCCTTTTTGTCTTAAATTTTGCACTTGTCGATAAAGTGCAACTTGGTAATCCTTAGGCAGAAATCTGCCTTTCAGCTTGGCCACCATCCTTGACCACTTCTTTATCGGTAACTTGTTCATCCTCCTTCTCTCTGCTTGGACACTATCCCACCACAGGGCTGCGTGTCCCTTCAATTTGGTTGCAGCGAACTTGACTCTCCGATCCTCACTGATCTCTTCACTTTCAAAATACTTGTCCAACTCACTTACCCAGTCCAACAGAACTTCTATGGACAGGCTACCATCGTAGTTAGGAATCTCCGGTTTGGGCTTGCTGCTAGCCAACAGAACCGACCTCAACAACCTCATCTCTGACCCTTCCTCATCCGATCCGTTTGTTGCAACTATGGCTTCCTCCTCACTGTCATCTCCTATTTCTGGATCCCTTCTCCTTCCTTCCTCCAGTGCCACTAAATTAGCAGTAAGATCCTTATTTCTTCCCTCAGTCCTTCGTCCACTGCTCTACGTACACCTCTCCCACGTCCTTGTCTTCCAACTTCCATATCCTGACTCTTTCAACTTCCTGCTCTGATACCACTTGATGGGTCCAGCCCAGCCTTGTCACACTAACCAACGTTAATAATATGATTATGAATGAATTTAATGATGGGCAATTGGATTACATATGATGTTGGTTCATTTGACGGTTGATTGCAATGATTTTAAAATTGATTTGGGGTCCGCACTTATGATTTGTACCTGCGCTCACGAATAATGGACAAGTGTCCACTCCTTGGAATTGTCACCCCCGCTTTGGTAAGAGGGTCTCAAACCCTATCTCCCGGTCATTTTGCATGCGAACTGTTGAGGGTTGAGAGCTCTGTAATGTGGTTATGCTGTGCAGTTTTCTCTGTGTAAATTTATGCTGCCTCTAGTACTCTGGCTCGGCTCTTGACCTGGAAACTCGTCGGCTTCTCCGTCTGGTAATGAACTCTTGTGTGAACCTAGTTATTCCGTCATTGTTTCTCTATCTGCACTTAATCTTTTTGTCGAATTATGGATTTAGTTTGCTTGTTGGAAACTGAGATTTCTCTGTGTACAAGTCAATGTTGGTTATTTAGTTGGATTGTGCGACTCCTTTTGGTCTTGAATCCTTCTATGCGACTGTTGTTGAGTGCTCTGGTTGTATTCCTTAGTTTTGTGAACAGGTTGCGGTCGCAGGGTCTCGGCTTCAACTTCTTCCATAATGCCAAGGTAAGATTTTTGTTCTATGCTATCAATTTTTTCTTCTTTTCACGCTATTAAACTAACCCACTTTCTCCTTCATGAGCAGAGTGACCCTAGGTGACTGTGATGTTAGCATTTTGTCTCTGCAAGGTAAACTCGAACCCTGGTTTCGTTGTTTTCTTCCGGCCTTTACATTCTCTGCCACATATTACTCACAAACTTTAGTTATTGTCTGTTGTTGCAGGTATGCTCGTCCTTGAGGGTTTTTCACTTTGGCTCCTCGATGCTTTTGCTAGACCCGGGTAGGGTCGTTCCTTATTTTTCTTGTCGCTTGTGTTCTGTTCATCATAGTCTAGGGTTACAATAATTTTGTTGTAATGATTTGAGACCACCGACTGTATGTAGTCGTAGGCCGTTAGACTTGCACGGTTCCTCTGGTGGGTAGTTGCTGTAGGGTTTGATTTATGGATAGGGTTTCTAAACCCGTATGCTAGGATACCTTTCGAACCTTTTATAGGGTTATCACATGGACTGTATGTATATTTAAACGAGGTTTTGTGACTGTATATATTCGAACAGAGATTCTTGTGCTTATTTTGTAAATGAAACAAGAGGGTTTACTCTTCAGGAATACCTGTATGATTTGTTTGACTTGCTGTTCAGAAATGCTTGCGTCTTGTCTCTACCTTTGATGCTCGAATTAAGTATCGACGTCCAGGATTCCTCTGCGCTTGTTTGATTGATAAATTCAGGAACTGTATGCCCTCGTTTTTGCAATGTACTCTTTAATTATGTCTGCAAACTTGTTTTGATTTGTAGGCCTGCTTTAATCAATGAAAATAGAAACACATATGTGTGTACATGCTTATAAAACAAAACAGAGAATGGACTTTCACTGTTTCTGGAAATGTAACAGAATGACAGATAGATAGACAGTTACAGGATATTGGAAAAAATGTATGTGTGCTCAGAGATATTTTATTAGTTTTCCCTCTCTCTCCAAAAAGTTGAACCTCTTACAATTGCGTTCTGTTCTTTTTCAATGATTGTATGGAACTGTTTTCTCCTAACTGTTGTTGGTTACACATTTTTAGTTCCAAAAACTGTTTATTGTCCTACGTTACAACCTTGTAAAAGTTGACATGAAAATAAAATTAATTACTTGCAACAATTTACCTAATTAATCCTCTGCCTTTCTACATACTGTTCTTACTAAATTAAAACAACATAAACAAAAACAACTACATTGTTCACTTAGCAAATTCCTCTTCAGTTCTCTTAGAGACCAAATAGTCTTTCGTCATGATGACCCGTCAGCTAGATGCTCCTACATCATTGATGCTTACAGTGTTTAGTTACCCATGCATTCTCATAGATGGTTATTCCTTTATATGGAATTTAATAGTTTGGTAATATTTTCATGATTGAGTTATGGAGTGTAAATGCCAAGATGGACTAGAAATAGATATGGTTGATTAAGGGGTTCTTCAATTCACAGTGAAACATTTGTTCTAAAGGAGTAAATGATGAAAAAATTACTTAACAAGGATTAAGACAGCTAGTCATTTTAACAACCCTTTAAACCCATGATTTTATAATTGTGATTAAGAATTATGATGTTGAAAATGGCTAGCATGGATATCTTAAAAAAATTTATTTGATGTAATATGGATTCATTTAATATATTTCCAAAACCTAAAGAAGAGAATATCTAACATGTATCTCATTGCATCAGACAAAGATGTAAGTGAGATTTGGAAAGTTTCATATTTATCCTGAATTTAATATCCAATTTTCCCTATTTCCCATATTTTTGATTTGGTAATTGAACTACCCAACTGCCATTAATTATGAGAAGAATTGTGAGTGGTATTTAATTTCTCCATAGGTACATTGGAAATTGACCTAATTTGATACTTTAAATTGACCACATAGTCCAAATCTAGGACCTTGAATTCTCATACAAGTAGATTGTGGTGTGATGTGAATGAGCAATGGTTACAGAGCATTATGGCATGGTTAGGAACATAGAGAACAAAGAAGTGCATGCAAACTAGAAAAACCCATGGAAAGAAACAAAGACATACAAGGGTTCAAGTATTGTGACTCTAAACAGAAGGTCACGTAAACCCTTGTTGAAACACAACAACCCACATGGCACTATGAATTAGCTAATTTGGATAAGAATCCAATTTTGAAGACTTTAGTTTGAGCTAGAGGGTCAAGAGAATTTCTTATTAACTTATCTGAACTAAGCACGAATGCCACTAAGAATACGAAAGTAACAAGGAATTGTTGGATTAGTGATAAACTCCTATTTTTCCTATGTAGGCCCATTAAGGAAGTATCCAGAGCGTTAACAAGTCCTGTCTCAATAGTTGAAAGGAAACATTTATTTTTGTGTGTGAAAGAGAGTGGCCTTCAAGGCCTTTACCAAGACTTAAACCTTTTTAATCCCTAAGTGATTCTTCCTCTTAAGGCATCATATTTGTATCAAGGGTGGCCAACTACAAGAAAAAATGTAGTGTTTCTAAACACATAGTTTGATGGAATGTGGCTCTTCCTTCTTGACTGCTTGGAAAAGTTTAAGTGAGATAGATAAGTGTATTTATTCCTCATTAATAAAACGACCCTACTTGCTCAAGCTTCATAAATGTTTTCATGTTTAGCTATTGAATGTATATGATGATGAACTTGAAGTGTTGCTTAAGTATTTTTTTTGTGTAAGTCAGAAGATTATATTAAAAGGGTAAAAATATAGTACAAAAAAACTGTCATAGCAGATCGAGGCCTGAAGATAACAAGCCAAAAGCCATAATTTCCATACAAATTAACCAAAAACTATTAACTGTACACCACATAGGGTAGCTAATCCTTCTATCTAACTTCGCTTGAGAATAAGAGAGGTTGAGCTGAAGACCGCAACCCTTCAACAAGCAGAAACTATAGAAATGACAAAACCCCAGATCTTAGGGAGACCAAAAAACCGGTCAAGACAGATGAACAACCGGTCAAGACGGATGAGAATTAACATCAACACAGAATTACTGAGGGGACTTCTCGAACCTGCTTGCTGTGTCCAAGGCCTGTTCCAGAACATGGTTGTCCGCTCTCGCTTGCAGGGATTGATAGCTGCGACATTCCGCCTGATTCTCTTGCTGCGGTCCACCAGTCTGCCGAGCTTCTGGACTGAGCGTCTACCTGAGGAGCTTAATAAGCACCGTCATCTTCTTGGACAGAGAATCTACTACCTCATGCACCGCAGTGATTTTGAAGTCCAGAGCTTCATAAATGCCATATAAACTTTTCATCTGGGCCTCAGGGATGAACTGGTCACTTTGAGGCAGCTTCTTACTATCTTCCCTTGATTCCAGAGCACGCGCCAGCAGGGTTTTTACTCGCCAGCTTTCCGCCTGAGTGCGCACAAACTGTGTGGCGCGTTTGGTTACTGTTCCAGGATCCTGAAGCCAATCAACCTCCTGCGCTATATCTTCCTCAGACCGCTTTCGCTCTTCTTCCTTCACAGAAGCCTTTAGGTCAGACAATTTGCGTTTGTTCTTCGACGCGGTTCAGGTCTCATATATTTCCCTCGCTGTCTTGAGCTCCATGTTCGCAGTGATGCTGCAGCAGTCGTTACCTTCCATACTGATCTTAACACTTGCGACGTGAGAACAGGCACAGAGAGCCGAAAGAAAATGAACCCGAACAATGCACTGAAAAATGCTGATAGTGCCTTTGCCTCTACTCGCTGTTAAATAATTGTTCTGGAGGATATTACCCATGACTATCCGATCCTCCCAAAACGACTTGGATGTACTAACATAATTGTTACTGCATAGGGCTGTGTTTTCTGTGTGATGTATCAAAACCTTGACATAAATGTTGTCTCTTCTCTCTCTAATCAAAAAGTGCCATGTGTCCGCCAACTTGCTGTGGTCGCGGCAGTGATCGTTGCGGCATATCATTTTAGATTTGTTTCCCTTATTCCCCTTCTGTTGCCATAAATGCACCGGAATTACCTGTCCTTCTGCCTTCTGCCAACTTTTAATATCCTTAGCCACTCCAGCGTGCCCCATCATAGAAAAGCGCGGAAGCCAAACGCCTTCCGGTTAAGCCCGGTTGGCATTATCCATGTCTTGTTTGGCCAGCTGGATGCATTTCTCCTTCAGGTCTGGACAGTTCACATGCTGCCAACAGCTGTCCCATTCCCTATTTTGGTTGTCGATGCCATGATTTGCTAGGTGGTCCGCTATCGCATTCGCCTTGCGTCTCACCGCCTGGAAGACTAACCCTCTCATACCGCTGATTAACTCGGCTATGTTTTCTGTCACCTTTGCTAATCTCCAATGTTTCGTTGCTTTGCTCGCTTTGGTTCCGCCATAGATTTTCTTTGCCACAGAAATTACCAGGGCTGAGTCGCCTTCCACCACCGCTGTACAATTCTGCATGTCTTCTAGAATCCATAGTCCCTATTCTAAGGCTGCAAACTCCATTTCATTGTTCGTCCCTTCTCCCAAAGCTTTGCAGTAGATATGAAGAATGTCTCCTTCATGGTTTCTTATGATGCCTCCTATACTCGCCATCCCAGGGTTACCTCTGGACGCGCCATCAAAATTCAACTTCAGCCAACCAATCGGCGGATATTTTCAACTATTGGACTCAGAGTTTGGGTTCTACTGGCAACTCGATGTGGCCATGCTCTGGTTGATGTCCAGCTGGAAGAGTTTTAAAATACGTAAGTCACAAGACGAAGGCTTCTCATTAGTTTCTGCTTTGACTTTCACTTGAATTAACTGTCTGATATTTATCATAATAGTATCTATGGAATGCTCTGTGTTTCTGTATTCATCTTGGAAAATTCTCCTGTTACGCTCCTTCCATATGGTCCATGTTAAGAAACCTGGCATAACTTTCCAAATGTTGTTGACTCTGGGATTCTTTGAGTAATTTTTTTGCCAATTTTGTATGGTATCTTGGATGGACTCCCTATTTCTGTTAGAATTTAGCAGAATACCCTCCGCCCAATTCCATAAATGACATGCCCAGTCACAGGAATTAAATAAATGGTTTATTGTTTCTTCCTCTACCAGGCACATTGGGCATCTGGAAGGCCCATGAAAACCTTTATTGCGTAGATTTTCCCACGTCAAGGTTTTTTTCCTCATTAAAAGCCAGAGGAACGTTTTGATTTTTGGCCAAAACAAGTTGTCCCACACTTTATGACTCCAAGGAGTTACCTCCCTCTGCTCTGCATTTTCTATCAGTTCCCTGGCTTCCTTGAGTGAGAAGTTTCCGCTGCCTTTCATTCCCCATCTAAGCTGGTCCTTTTCTTCCGTATTCCTTATCTTCCTTTTGAGTAGTTGATCAATTAGATGCTTTGTGCTGTCATTTTCCCCATTGTTGTTGTCAAAGTTGAAGTTTATCCATTCTCTCCAGTTAGGATCCCTGTTGTTCTGGTTCCAGTAATGCTGGACTTTGTATCAGCCTTCGTGTTGGCATTTGTGCTTGAGAAGAGCGAGCTCTGGCTTTTCCATTTTTGGGAGTTGCTGCCAAGCATCTTCCCAAAAAAGAGCTGAATGCCCATTTCGAATTTCCCAAAAACTGTTTTCCTGTGCACCAAGTTGCGATTTTTCCTAGCAAGATTCCATATGGGGGAACCCTCAGGAACCTCCTGAAGTCTAATAAGATCCTGATTGTTGCACTCTGGGGTATATTTCTCTTTCCAATGTCTTGCCCAGGGAAGATGGGGCTCTTTTATCCATCTCCACCAGAGTTTTGCACCGCAAGTCATTTTGATGATTGACGGATCCACCAGATTAGGCCTCCCAAAATTTTCGGTTTGCAGAGTTTGTGCCATGCCACAAGCACCCATTTTTTCTTTTCCCCATCTCCATTCCATAAAAAGGATCTTTGGATTGTTCTAATTTGTTGAAGGATGCCCTTGGGGGACGACAGCATGGAGAGTAAGTACTGCGGGATAGCCTGCATAATTGCCTTGGTGAGGACTAATCTCCCAGCAAAATTAAGTGCCCTGTGCATCCAGTGCTTACACCTTTTCTCCAGGTTAGCCAAGATTTTCTCCCAGTGCACTTTTTGCCAGGGTTTGAGTGTTAGAGGTGCTCCTAAATATCTTGATGGTAGACATCCTTTTCTGAAACCAAGTAAATTAGAGAGATGCTTCTGAATAGCTGGATGGGTGTGAAAGAAAAAAATCGTGGACTTGGAAAAATTAATTTCCATTCCCGACGCCTTGCTGAATAGATCAAGGATTTTCTTAAACGCCAGAGCCTCTTTCACCGTGGGGGTTCCATGTAACATAGTATCATCCACAAATTGTTGGTGTGTGGTAGCTGGAATGGATTGGAGAGGCTGAAGTCCCTTGATCTTCCCTTCTCTTTTCGCTTTGGCTATGAGTCTGCTGAGTCCTTCCATGAGGATTACGAACAGGAAGGGGGAGAGAGGGTCTCCTTGTCTGATTCCACGAGTGGGTGAAAAGGGTTCAGAGGGGGATCCATTGACAAGGATCGAGAACCTGGAGGATTTAATAAGGGCTAGAATCCAATTGATCCATTGCTTGCAAAAACCAAAGGCTTTTAGAATGGCTTCTAGATATTGCCAGCTAACTTTATCATAGGCTTTCGATAGATCAAGCTGCATTAACATCCCTGCTAATTTTCTAGTTTGAAGAGTGTGAATCATTTCTTGAGCTAGTAGAATATTATCTAAGATCTGTCTCCCTTCGACATACCCCGATTGCTCTTCTGATATGAGGCCAGGAAGAATTGGCTTCAGTCTATTAGCTATAACTTTCGATATGATTTTATAAATGACATTACACAGAGCAATTGGTCTAAACTTCTCAGGAGTGTTTGCTTCTTCCATCTTTGGGATAAGCGCTATGAAGGTGGAGTTAAGAGATTTGAGGATGGATCCAGATCACCTAGAGTCCTCTACAACTTCCCAAACTTCATGTTTCACTAGGTTCCAGCAAGCTTTGTAAAAATTAATGGTGAAACCATCCGTCCAGGGGCCTTATCACTTGGCATGCTTCTGACTGCTTCTTCCACTTTCTCTAGGATGATTTCTCTACTGAGGGCTGAGTTCTGATCGTTGGTAATAGTTTTGGGAATGGCCATAATGAGCTCCTTTATAGCATCCTCTCTGTTTGCTTGCGGTTCCTGGGCAATAATGCTGAAATGCCTAGTGAGTAAAGCTGCTATGTCTTGGTGATTTTTTAAAGTTTCCCCATTCTCATCCTTGAGTTCTAGTATTTTATTTGCACTCCTGTAATCTAGAGCAGATCTGTGAAAAAATTTGGTGTTCTGCTCACCCTCTTTAAGCCACCGTATCCTGGATTTCTGCTTCCAAAGAGTTTCTTCCTGCTGACAGCGTGTATGCCACTGATGAGTTAGAGCTTTTTCCTGCTCTACAGACTCCTCACTATTGTGCCCTGAAGCCCAAGCTTTGTGTATCTGTTCCAGCTTATCTTTTATTAGGGTTTTCTCCTTAAAAATATCTCCAAACTCCGTAATATTCCATTCTTTTATTTTGGCTTTAGTGTACTTTAATTTCTTCTGAAGATTAAACATTTTGGATCCCCTTCCAATCATAGGTTCGGACCACCATTTCTCCACTAGATTGAGGAAGTTGGGGTGTTCCAACCAAAATTTTTCGAATCTAAAAGGTTTATTCCTTGGAGTGCCGTGGATAGTTGCTATTAAAGATATTGGCCAGTGGTCAGATCCTCCACTTGGAAGGATGTCTGAATCAACTAGAATACCATCCATAATGATGCTCTCAGAGATGAGGAATCTATCCAGACGAGAGGCAATCAGCCTATCGCCACCTCATCTGTTATTCCATGTAAAAGTGCCACTCTTTGGTGGGATATCCACTAGTTTAGCATTGTCAATGAAATTTGTAAATAATTCTGCATCCTTACTGATTTTTCTTATTCCCCCTTTCTTCTCTAGAAGGGTAGTTATCATGTTAAAGTCACCCCCCATAATGCATTTGGAATATGGATGCCTAGAAATCAAACTTAACAGAGAACTCAAAAAGGTCATTTTACCCTCTATCTTCTGCGGTCCATAAACATTTATGCATAAGAAGGATTCAGAGTTACCTATGGGTTGGGCTTCCACGGCTATGAATGCTCTGGTTACTTCTGCTGAGAGGACTTGAATCATCCTCAAGTCCCACATAGTGACTAAACCTCCTTCTTGTCCCTGACTCTCTACTTCCATATAATCTATGTGATTGTCGAGCTTCTTACTGATGTTAGCCATGCTTGTATTGCCGCATTTAGTTTCCTGAATGAATATGATATTCGGTTTTTCTTTCTGAAATTTTCTTTTCAGAATTCTCTGCTTTGCTTGGCTGTTAATGTTGGCATTATGATACATATGTTGTACTTGATGGCAACCCACTCATCTCAGATGATAAATTATAGTGCAGAAAAGTTCACGCACTTTTATGCAGATAAAAGTTTCTTTCATGTAGAGAAAAGTTCATGCACTTTTATGCAGAGAAAAGTTTATTTCATGTAGAGAAAAGTTCACGCACTTTCATGCAGAGAAAAGTTCCTTTCATGAAGAGAAAAGTTCACGCACTTTCATGGTTGGCTCATGGTATTAGTCTGACAGTTTTTGATGCTATGGTTTTGGTCCGTGGTATTGCATCCAAAAGTGTTGATCTCACGCACTTTCATGGTTGGTTCATGGTATTAGTCCGATAGTTTTTAATCCTATGGTTTTGGTCCGTGGTATTGCATCCAAAAGTGTTGATCTCATGCACTTTCATGGTTGGTTCATGGTATTAGTCCAACAGTTTTTGATCCTATGGTTTTGGTCCGTGGTATTGCATCCAAAAGTGTTGATCCCAAGTATTGGGTCCGTGGTATTGTGTTATTATGGTTTTGGACCGTGGTATTGTGAAAGGCCTAAGACTATATAAGAGGAAGAAGATCATTTGGCAAAGCATCATCTGAATTATTGAATATCTGATAAAGTGCTAGATCTGGAATACTGTGATTGGGTTATGATGTAGATCTGGATCTGAGCTAAAGAGGGATCTCACCGGTTGATGAAGAACAAGATCTAAGGATAGATCGGGATCAAATGGTTTGAAATGAACTATCTCTATATATTTGATTATGCTTATTCTAGATCTGTATATTGAAAAATGATCTGAACTGGGTATAACTTAAGTTTGAAATCGCTGCAAGTCATGTTTGAATATTTATAGATTTGTACGTGGGTTGGCTTTGGTGTAAGCGCATATATATGTAGGTTTGGTTCATTGTAGTAGCGTATACAATTTGAGCTATGATATTTGAAGTCACAGGTGGTTCTGGTTGTTGATGGGTTCTGATGACAGTTTAAAGGTGTCAGTATTTTGCATATCCTGTTTGGTTGATTGTGTTTAGCTTCAGTATTGATGGATGAGAACTAATATTGGATCAGGATCATAATGACTCATATTTATGTGATTTCATGGACTAGATCTGGGTGCTAACACATATATTATCCTTGTATATGTATTGATTTGGTGTTTGGGTGATTCAAAAGATTGATTGATTATGTGCTTCAATGATATTAATGGGTCCAATATGAAAATTGGATGAAACGTGGCCTTTCAGATTATGTGTTGTGCTTCAGGAGTATCCAGTCTGAAAATGTATGAAACGTGGTACCTGGAGGAGAGAAGATTGTAGGTCAGTGCCTACGTACTAGTATCTTAGCTAGTACAAGAGCTAAGGGGGTGGCAGCTCCCTTCCAGTAGTAGTTGAAAACTTTGGAGCATTATAGCAGGTAGCAGCCTGCGTACTAGTAAACGGATCGGCTAGTACAAGAACTATGGGGGTTGTAGCTCCCTTCCAGGAAAGACTGGAGAACGAGAGAGGGTTGTAGCTCTCTACAGTTAGAAGCCTGCGTACTGGTATAAGACTGCACCAGTACAGAAATATTGTAAAACGATTTTTTTATTAAGAAGAAGATTGAGATGACTTGCAGCAGGTGGTTTTCTCCCACATTGGGTTTCCACCCTATATCATGGTGTTCATGTGTGTGGCTTATGTGTGATGATCTGTTCTATTTTACTGCACCTGTTTACTATTAATATGGTTGATAATGTTCTAATGCAGTCATTAAGGATCAACTAACTGAATCATAAGAAGTTGTGGAAGTAGCATATATGAATCTGAATATGGAAATGAAAAAGTTTTATTGATGTGATAATATTGATTCACCCCCCCCCTCTCAGTGTTATTTCCAACAATTGGTATCAGAGCAGGTCCTTTGGTAGAAGCTTGATCGCTTGAAGGAGACCTGTGGAACTATGGGAAAGAAGCTTAAGAAGAAAGCACCTAAGAAGAAGAAGACATCCTAGAAGAACTATGACAGTGGGAGAATCGATTGGGGATTAGGTATAAGAAGCTCTTCAGATTCAGATTCAGATTCGGAATCATTTCAAAATAAAGATGAACTATCAGGTATGAATTTGCTATCCTCTGATGTTCCAGCTATCTATCCATTTGGAAAAGATGGAAGTGATAACGAAACAACTGAATGTGCTCTTATGGGTGAGGAAGAAGGATATCAAATAGAGGCAGAATTTAACAGGCTGACAAACAAAATTAGTGAACAAGAAAGACTTCTGAACATAAAGAGTGGTGCCCTCAAAGAAGCTGTTACTAGACAAAAGGCTCAATGAGAGTTATTCAAGGACAAATATCAAAAGTTGCAGGATGAAGTAACATCTCTAAGAAATGAATTCAATGAAAGAAGCACAACCATCAAGAAACTCAGAGATAGATCCAGTTACTATGAAAGTCTTGAAGCCACAATCCGCTCGCTAAAGGAAGATCTTGAAGAATCAAGGAAGCAGAATAAAGATCTACTCCAAGCTAATGAAAAACAGGTAAACGAAGTTATCAGCTTAAAATCTCAGCTAGAATGTGCCTTCAGAATTCGTCAAATGCAGCAGGATCTGAATGAAGAACAAGAAAAGGAGATTCTCAAACTAAGGCATCAGTTGGAAGAAGGAAGGAAAGCTGAAGAAGACATGAAGAAGCAATATCTTGAAAAGGAAGAACAACTTCAAGTTGAGGTAAATATCTTGAAAGGTAAATTAGAAGAAAAGGATAAACTGTTGCGATTTCAAGATAGTACTAAAGTCTTGGATGATATTCTTAATAGTCAAAGGTCTCCTGCTATCAAAACTGGTCTTGGTTTTCATGAATCTATTGAAGGTGAATCTAGTTCACAAAGTAGGACAAGGGACTCGACTGCAAAATCTGAAATGCTCAATAAGGAGATGAAAGGTCAATCTCATCATCAACCAAGGAAAGAAATTCTTCAAAGAAAATCTTTTACTCCTCCTATGAATAATGTTGAATGTTATGTATGTCATAATCTTGGACATGTTGCAGCCAGATGTAGAAGAAGAAGGTTTCAAGACCATCATGCAGAAAGATCATCACATTCAAGGTACTTTAATGGATATTGCTTTTCTTGCAATATGTTTGGTCACAGAGCTGTTGATTGCTATAGAAGAAATATGAGACATGTAAGATGTTACACATGTAACAAGCTTGGACATATAGCTAAGGAATGTAGGAACAAAGTATGGGCACCATACCAAAAGGAGAAAACATCATCATCACACCTGAAGATGTGGAAGAAGAAAGAAGTACAGTCAGAAAGAGGTGGCATAGCACAACATACAAACATAACAGAATCAAAGGGAGCTGGAAGTGTAAAACTTCAGTGTCTTAAATCTCATATGCAAGTTTCTTAAAGAGAAGTCATGTATATACGTGAGTTGGTTATGGCATAGTCGCGTATATGATTGTTTGAGGAAAGGAAGTAGGGGCAGGTTCAGGAAAAGGATTAGTTATGATTCAGTTTATTATTTGCGCTGTTTGATAATGGTTACAATTTGCTGATGATGTGTGGAAATGACTTGATGGTTAGAAGTGTTTTGTTTCTAACTTGATAATGATGATGTCTTCATACTTCTTGTTGATATGCATGATCAGATCTGACAGTAACCAAGATGGCACAGGTTTAAGGGGAGCATATGCTTTTAATGCATTGTTGGCATTATGGTTAATAGTCCTTGGTGATGATGCTTATGTGGATAAATGATTCATCTTGCTATGATATGGTTATGAGTTGTTCAGATGATTCTTGGGGTTACATAGGTGATATTTAGATCAGATTTGATTCTCTAATGGTGCTTACATGGTGATCTTCATAAGGATAAGGAGCAGTACATAATTCACATCTTCTACTTGATGATGAGTCACTCATATGCTATTGTCGTCATATGCATAAAGATCATATACTACAGTTATGATGCAGGATTCCTATTGTTCTTAGCACATATATGGATGAGGATTGTTGGCTGGATACATGGATGATTATTCAAAGTTACATTGTTGGAGACATGATGATGATGAGTTCTTACCTATATGATGATAGGTTGTTTCATATGTTGATTGATGCAGATATTCCCAATTGATGATACTTGGTTCATGCAGATCTGGATGGCTATGGTGTTTCTCACATATGATAGAATGTGAATGATTCTGTATATACAGAATTCTGTTCAAAAGGATGAGTTGATACGGACATACCTTGATGATTCATGCACTAATACAAGTTGCTGGTCTAGTTGCTGTTGACAGATGTTATGGAGCAGATCATACAGTGTTGTTGCTGATGTTTATCATGATCTTATTTAGGTGTTTGGTCTTTGTTATAAATGTCATGTATATCATTCGATGTAAAGGTCATATCAAGACTCATGATGTAATAGTGTGTCTCTATTTATTGTAGTCATTTGATGAGATCTCTTCAGGTCATGTAACGGCCTATGTTGGTTTCCCCACTATGCCTGGGATGAATGATGTTATTCTCTTATGTTATCATATGTAAACTTTTGGTATATCACCATTGTGATGGGAGATAGATGTATGTATGAGTCTTTGGTGATAGGAAGGTCATTTATGATGTATAGAGTCTTGGTTCTTCTTGAAGAACAACTTTTGCAGATCTTTCCTACAGTCAGGGGGAGCATGAACAACACAATTCAGAAAGAGCAGAGCTTTCAGCATGTAGCATGAACAGATTGGTACACCTTGGCATATACAAAGGGGGAGCTCATTCAGAGATTTCAACAGGTACTCAGGGGGAGTATGAACAGCGGAATGCCTTTCTAGGAAAGAGAATATCTTGGTTCGCCCTTTGCCCTTGATGTCAAAGGGGGAGAGTGATTTGGTATTGTTGCCATCAAGTCCAAAGGGGGAGATTGTTGGCATTATGATACATATGTTGTACTTGATGGCAACCCACTCATCTCAGATGATAAATTATAGTGCAGAAAAGTTCATGCACTTTTATGCAGATAAAAGTTTCTTTCATGTAGAGAAAAGTTCACGCACTTTTATGCAGAGAAAAGCTTATTTCATGTAGAGAAAAGTTCACGCACTTTCATGCAGAGAAAAGTTCCTTTCATGAAGAGAAAAGTTCACACACTTTCATGGTTGGCTCATGGTATTAGTCCGACAGTTTTTGATGCTATGGTTTTGGTCCCTGGTATTGCATCCAAAAGTGTTGATCTCACGCACTTTCATGGTTGGTTCATGGTATTAGTCCGATAGTTTTTGATCCTATGGTTTTGGTCTAACGGCAATCGTGATTCCCAAAAAATGGTACCAGAGCGTAGGTCATGAGTTCGATACACACCCGTCTAGCATTGGTGGGGAGATTGTTGGACGTTTGATAAACCAACGCTCCCCGTGTGTTTCACAACATGGACTAACCGCCTCTCGTGGATCCTTATCTCTGGTGATGCGATTGTTGACTAACACCTGCAGGTTTTGGTCTAACGACAATCGTGATTCCCAAAAAAAAAGTGATTTGGTATTGTTGCCATCAAGTCCAAAGGGGGAGATTGTTGGCATTATGATACATATGTTGTACTTGATGGCAACCCACTCATCTAAGATGATAAATTATAGTGCAGAAAAGTTCACGCACTTTTATGCAGATAAAAGTTTCTTTCATGTAGAGAAAAGTTCACGCACTTTTATGCAGAGAAAAGTTTATTTCATGTAGAGAAAAGTTCACGCACTTTCATGCAGAGAAAAGTTCCTTTCATGAAGAGAAAATTTCACGCACTTTCATGGTTGGCTCATGGTATTAGTCTGACAGTTTTTGATGCTATGGTTTTGGTCCGTGGTATTGCATCCAAAAGTGTTGATCTCATGCACTTTCATGGTTGGTTCATGGTATTAGTCCGATAGTTTTTGATCCTATGGTTTTGGTCCATGGTATTGCATCCAAAAGTGTTGATCTCACGCACTTTCATGGTTGGTTCATGGTATTAGTCCAACAGTTTTTGATCCTATGGTTTTGGTCTATGGTATTGCATCCAAAAGTGTTGATCCCAAGTATTGGGTCCGTGGTATTGTGTTATTATGGTTTTGGACCGTGGTATTGTGAAAGGCCTAAGACTATATAAGAGGAAGAAGATCATTTGGCAAAGCATCATCTAAATTATTGAATATCTGATAAAGTGCTAGATCTAGAATACTGTGATTGGGTTATGATGCAGATCTGGATCTGAGCTAAAGAGGGATCTCACCGGTTGATGAAGAACAAGATCTAAGGATAGATCGGGATCAAATGGTTTGAAATGAACTATCTCTATATATTTGATTATGCTTATTCTACATCTGTATATTGAAAAATGATCTGAACTGGGTATAACTTAAGTTTGAAATCGTTGCAAGTCATGTTTGAATATTTATAGATCTGTACGTGGGTTGGCTTTGGTGTAAGCGCGTATATATGTAGGTTTGGTTCATTGAGTAGCGTATACAATTTGAGCTATGATATTTGAAGTCACAGGTGGTTCTGGTTGTTGATGGGTTCTGATGACAGTATAAAGGTGTCAATATTCTGCATATCCTATTTGGTTGATTGTGTTTAGCTTCAGTATTGATGGATGAGAACTAATATTGGATCAGGATCATAATGACTCATATTTATGTGATCTGATGGACTAGATCTGGGTGCTAACACATATATTATCCTTGTATATGTATTGATCTGGTGTTTGGGTGATTAAGAAGATTGATTGATTATGTGCTTCAATGATATTAATGGGTCCAGTATGAAAATTGGATGAAATGTGGCCTTTCAGATTATGTGTTGTGCTTCAGGAGTATCCAGTCTGAAAATGTATGAAACGTGGTACCTGGAGGAGAGAAGATTGTAGGCCGACGCCTACGTACTAGTATCTTAGCTAGTACAAGAGCTAAGGGGGTGGCAGCTCCCTTCCAGTAGCAGTTGAAAACTTTGGAGCATTGTAGCAGGTAGCAGCCTGCGTACTAGTAAATGGATCGGCTAGTACAAGAACTATGGGGGTTGTAGCTCCCTTCCAGGAAAGACTGGAGAACGAGAGAGGGTTGTAGCTCTCTGCAGGTAGAAGCCTGCGTACTAGTATAAGACTGCACCAGTACAGAAATATTGTAAAAGGATTTTCTTATTAAGAAGAAGATTGAGATGACTTGCAGCAGGTGGTTTTCTCCCACATTGGGTTTCCACCTTATATCATGGTGTTCATGTGTATGGCTTATGTGTGATGATTTGTTCTATTTTACTGCACCTGTTTACTGTTAATATGGTTGATAATGTTCTAATGCACTCATTAAGGATCAACTAACTGAATCATAAGAAGTTGTGGAAGTAGCATATATGAATCTGAATATGGAAATGAAAAAGTTTTATTGATGTGATAATACTGATTCACCCCCCCCCCCCTCTCAGTATTATTTCCAACAGTTTAGCCCTCTTGCATTCCATGAAATGATTTTCATGATTAACTAGAAGAATTATTGGTAAGATGGGAAGGCATTTAGAGCCTTCATCTTCCCTGAGTTTATCATTATTATCCCTAGCTCCTGCAGAACTTCACCACTTGTTCTCCGACCTCTCTTCTTCCTTTTCTTTGATCTTGTTGAGTTGCAGAGAAGACTCTTTGGGTGGTTCCCAGCTCCTTTTGCTATACCTAACTTTCTACTTTTCTTTTCTAACTCCTCTTTCTGCCTTGCTATAAATAGATCATTTACCTTCCTGATCTCTTCTTCCAGTACATTTTCTATGCCTCGAGCTTTCCAGTTCTCGGCCATGACCGGTAGGTTCATCCCTTCCTGTGCTAGAACCTCCTCCAACTCTAAGTCATCACTTCCTCCATCACTGGTAAGCATGTCTGCATCCTCCTCTGGCTCTTCTATTTATTCCTTCATTTGGACTTCTGTGCTAATAATGGCTTCTTCTGCTTCTTTTATAGTTTGCCCGCTTTTTCTGTTAGCCCTTCATTTGAATTTAGATCTCTATTCAAATCTTCTAAGTCTGTATCTAACTCTAAGATTTCATAAGTGCTCCTATGGTGACCTCCTTCTGTTTCTATTCTGTTTGTTCTTCTTCGGTTGGCTCTTTGTCTTATCTTTGGTTTTACAAAGTTATCTCTGCCTCTGTTTGCTTGCTCTGTTTTAGTAACTTCTTCTTGTTTATTCAAAGGGCATTCCCTCATTAGATGTCCATGCTCATGACATCTTCGACAACGAAAAGGAATCTGTTCATAGTCTATTGCTTGGAAGTAATCCTCATCCCTGTACTCTAGCCATAAACCCTCATGTAGAGCACCTGATACATCCATTTCCACGCAGATTCTTGCACACGAGGTGTATTTTCTTTGTATGGTCGCTTCTGAGGCTTTGATAAAAGTGCCCAGCTGATCCCCAATTTGTTTCAGAGCTGATAGACCCCAATAGTCTATGGGAAGAGAAAACAGGCGGATCCATACTGGTACCTGAGTGAAGGTTTCTTTTTCTGGAACAAAATTTGGTTTCCATGGTCGCATGTAGAGACCGGCTGAAGCTAAGAAATATGGGCCTCCATCAAAAATTCTGTCCTTGTCTTCTAGGTTGGTGAAAACTACAGTGAAGAAGCCTTTTGCTCCTAAGTGTAGTTTCACATCGCCCTTGGGTTTCCATTGCTGTCGTATCCATTGACATAATGCTCTTTCAGTTGGCCACAAGCCCATAAACTTGCAAATGACTGCATGCTCTGCCATGTGCTCTCGATAAGCTTGAATCTCCGGATCTATTATGACAACTCTAAGGGTATCTGCTTTTTTAGGTTTGCAGGTTCCGTTTATTGTTGGGTTGCTGCTGGGGTTCGAGCTGGTTTCACATTCCGTTTCTTCTTTCCCTTGGGAGCCTTCCTTATGTTCCCCCTTTTCCTTTGATTGTTTTTCATTATTGACTGTAAGTTTTTGTCCTGTAGTGTCATTTTTTCTACTGTTCTCCAAACCCTCATTTGCTTTTCCTTTGACTTGTGGGTTGCTACTGGGCTCTCTGACTTCTACTTGTTTTTTCTCCTTATTTTTCCTGCTGTTCTGCTTGAGCCTGTCATATCCTGAAATTCTGACTCCTTCCTACGCTGTCTGCTTCTGCTTCTGCATGACTATTTGTTTAAAGGTAGGGTTCCCAATGGACCCCTCGTTGACCATCTGGAAGGTCAGTTCTTGTCCCCTTCTGAGTAAAACCGCTAGCCTCGATCTGTTCGCTTCCAGCACTGTGTCTGTAACAGTTGCTCAGAAACCCTGACCTAGAAACGCCGCCATCGCCTCTCCTCGACCTTCCTCTGTCTTGCTTAAGTATGCTTGAGTACTAGCTATGAATATTCATGAGAATGAGCTCTATATGTAGAAGTAATCATTAAAGTATGTTATCCTAAAATAGTTTTGAAGTATCTTATGTTGTGGAAAAATAAATAAAAATGGTGTAATGAAATGTATGGATCCTTCATCTACTTTTTCAATTACATGGCCCAGGGTAGTCTAGTTGTGGGACAAAACAATTATGTTATATCCACATTTAGTGATAAGAATTACTGACATTATTTTCTTATCAACGACCTTGCTTTCTCAAGAGATAAGAAAAAATGTTGGCTTCTCTATTTGTAAGAATTTGGAATCTCATGTGTGAGGCTTGTAGTTCCAAAGGAGTGAGCAGAGTCTCATTCAAGTGGGTGAAGTTATGGATTTGGCCATGGGGCATCTCTTTGTCTTCTTTAGAGAAATAGTTTAGTTGGGGATAATATTTTAGAATTTTTTTTATATGTTATTGAAGGCTTCTGGAACTTTAAAATTCTGTTGGGTAAGTCAATGACCTATAAAAATCCATTTCAATCTTTTCAAATGTACTTGAAAGCTTAGTGAATGTTAAGAAATTTGAGAATTGGGATTTTGGTTGCAACCCCTAGTCACATGGCCTGACATGAGACTTGACCATGGAAAAGTGGAAAGGGCCGAAAGGAAAATAAATCCAAAATCCATCAAGTATCCAAATCTGTCAAGTTTCGCAAATTAGGCATCGAGATCTATCAAGTGTCAAAGATCAAGCATCGACCTCTATCAAGGGGTGAAAGTTTGGGAATTTGGGAAATTCTAAAGTGTTTAACAAGAGACTTAGATATAGATGCTAGAAAATAAAATCATGTGGATATTATGTGGAATCCATCTAAACACTCCTAATCCTTACATGTAAGGCAGTTCGGAAACAAAATGATGACATATCACACCAAGATATCACAAATCCAAGTTATAGAGCTTGGATTTGGATGAAATTTTTGTAGTTGTAAAGCTCTCAATGAGCAAAAGATGATGATTATCTCATAAAAGAATTTTATGATCACTGAAAGAAGAAGAATTTTGATAACCCACTTCCATAAAGTAATCTTAGAGGTTAGGTGTAGACGCCCTATCCCCTTAAAAATATTTAAGGGGGCTAGGTGTTGTTACAATCATCAAGGGGGAGTGTTGATATACGTAGCTCCTACTTATTTTAAGTTTCATCATATTTGTGGCTATTGTCATTATTGGTCACGATTAATAGAGTGTCTCTACAGAGAGTTTGTTTCCGAGTATAAGACACTCGATATATCTTGGACTCAATAGCTTATCTCCAATTATATGCTTCCTAAATTGGTGCAGGGTTGAGATATTGTCTCAATTGTGTGATATATTTATTTGTAACATTATCAATGTTAAAATGAATACTCAAATACATATGTGTAATAGTTTCTACCCTTTCATACTCTCCCATTCTCTACATACTCCCCCATTCTCTACATGAGAAACCATATCAAATACAAATTTAAATATTTTTCCCAATCAACCATATCACATTGACAAGCTTTGAGAGTTTTTAAAAATGGAACATGTCCAATGATGGAAGCATGGAAGGCTTAACCCTAGTTTCCACTCATTGGAAAAGCCATAAACCCAACATTAATTAAAGCTTAGATTTCCAATAAGATTGGTTGGATGTTTGAATGAAGGTAGGGTTTTTGTAGAGTTGAAGAGCATAAAATCAAAGTGATACAACCATCATAACGAGCATCCCAAAAGTTTTTAACATCAACATTACCGCCATCTACTTCAAAATGTAAATGGATAAACTCTAACATCTACCATGTAGAGTTACGACCACAACCCCATCCAAAACCAAATGCTAATAATATTTCAGATAATTAAATTTTTATAAAATAAAATAATAATAATAACATAGGCGAATTGAAATTATTTTAATTAGATTTTTATAAAAATAAAATAATAATAATAACAATAACATGGGCGAATTGAAATTACTTGATAACTAGATTAAGAAATTAAAATTGTTATGCTAAATAAATATTTAACACTATTTAAATCCATTATTAAATCAATTATTAGATAAATGTTTTTATATGCTGTTTATCGGATAAAAATAAAATAATATTCAATAAATAAGTTAAAAAGATACTAAATGAAATTAATTATTAACTGACTCATGATATGTCAATCAAATACTAAGCACCATGTAAGTCAATTATTGGCCGGTTGTATAAATATTTTGTCCGCTGGGATAAAAATAAAGTAATACTAATGTATTTACATCTTGTCAATCAAATACGAACCGCCATGTCAGTCAATTATTGGCCGGTTGTATTTATACTTTGTCCGCAGTAATACCAGTGTATTTACATCTTGTCTGTTGAAAAAAGATAAGTAATATTCCAATAAAGAAACTGACTGAGAAGACGTAAAACAAACTAATTATTGAATAAAAATAAAGTAATATTCAATAAAGCACTGACTGAGAAGACATAAACCAAACTAATTATTAACTTTCTTCCACAAACTTGATATTTATCATCATAACCGATAAATCATTAACTTACGTAACACTTAATATTTTGACTGTAACTACAGGGATCCCATAAAGGAGAGCCACATCATTACAAACTTTTATTGATTGATGTTGACATGGTTGGGACCAAGCAGACTTGTGAGTGCATTACTGAAATCCAAAGAAGAATCTCATTATCACAAAACTTTTATGGATTTTGACATGCTGACGTGCAAAGATTCCTCAAGTTCCTGAAACCACAGGGATCCCATAAAGTAGAGCCACATCATTACAAACTTTTATTGATTGATGTTGACATGGTTGGGACCTCGCAGACTTGTGAGTGCATTACTGAAATCCAAGGAAGAATCACATTATCACAAAGCTTTTATGGATTTTGACATGCTTACATGCAAAGATTCCTCAAGTTCATGTAACTACAGGGATCCCATAAAGGAGAGCCACATCATTACAAACTTTTATTGATTGATGTTGACATGGTTGGGACCTGGCAGACTTGTGAGTGTATCAATGAAATCCAAGGAAGAATCTCATTATCACAAAATTTTTATGGATTTTGACATGCTTACATGCAAAGATTCCTCAAGTCCCTGTAACTATAGGGGTCCCATAAAGGAGAGCCACATCATTACAAACTTTTATTGACTGATGTTGACATGGTTGGGACCTGGCAGACTTGTGAGTGCATTACTGAAATCCAAGGAAGAATCATATTATCACAAAACTTTTATGGATTTTGACATGCTTACCTGCAAAGATTCCTCAAGTTCTTGTAACTACAGGGATAGCATAAAAGAGAGCCACATCATTACAAACTTCTTTGTTGATTGATGTTGACATGGTTGGGACCTGGCAGACTTGTGAGTGCATCACTGAAATCCAAAGAAGAATCACATTATCACAAAACTTTTATGGATTTTGACATCCTTATCTGCAAAGATTCCTCAAGTTCCTGTGACTACAAGAATCCCATAAAAAAGAGCCACATCATTATAAACTTTTATTGATTGATGTTGACATGGTTGGGACCGGGCAGACTTGTGAGTGCTTCTGTTCTGATGACTTCTATATCTGCAGCGACCTCTCCCTGTAATTGCACCTGAGGCTTCCTGCGTCATCTAACTACCCAAATCTCGTTCCCAACCATGTCTATCGAAGAGGCCGATGCATTTGGTGCCTGTGCTGGCAATCTCAACATTCATGCGGAGCAACGGTAATAACACGAACAGACTCGCTTAATATTTTTGCCATCTGTCTATTTGAGAGTTCAATGAATCATGACTAGTTGTCTTTCACAGTATCCTGAAAATGTACATGATTTTTCTGTGTTTTATAATTTTTGTGTTTGGAAAGCCCGAACTGTAAATTACATGGGAGTAGCCATGATTTTGAGTTCATGTTTTCAAAGATTATTGAAAATTTTGTGCCAAAGTTTGGTTGAACTTAAACGTTCTAGTTTAATTTCCTCATCTTTACTGTATTTTAATGTCATTTTTAATTTACTGGAACACAATTAACTTTCCCATAAACTAGTTAATTTATATCTTATAAATAAAATCACAGTGTTTATAAAATTTCTAAAAAATCTAAATCTACACTAAACATGTTAATTTATATTTTTGATTAATAACTTATGTTTTTATCGAACATTTTTTATTAATAACCTATGTTTTTATCGAACTGTAAATTACATGGGAGTAGCCATGATTTTGAGTTCATGTTTTCAAAGATTATTGAAAATTTTGTGCCAAAGTTTGGTTGAGATTAAACGTTCTTTATATGATAGTTTAATTTCCTCATCTTTACTGTATTTTAATGTCATTTTTAATTTACAGGAACACAATTAACTTCCCTATAAACTAGTTAATTTATATCTTATAAATAAAATCATACAGTGTTATAAAATTTCTAAAAATCTAAATCTACACTAAATATGTTTTTAACTTATGTTTTTATTTTTTAAAATAAGATAAAATTTATAGAGTCAGGCGTTTTGATCTTATTTATTGTCTATGCCGTATTTTATGAGCATCAAATGATAATTGTTTGAAGAATTGTCTGCACCATCAAAAAATAGTCAAAATTTAGCTTAAAAAAGTTTCAAAAAAACTTGTAATTGTTTGTTAGTGGTAATTATTTGTTAATAGAATAAAATACCCAAAATGTTGAAATTTGATAATTATAATTTAGATTTACAATTTTTTTTTGCAAAATTTCCAGAAATTTCAAAACAAATTCACAAGCTAATTAAATTCACTTAAAAATTCTTCTCCGATAAACTAAAAAACAACAAACCCATTATAAACTTACTAAATTCTCAACGTTTTCCATATTAATGGCAACTCTCCTTACAAAGCCCCACCCTTTTCTTTTTCTCTTCTTAATCCAGTTAACTTCCCATAAACTAATTAATTTATATCTTATAAATAAAATCATTCAGTGTTTATAACATTTCTAAAAAAATCTAAATCTACACTAAACATGTTTTTAGTTTATATTTTTTATTAATGACCTATGTTTTTTATTTTTTTAAATAAGATTAACTTTATAGAGTCAGGCGTTTTGATCTTATTTATTGTTTATGCCGTATTTTATGAGCATCAAATGATAAATGTTTGAAGAATTGTCTGCACCGTCAAAAAAATAGTCAAAATTTAGGTTAAGAAATTTCAAAAAATCTTGTTATTGTTTGTTAGTGGTAATTATTTGTTAGTAGAATAAGATACCTAAAATGTTGAAATTTGATAATTATAACTGATATTTACAAAAAAATTTATCAAATTTTACTAAAATTTCAAAACAAATTCACAAACCAATTAAATTGACTTAAAAATTCTTCCGCAATAAACTAAAAAACCACAAACCCATTATAAATTCTTTTTTTTAATCTAGGAGAATGGGTAACTAAACCCATTATAAACCTACTAAGTTCTCAATATTTTCTGTAAAAGTGAGGACTCCACTTTACATATTAATGGCAACTCGCCTTACAAAGCCCCACCCTTTTCTTTTTCTCTTCTCAATCCAGTGGCCGGGCGTGTCTCATAGATAAGCGTCTACGAGCATAGAAACAACAGAGGTTCGCGTTAACGAGAATTGTGGGCACTGACAATCTCTGCACTGATCGATTGCTACCGTTGTGTGCCACCTCCGCAGCCCGCAACCGAACGTAGAAGGATACACCTTACTTTTATAAATTATAGTAACCATGAGCACCCGTCGGCTCACTTTCTAACTCTTTGGTTTTTTACTTTCTAACTCTTTGGTTTTTTGGTTTAATTTGTGTATTTTTATTTAGATGATGAATTTTGAGAATATTTTAAAATCAGATAATTCGGAACAATGTAAAACAATATTTCAGGAGAAGATCAAATAATTAACCAAATTCCAAAATATTCATAAATCCACAATCTAGATGAATTCAATAACTCTAATTCACACTATCTTTATTTCAGCAAGGTCCCCAATAAGAAGTCCCACTAAACATAGACTTCGTTGCCTTTGTTCTTTAAACAAGTTTTGTAGGTTTTAATAAAATTTAACTATATGTAATATTATATTGATAAAATTGATTGCTTTTAAATGTTTGGTTATTATTTAGTTTTATTAAATTTAAAATACATAAACTTTAATTAACTAAAAATAATCTAAATAATCTAAATTATATTATTGTTGGTGATAATGATTAATGTTTTACTAAATTTTCAGATTTTAAAAAATGAGAGATTATTTAATATTTTAATTTTATGCTCGAAAAGTTATATTGAAAAAAGTTTTGGATGGTTATAGGTTTGTTGACATTGAAGGTCAACAAAAATGTTTTTCATCCTCAACTCTCTTACTTTTGTAAAGTTGATAGAATTTTTCAACCTATAGTGTTTTCTGAATTGGCCAAACATCTAATTGCAATATGAAGTTCCTATTTTTTTTTTAGTTTAGTAAAGTTTATTTCTTTCCTTACATGAATGAAGAAAAATATATTTTTTATTTTTACTTTAGAGATTTGGGTTCACGAGCTACTTATTCTAACTTTTTTAGCACTTTGCAAGTTTTCCTTAAAATTTGATGTAATAATGTTTCAATATTACCCTTGTTCTACAAAATGATCTCCTCCTTTATCCTCCAAAGGTATTCCTGCCTCCAAGTGTATACCGAATGTGGTTGTTTTGGCTAGAAGGAATTTTAGAAAACTTTTTTTGCTCCATGTTCTTTAATTCTAGCTTATACATAAAATACCTAGTCATAGTCATGCTTTCAATGGGTGAAAGGGGATCTTCAACCATGAGAATATGATAAGGGTATTTCTTTAATCTTGACATGAACTTCTTTTGGATCACTTCCCATTGCAACCCCAAACTTCACATCTATATAAAATAAGAGGAGTTTCTTTTATTCCATATTCAAATATCTATGAACTTAGAATTGTTTTCAAGGTCATAATAAGCTTTCCATCCTCCTTTTATTCTTTTCTCAGTGCTATAATTTTAGCTAAAAGTGTGATAGATATCTATTCCAAGATATTTGTATGATGAACTTCCTCCAAGTTCGTGTTGTCATATATTAAAATATTTTATATGGTTGTCATTATCATATATGATTTTTTAGGATTTAATAATTATGACTTTGAGTGAACATCTTTTACATGAAGGAGAAGAGAGTCATGATTATATTAGTGATAATAGGCTAACATAGTCCTCACCTTCCAAACACTTTTCTAATGTAAAAATACAAAATCTATTTAAAATATTAATATTATATTTAAATAAATATTAAAGAAAAAATCTATTAATATTTTAAAAAATTTAAATTAAGATAATTTTTTTAATATATTTAAAAATTTAAATTTTATATTTTTAACAATCAATGTCAAACTATTATCTAAAATGTCAAATTTATTTATTATTTTAATTATTTTCTTAAGAAATTCTTTTATATATATATATGTGAGAGATTGATTAATGTTATATTATTTATATTAATGCCTTATTATTATAATTAATAAAAGTGGTATTATTTTTTAAGTTTCTAATTTTACTTTAATATTTATTATTTTCACACATTTTTGTGTTTTATATTTTGTAAAAGTTTTTTTGTTTATTTAAAATAATTTATTTATCATTTTATTATTGTGTAGAGTTTTCTTTCAGGATTATTGCATCTATAGTTCTTTGTATTGACATTTTGAGCCATCCACTATGGCTCATCATCAAGATAGATAAAAAAAATAATGCTTTTAGTCTAGATGTTGTTATTTTTTAACTATGAGTTGTAGTTGTGATCTACATGTGTCAAAGTCATTTATTTATGTCTTATATATTTGTATTTGTTATGATCAATAAAGAAATCAATGGGTGATTGGTTGTGTGTTTAATCTCTATGGTGTCTCTCATTTTTTTAAACTTTTGTAATAATATGAGTTAAAAAAAATTGTTCTATTTTTATATTCTTTTATTTTCTATCTAGTTTTTTTTTTTTAATTACATTATAAAAAATTTCAGTTTTCCTTTGACTTTGATTTTTTTTAATTTATCTTGGATTCTTTTTTTAATGGATGTAACCAACAAATGGTTCCAAATATCCTGACATCTGCAACAAATGCAAAGTGGATTACTTAACCACATAAAAACTCTAAAAGACACACTAACACACACACATGCAATTAAAGCATATATACAATGATTTTACTACACTCAATTAAGCATAGTAAAGTTTGAGGTACAACCCGTTTTGGGGCTGCAGTAATGGAGTTCCATCATAATCCACCAACTCGTAGGCACCTTTTGCCAAAATACGATTGACAATATAAGGACCCATCCATAGTAGTTCAAATTTTCCTGCTCCAAGTTTATTAGCTTCCTGATGATTAAGCAAGACCAGGTCTCCTTCCGATAAAACGCAAGGCCTGACATTTCTGTCGTATTGTGCCTTCATTTGTTTCTTATGTGTTTTGTTAGCCAATGCGGCTTCACGACGGGTTTCATCCAGCTCGATGAGTTATAATAAACACGATTCTTCATCAGAAGTGTTGGGTAACAAGTCAATCACGAGTTTGAGAGATGAAATTTCACATTATATCTACAAGATTTCCTCCCAACCATACACCAATTGAAAGGGTGTGAATCTAGTTTCATTCCTCACCGAGGTTCAATATGCCCACAAAGTAGAGTACAAGATTAAATGCCAGTTTTGTTTATGAACCCCTATCATTATTTGAAGCATTTGCTTCAGAACTTTGTTGATGGCCTCAGCTTGTCCATTAGCTTGTGGATAATAAGGAGTAGAACTATCATGCAAAAGTCCTAATTTGGGAGTTAACTCACTCATCATGTGATTGCGAAAATGCGACCCATGATCTGTAACTATAGCCCGTGGTACACCAAACCGAGCAACCACGTGGTTGAAAAATCAAAGTGCAGTCGTCTTGCCTCTATTATTTAATTTCGACATCGCCCCGGCCCATTTTGTGAAATATTCTATGGCAACTATAATGTACTTGGGCCTGTTACACAGTAATTTGTCACTGACCTCATCTCAGTCCCTCCACTGTGTCATACATCAGATAAACATGTTCATATCTTCCCACTCATGCAAGAAGATTAAGAAAGTGCTCTCTAATGCTGAAGATTGACCCTTTTTGCCTAAGTTTCTACATCGTCGCTAGTAAACCCTTAAAATGTGTGACGGTTCCCTGTCATGAACTGTATCGTTGCGACATCATCGCAGTTGTACACCTGTTTCCTGCGACGGTTGAATTTTAGGGTTCAGTGCAAGTCTTCCATATGTTTATTGCGACGATTGGTCCAAACACATTTCTCCCTTGCGATGTTGTCACTAAGCTCTAGTTCATGACCTGCGATGATTCAAATTAAGCGAATTAGTTCAAACAGTCGGCCTTCTAGGTGATTCTAGAGCTGGTTGTTGGGTTAGATTGGTTCGCCTTTCCTCCTCTGGGATGGTAGTTCTACCTTTTATGAAACCTCCCTTGAGGATAAGCTCCCTTTCCCTCATTTCATGGAGGCTCCTCCTCCTATAAAAACACTCACCATTTCTATGATCAGCTAGTTCCCAGTTACAGATTGCTAGTTGGATTGAAGCAAATTAGATAGCTTTGGTGTGAGTTTGACAAGTGTGGAATTGCTGATAGTTTGGTAAGAGATTGTGGAGTGCCTTAACCTTGCATTATAGTTTGTGAGTGAGAGAGAGAGAGATTACCCATTTGGGAGACCCATTTTTGGGAGTGAATGCTTGAAGGAATGTACCAGTTGGATGCTCTTAGAAGGCTTGCAATGTCAATGCTTGGTTGTAAGCTTTTCTCTTGATTTATTTTAATACAATCAATAACAATTTCCTATATCTTGTGTACAATTTACTTGATAGCTTATGATTCCTTGACTTTATAAGTAAATAGATCATTGTTATTCTCGGTTACATGCTCTATTATTTTCTTATTGTGTTTTAGGTTGATTGCTCATTAAGGAGAAGGAAATGGAAGCCCGAGTGACGCAACGAAAGCTTCACCAAACACCGGTTTTGAGGTAGGCCTCCAACAATGACTATTTAATGAAATCGATTGTTGTTTTGTTTTGTTGTGACTAGACACACTCTAGGGCTAGAGGAGTTGCCGCTATCCGCAGAGGGAATAGTTTCCTACTTACACAAGTTGGCAACTCCACTGGGGACTCCTTCATATGTTCTCTTCTTATTTACTCTAGGTTTGATTTAGTGTCTCTTGAATTTTGGGGTTGCACCTTCAGTTTTCTGGGTAACCTGGGTCAATCTGGGATTCCCTTTGACTATTTGGAAGATCAATCTAGTGTCATTTAGGTGATTTTATTTTGTCTTTTGCTTTAAGTAAGATCGTCACTGAAGATAGCTTAACAGCTGCGACGACGTCGCTGATGTTCTAGCTTTGTGCTTGTGACGATTTGGCTTTTGTCTTAGGTTGCTAGTTTAATCCCTGCGATGATTCCTGAAATCGGACCGTCTCTAAAAATAGGTGTATTCTTGGGATGACATCTCTGAAAATAGGTGCACTCTTGTGACTAGTCTTAAGTTGTCAGTGTAACACCTGCGATGATTCCTGTAAAGTTGTTTTTACAACTTTACCTCCTGAATCCATCAGTCTTGTTTATCCCCTGTTGTTTCTTGTCTCTCATCAGATTGTTTTGATTACTTTTGGTTAAGGTACCTTCTCTTTGATTTCATTGAGTGAGTCTTGTGTTTTAGACTGTGTAACCTAGCTCCGTTAAGGGTTTCGTTGAGAAAGTACATTTGCATTAAATTTTCATGTTTGAGAAATTGGAAAGCGAACTTTAAATATTTCATTAGTAGTATCGATGCACTGTAGGATTAATGTGTTGATGCATTGTTTTTCTTAGTTCTTGCACTTGCTTGTCTTGGTTTGCATTTGTTTGGAAATGAACTCTTTACCCTCCTTTGGGTTTTTGTTCATCGAAATGAATGGTGCTTTACTCATTGTAGCTGCATCCTATGAATTGTGAAAATACATTCCGTAGGGCCTGAAAACTGAAACTTAATCCAAGATTAACTCTTAAAATCAATTGAATAAACCTAAAAACACATTGGAACTTAACGCACATTATTTAGAGGTCTAGGCTAGAGATGTGCTCCGGCGTTGTTAAACCTAGTCACTATTGGTCTTTCTTAAGGTTGGGTGATTTCCTCCTTCTGTGACTCAATAGCTGCTAGTACGGACTTGAGCTCCCCGTACCGTTGAGTATATATAGGGAGACCCCACTAGGCTATCATCATACATCCATAGGAAGCCGTGTTTGCCGCCTTATGAACCATAATGCACCGAACACAACATTCGGGAAGATTGACTACCGTACAGAAAGTCCTTGGTCATTTCACTTTCATTTGATCACCAAGGTGTATATGCAGTTTTATGGTTTGTCTCGTAAAACTTTTGCGTAGTTCTCCAGAGTAGTCACTTTCGTTCCTTTTCGACTCCTTAAAAGAAAAGGATCATTTGAGCACTTGTCCTTTCAGGCTCATTAAACCTCAAAAGAGATAGAGTCACCTTTTCATCCTTTTCTTGACTCTTGAAACATGAAAAGGTCAGGTTTTGTTCCTCTGTCATAAAACTTACTGCCCATGAATTATTCTTGGTTACAGTTAGAGTTCTTGATTACAATGCACGTACATTGTTTAGGCTCATTCCCGATGGTAACCTTCCCTGAGTCTACCGGCCAAGGTATTCCACCCAGATGGAACTCCTGGTCCATTTCATCCTTTTGGAAATGTCGGTGCTCTGTATATGGCAACATTGTCCTTCCCTGGATTAACCATCGGTTTTCTCGTTTGGTTGTTTTCAACCTCGGTGGTCTCAAGCGTCATGACTCCTATTCCACCATCTCCTTCATTTGAATCATGGCATGATGATTCGAGGATTGAGCCTAGGCCTTCTTCCCTTGTTTCTTCATCCCTCTCTCTTCCTTCGCTTGGTGAAAGTTCTACCTCTAGTAACTAGGAGGCTAAAAAGAAGAAGAGGAAGAAAAAGAAGAAGAAGAAGTTGGATAAGCGTCAGGCCACACATGCAGCTTATGTTCTGAGTACATTGCAGGTCGTGCCAACTTTTGCTCCCCCGCGGAAAGTTAAGTTTCCTTGTAAATTGTGCAAGGGTGACCATCTTCTTCATGATTTTCCTCGCATTCCTAGGATTTTAGAAGTTTGGTCTCACGATCCGGCTCACCCCTCGTCATCCTCTGAAGCTCATGATGATGCTACCCTCTCAACTGGCAGCGGTAAGAAGACAGAGAATATTAGATTCCCCTATAGGCTCTGTGAAGGTAACCATCTCCTTCACCTTTGTCCGCTCCTGGATCAAGCTGCCGCTATTTTGGAAGGTCTTACAGCTTCTTCCCCTCCGCTTCTAGTTGGTTATCAGAGGCTCTCTTTAGACCCTCTCCCCATTGACAAAGAGATAGATATGGATTCTTCTCTTGTCCATCCTCCTTTTCCCGAGCCTGGCTATGCCAAGCCTGTTCCTGACCAACCATTGGTCGGAAAGAGTGTCGACTTGGGTTCACCACCCGTTGTTCACTCTGCTCTAGAAGAGCATCACGATCACACTGCTCATGTTCTTCTCGTCTTGTCAGATTCTCTTGAGTCCAAGAACAACCCTCCTATCCTAGCGGATTAAGAGAGTCCTTCAATTCTTGTAGAGCAGGGGGATACTCACACGATGCCCCCACCAAGTAGTTTTGTCGTCTCCTTCGACTGGAGCCGCTTGACTTCATTCCGCCTTCCATCCTATGTGCCTTTCCAAATTACCATACATGCCTATAATAAGGAAGTACCCCACACTCTCTTGGACAAAGGTGCATCTGTTAGTCTTATGCCTTCCACTACTTGGAAAGCTTTGGGCTCCCCACAACTTGTGCCTGTTACTCAAAATTTGTTGCCTTTCGACGGAGGAACTAGTCAACCTTTGGGGATCCTTCCAAAGTTCCTAGTTACTTTGGGAGGCAAAACCGTCTGTATAGGCGTGATGGTCGTCCAAGTTGCCTTAGATTTCAGTCTTCGCCTTGGCCGTCACTATATTTATGTCATGGGGGCTCTTGTTTCTTCACTTTTTCGTGTTGTTTGTTTTCCACACGATGGAAGAATTGTGACTATAGATCAATTATCGTTCTTTAGTCACCAGATACCTCCTGTACAACCATCGTCTCCTATCAGTTCTTGTCCACAAGCAGTGCCTTCCCCGCCACAAGTCAATTATATGGCTACACGTTCCATCTCCGCATCTGTTGATGATCATGCAGATGGTCTCGTACATCATGTACTGGGGGCATTGGAACCCGATCTGTCGTTGGTGCCCAATGACATGTATTCCTCCCAGAGTGTGTTTCTTCCATCCACTAAAGATCTCTTGGGAGTCATGTTTTTGTATGGCCCACGAATAAGTGTCCGAGGATAGTTCTGATCTTGTGTCAACCTCGTTAAGAAAATGAAACAGGGATCATGGGGCATAGTTCCTTGTATTTTTTCAAGCTCGTTAAAAAATGAAACAAGGGTTATGAGGATAGTTCTTTTACCGTGTCAACCTCATTAAAAAATGAAACAATTCCCTTTTCCAAATCGAGTCTTTGATTAAGATCTCGTAAAATCTGAATTGAGTCTTTCCAAGATCTCGAAAGTGAACCTTCATTCCATCCACCTCGTCAAATGCAATGAAGCTTGGGGGGCATGTACCTTGATTTACATCATTATGCTGGGGGCATGCGAACTTATAACAAGCAAATTTTTTCATTTCAAGGTTGTGTAAACATGAAACAAAATCCAAGTGGAGTTCTCCATGGTTCAAGGTTGTGTAAAAATGAACCAATACTCGATTTACATCTCGTGATTGCTGTTTTTATCCGCTACATTCTGCTAGATGAGCCTTGGTTGTTTCATTCCACTGCCACCATCTCTTTGGCCGATCATATGCTTTCACCTGGTTGTTTTTCCTTTCCTGAGGGACCACAATGATGAGTGGTTTTATTAGCCAGCCTCTTGACCATTACATGTTTTGAGCAGTGCCACCATTGCCGGAACCAGTTGGTACCCTTTATACCACTCATTCCTTTAGGACGAGTCACCTTTAAGCTCTTTTCTGACTCGTAAAAGATGAAAAGGTTGCCGAGTATTTTTCCCTTTTTAACTCGTTAAATGGAATAAAAAGGTAGTCCACTTTCAACTCTTTTCCAACTATATAAATGCGAAAAGATGGTTAGGCTTTTATCGTTTCAAGTTTGATTTTTGGTTATGAAACGTTGTGTCTCTGATCGCTTTTTTACATTTTCGGGTCAGGAACATTAATTATGAAAAGTACTCCTTGGTCGTAATGGTCAAGCAGTTCTCTTGAGTATTGTTTTCTACTTTTTCGGGCTCAAGGGACACAAATTTATGAAAAAGGACCCCCCTGGAGTTTTCTTTTCCATGTCTTTTTCAAACTCTCTAAACATGAAAAAGACTTCAAGTTTTACCTATGTCGAACTTGTTAAACCCTGACGACATTGGACTTGTCACCATGACAAGACTCAAGCTTCTCCTCCCTAAGGCTCACTAAACTATCACTAGGTTGGATTTGTCCGAAGGTTGGACTTATATCACAAGCATATGTTATCCCCTTCAAGCTTGTTTTTCAAAAAATAATTGGGGTACTCGCCAGCAATGATGGAGGAAAATTTGGAAGTCGTCATTGGTTACCTATGGCAGCTAGTCACTCTTGAACATCGACACTTTTGCTTCTTGTTGGGTTGGGATATCCTCACATCGTCATTAGCCTTCCGAGGTTTTGGGTTGCCATTTTGCCTCATTCCATCTGATCCATGTTTTCTTTGTTAGACCTCCAATCCCTTGGTACAAAAATGCTACCACTTTCCAGAGTCGTGTCGCCGATATGTTCAAGAGTATAATTCTTCTGCAGTTCACACCCTTACCTCCTCCTCTGATGCTTTGTTTCACCATCTACCACTTGTTCCTTATCTCGCTTCGTTGAGAGGGGGAACATTATGGTCCTCTTGTGACGAATTGCCTCCTGTCAACACCAACTCATTATCCAGGAGGTTGATCTAGAGATCCCTTTCAATACCTTGGACCTTGAATGCCTTAATGGCAAGTTCTTCGCACCTGATGACGAACTCTCATCATTGGTCTTTGATTGGGTGATTCCATGAGTGTTCAACTTCAGATCATATTTCACACTTAGTGGATTGTACTAGCAATACCTAGAGAACCATTGACATTATTGGTGGTCTCTCTCGTGCTTGTTAACAGTTTCCATCATTGACCGATAATTAAGCAACTTTGTGTCATGCTCGACTTCAGCACATCTATTCGCATGCTAGAACTTATACTATGATCAGTTAAGGTTTCAAGACCCCAGAATAAGATTACATATGTTCAGGTTGCGTGGATTGGTTTTTGATTACATACATGACTCTTTGATTGGATGGCTGCGACCATACCTGAGTCTTCACGGATGGTTGCGAACATACCTTTATCATTATATATGGTCTTATCAACTGGGTGGCTGCGTCCATACCATAGACCACATTTCATATGTTTTTCGGATGGACGTGCCCATGCCTAGAATACATGTATTTCACTATCAGAGATATCAGTTGTACTTGTGCCTATAGGTTCTTTGTGGTGGTGTTCTAGTTCGGTTATGATTTTTTAAAGCATTTCACCCCTCCCACTCTCTCAGGCTTCATGCTTTAGGGGGCATCTATTACACAGTAATTTGTCGTTGACCTCATCTCAGTCCCTCCGTTGTGTCATACATCAAATAAACATGTCCATATCTTCCCACTCGTTCAAGAACATTAAGCAAGTGCTCTCTAATGCTGAAGATTGACCCTTTTTTCCTAAGTTTATGCGTCATCGCAAGTAAACCCTTAAAATGTGCAATGGTTCCCTCTCATGAACTGTATCGTTGCGACATCGTCACAGGTGGACACCTGTTTCCTGCGACGGTCAAAATCTAGGGATCGACGCAAGTCTTCTAGATGTTTATTGCGACGATTGGTCCGAACACATTGCTCCCTTGCGATGTCATCGCTAAGCCCTAGTTCATGACCTGCGATGATCCAGATTAGGTGAATTAGTTCAAACAGTTGACCTTTTGGGTGATTCTAGAGCTAGTCGTTGGGTCATATTGGTTCACCTTTCCTCCTCTGGGATGGTAGTTCCGCATTTTACGAAACCTCCCTTGACAATAAGCTCCCTCTCCCTCATTTCATGGAGGCTCCTCCTCCTATAAAAGCACTCACCATTGCTATGATTAGCTAGTTCCTAGTTACAAGTTGCTAGTTGGATTGAAGTAGATTAGATAGCTTTGGTGTGAGTTTGACAAGTGTGGAATTGCTGATAGTTTGGTAAGAGAAATTGGAATGCCTTAATCTTGCATTAGAGTTTGTGAGTGAGAGAGAGATATTACCCATTTGGCATACCCATTTTTGAGAGTGAATGCTTGAAGGAACATACCAACTGGACCCTCTGAGAAGGCTTGTGACATCAAGGCTTGGTTGTAAGCTTTGCTCTTGATTTATTTTAATACAATCAATAATGATTTCCTATATCTTGTATACAATTTACTTGATAGCTTATGATTCCTTGACTTTATAAGTAAATAGATCATTGTTGTTCTCGGTTACGTGCTTTGTTGTTTTCATGTGTTGTTTCAGGTCGATTGCTCATTAAGGAGAAGGAAATGGAAGCTAGAGTGACATAAAGAAAGCTTCACCAAACACCGGTCTTGAGGTAGGCCTCCAACGATGACTATTTAAGGAAATTGATTGTTGTTTTGTTTTGCTGTGACTAGACCCACTCTAGCGCTAGAGGGGTTCCCTCTGTCCGCAGAGGGAACACTTTCCTACTTCACAATTTCGAATCCAAGCAGAGTTCTCCATGGTTCAAGCTTGTGTAAAAATGAACCCATACCTGATTGACATCTCGTGATTGTCATTTTTATCCCCTACATTCTACTAGATGAGCCTTGGTTGTTTCATTCCATCGCCACCATCTCTTTGGCCAATCATATGCTTTCACCTGGTTGTTTTTCCTTTCCTGAGGGACCACAACGATGAGTGGTTTTATTAGCTAGCCTCTTGACCATTACATGTTTTGAGCAGTTCCACCATTGCCGGAACTAGTTTCTACCCTTTATACCACTCGTTCCTCTAGGATGAGTCACCCTTAAGCTCTTTTCTGACTCATAAAAGATGAAAAGATTGCTAAGTATTTTTCCATTTTTAACTCATTAAACAGAATAAAAAGGCGGTCCACTTTCAGCTCTTTTTCGACCGTATAAATGTGAAAAGATGGCTGGCTTTTTTCGTTTCATGTTTGATTTTCGGTTATGAAACGTTGTGTCTTTGATCGCTTTTTTACATTTTCGGGTCACGAACAATATTTATGAAAGGTACTCCTTGGTCGTAATGGTCAAGTGGTTCTCTCGAGTATTGTTTTCTACTCTTTCGGGCTCGAGGGACACAACTTTACGAAAAGGAGTCTTGAGGAAAGTTCTAATATTGTGTCGACCTCATTTAAAAAATGTCATCTGTTACACAGTAATTTGTCACTGACCTCATCTCAGTCCCTCCGTTGTGTCATACATCAGATAAACATGTCCATTTCTTCCCACTCATGCAAGAAGATTAAGCAAGTGCTCTCTAATGCTAAAGATTGACCCTTTTTTCCTAAGTTTCTGCATCGTTGCAAGTAAACCCTTAAAATGTGCAACGGTTCCCTATCATGAACTGTATCATTGCGACATTGTCACCGGTGTACACCTGTTTCCTGTGACGGTTGAAATTTAGGTCTCAGCACAAGTCTTCCAAACGTTTATTGCGATGATTAGTCCAAACACATTTCTCCCTTGCGATGTCATCGCTAAGCCTTAGTTCATGACCTGCAACGATCCAGATTAGGTGAATTAGTTCAAACAGTCAGCCTTCTGGGTGATTCTAGAGCTAGTTGTTGGGTCAGATTGGTTCGGCTTTCCTCCTCTGGGATGGTAGTTCCGAGTTTTACAAAACCTCCCCTAAGGATAAGCTCTCTCTCCCTCATTGTATGGAGGCTCCTCCTCCTATAAAAGCACTCACCATTGTTATGATCAGCTAGTTCCTAGTTACAGGTTTCTTGTTGGATTGAAGTAGATTAGATAGCTTTGGTGTGTGTTTGACAAGTGTGGAATTGCTGATAGTTTGGTAAGAGATTCTGGAGTGCCTTACCCTTGAATTAGAGTTTGTGAGTGAGAGAGAGAGATTACCCATTTGGGAGACCCATTTTTGAGAGTGAATGCTTGAAGGAGCATACCAGATGGACCCTCTGAGAAGTCTTGCGACATCAAGGCTTGGTTGTAAGCTTTTCTCTACATTTATTTTAATACAATCAATAATGATTTCCTACATCTTGTGTACAATTTACTTGATAGCTTATGATTTCTTGACTTTGTATGTAAATAAACTGTTGTTGTTCTCAGTTACGTGCTCTGTTGTTTTCTTGTGGTGTTTTAGGTCGTTTTCTCATTAAGGAGAAGGAAATGGAAGTTGGAGTGATGCAACGAAAGCTTCACCAAACACCAGTTTTGAGGTAGGCCTCCAACGATGACTATTTAACGAAATCGATTATTGTTTTGTTTTGCTATGACTAGATCCGCTCTAGGGCTAGAGGGGTTGCCTCTGTCCATAGAGGGAACACTTTCTTACTTCACAAGGCCCCCTGTCTAAGGTGGGGTTACATGTCATGAAGTTAATGCCCCATTTGGTGAATGGTCCAACAACGACAAGAGGACACAATCATGCAGGTCGTAATGAAGCTTTACGTTCATAGATCTGACATGCATGACAACTTCTCACGGAAATAATGTGATCTTTGAATATGGAAGGCCAGAAGTAACCAGCACGGAGAATTCTTTGTGCGGTAGCAGAACTAGATAAGTTTCCACCACAAGCACTTGAATTGCAATCATTCAAAACTTTCTTGGCTTCCTCATGAATGAGGCACCTTCATAAAATTGTATCGATACCATGATGGTAAAGAGTGTTGCCAATGATCAGATAATCTTTGGATTGGTATCAGATATGTCATTGTTGCGAGCGAGAGGTATTAGGCCATAAAGTTTGGGTCTGGAGATAAATCAGTGTATCTCCATACCATGGGTTAGATGACAAAATCAGGAATAGAAACTCATCTAGAATTGATGGTTCTAATGTTTATTCAATTGTATTCGAGGGAAGGTCGCAAAGAAGCTCGGCGAAGACTAGAGATTTCTTTGATTTGGATTGGATGTATTCCAAATCAAATTCCTGCTAAATGACGATCCATTTTGAGTAATTTTCCTCGAGCAATTGACGTGACAAAATATATGTCATAGGGTTGCAATTAGAAATGACAGTGGTCTTCCGAAACAGGATATAGTGGAAAAATCTCTCTACCGATTAAACAACAACCAGAGCTAACTTTTCGACATAAGAGTACTTAACTTCTGTATCATTGAGATTCTGGCTCAAGTAATGTATCAGATGTTAAATTCCATCTTCCTCTTGGACTAAAACCATTCCAATGGTTGTATATGTAGCTAGGAGATACAGGAAGTAGTCATTTTGATAATTCGGGGAATACATTAATGATGCTCTAATCAAGGTATCTTTAAGAGCATCAAAGGAAGCTTGCGCTACCCCATCCCAATGGAAGGGTATCACTTTTTTCAAAAGACGAGTAAATCCTTTAGCCATTTTAACATAATTGGCAATGAACCTCCTCAAAAAGTTAGCCTTCCCATGGAGTCTTTGTAACTGTAATAGATTGGAAAGTGGAGGCAAGTCAAGAATTGCCTAAACCTTAAGTGGGTTGAGTCGAATTCCTTCCTTAGACACTACAAAACCAAGAAAATGACCAAAACCAACACAAAACACACATTTGTGTGGATTGAGACATATTTTTTAGTGTTGGCACCATAAAAGTATAGCTCTCAAATGATGTCGGTGATCGACTGCTTTCATGAATGAGTAGGTAAATCATCAAGGTATAGTTGAACAATATGTTTGATGTCATGGAAGGCATAATTCATTGCCCTCTGAAAAGTTTCCCCTGCATTCTTCAAATGAAAAGGGAGTTTCCTGTAAGCGAATGTTCCCCATGGAAAAATAAAAGTAGTTTTAGATTGGTCCTCTCCGCAGATATTGATCTGATTATAGCTGGAAAAACCATCCATGAATGAGAATATTTCACATCTAGCACATTCATCAATAATCTAGTCCATAAAGGGAGTGGGATAATTGTTGTTTAGACAAGCCTGATTAACATCCCTATAATCAATGCACACTTGTATTGTCCCTTGTTTCTTCATGACAAGAACAATATTGGAAACCCAATAAGTAAGAGGAATAGGGTAAATGAAACCAGCATGCAAGAGTTTTTCAACTTATGTTTTAATGGCAACAACCTTCTTTGGATGCACAGGATGGAGGTGTTATTGCAGTGGTTTGACATCAGGATACATTTTGATTTCATGTTCAACTATACTAGAGTCAATTCCTAGAATCTCCTCATATGAACATGCAAATATATCTTGGAATTCATGAAAAAGAGCACGGTAAATATCAAGTTCTGATGGAGAAAAAGATTTTCCAACATGAATGTTTTCTACAATGTTAGGTTTGGTCAAAATATGGATAGAAATCATTTCTTCGATATATGACAGGTTTCGCTTAGAATCTATTGTATCTATGAAAACAAAATTCGAAAGGAAATCAACAACTGAAGGGTGATTAAGTTCATTTGAATAATATTTTATGTAATCGAGAAGATGGGAATGAGGATGTGTTGTGGTCACCAACAACCCCCCTCTTTGTTTGATATTAGCAATAACACCAAGCAAAGGGGGACCCTTAGCAAGAAATCCAAAAAATATTTTTATCAAAATTTTTGTATTTTAACTCCCTAAAGCTAGATCGCATCGCGAAGAGAGAGTGAAGCGTTTCCTATGTGCATAAATAAGCTGCGAAGAAGCGACGCGAAATTCATCGCATCACATATATTGAAAGCACCCTTAAATGAAAAATCTAAAGGAATCGCCGACGGCCGATATGCGACGTCGCACATCGCAACATCGCATAATCAGCACACAGTGGTTAAATGAAAAACGCGATCTCGCGATCTGCGATCCTGCGATTTGCGATCTGCGATGAATGAGACTATCAATCCCTGCGATGACACTTCTTGACATCACAATCCTCGATGCTGCGATGCGAATCGCAGAAACCATTTATCGCAAGGTTTCCTCGACATAGTCTGTAAACCCAAAATTGAGCGCGCACCTTAAAGGGAAATTAATGATTGTACGCCTGAGTATCCAAGAATGATTGTGTTGCGTTTTTCGAAGAGTCAAGTCATTATGAGTGTCATGATTATGCATTCATTGGAACTTAATGCTTTCATGTCAATCTTTTCGTAATTCTTCTTTTCCTTTGCGTAAACTGTAAGGCAGCAACTAATATAAATCAATATGCAGGAAACATCTAAGGAAAAGGGGAAGGCGCCAATACTAGGAGAACAGAGAGGAGATGCCTTCGCAAATGGTTGCCGCATGCAGCAAGACCACGGATTCCAGGGTATCACTCAACAGATACTGATGGAAATAGACTATCCAAGACTCAGAGTCAAAGGCGCACAAAAGCAGCATGTTTGCAAAAGATCCTGAAGCTCAGACTGGGTAAAGCAAAAAGAAAAACGCCAAAGAGGGAAGACGCTCCAGAAAATCCTGGAACAAAGAACGGAAGCAAGTTTCAATATAGAAGATTGTTCAGGCAATGAAATCCCTAACTCATTGAGTCATTCGCAAGGCTGGAAACCAAAATAGCAACAGCACAATCAGTTTGAAAGAAATTTGGGTTGCACTAAGTATACACACAGCGAATACACCCAGCCAGAGGAAGATTTTCAAAAATATCTCCTAGTTTGTCAGAAAGAGGTGCCAGCTCTTGTTATTTCTACTTTTATCGCTCGAACGAAAGGAAAAGACAACCAGCCAAATCTTTCCAGGCAAACGTTTCATTGCTTACAGCACTAAGGAACAGATACAAAAACGGTTAGAAATTAGATTCAATTTTTAGAAATAAATTTGTTTTAGTAAAAGGGCGGTCATTTGAAGCCGTTTCCTAAATTTGTGTAATTAAGATTAATTAGTTAGTAGTATTTAACCCTTCTCATGGCATTTGGAGAAGGGTCCAGAAATTTGTCAAAAAACTTGTCCTCAGAACATGCACTTTTGCACCCTCGGAGGGGGTTTTTGATGAATGGATGGATCAAGATTTATTTATGTTTGCATTTTAATGTCTGCTACTGATGTTGCACTTCTGTACTCCTAGTAGATATTAGAACAAGTAGAGATAAATCGTTATTGCTTGAAGTTTATGAGTGAAATCAGTCATAAATGGTACTTTTATCTCTTGACCAATTTCTGCTTATATTCTGAGAGTGATATGCAGCTGAGTTGTTTGTATGTTAACGTATGAATGTGTGGGTTACCATTTGGCACTTCTGTACGGTGGAGTCATTTATTTGTGCTTGACATATGAATAACTTATTATGCGATATGCTGTTCACAACTGTTTTGTCTAACTTTTTATGCAGAATAGTTTATCTTAATTGATTTCTATTCTTATGATAGCTGAATGATATTTATTACCAGTTATTGTTCGAAATCTTTTTAGATCGCATAATAGAGGAAATCTACCCCGGGTTAGCGTAGATTAGATGTGTTGTTTTTTATTAGATTACAATAGCATAGAGTCAGTTTAGAAGTTAGAATTAAATTAGCTTAAAAATATACTTCTATATCAGCATCATCAAACTCTACACACACACACACCCCTTAGATTGGGAAACTGGTCCCATTATCCCCAGTCGGACCCACTATACCAAACGGATAAGGAGCTGCCAACCAAGTTCTGGACTGGGTGGGTATCCCCCTTGTTGTCGACCCGATTTCCGGGCCCTCAACATATTTGGCGCTAGAAGGAGGGCACGAACTATGAATGGCACCTAAATCAAAATCTAAATACCATTCTGAGAGTAAATCACCCTCATCAACTCCCCCAACTTCTCCAGTACGGTTAAACCCGGAGTTAGAGGTCGCTCGAGTATCCACCACTGCTACATACCCTAATATATCAGACCAACTTATTATTGAACCCCCTGAAATTCAAACTCTGATTCGTAAACTCCAGGGATTCTCTATTTTCAATCAATGGTCTGATAAATCTCAAAGCAGTGTGACTTCGCAATACAATCCTGCTCATCCCCTGACCAGATTGAAGAGTGAAAAGTTTGGCATCCAGCCAACTGAACTTCCTCTCCCCACTAGGAAAAGAGCAAGGAAAACACCACCATAGTCTAACAGTGAGACTCTTTCATCTACTTCGTCCATTTCAACTCCCTCACCGCGAAGTCAACCACCCACATCTTCATTCCAAATCACTCATCCATCTTCCACAACCCTTCCTCTTCAATCATCAAAGATCATAATATCTTCATCTTCTCAACATAAGGGATCATCCCCTGCACTTTCATTAACTAGCAGCTCAACGATGGCCCAGTCTCCATGGAACAACCCTGGGGCGGTTTTAATGCCTCCACCCCTGAGTCCAATACCGGCCCATCCTGAGAAATGGCTACCTAAATTCAATCCAGAAACAGGCATGCTAGCTGAAGAGCATATCAATAATTTCATGCTTTCTGTTAATCTCAATGGAGTTACCAACGAAGATGCTGTTGTCCGGCTTTTTCCCTATACAATGCAAGGAACAGCCGGGTCATGGTACTTCTCGTTACCTTCCGGGTCTATCACAAGCTGGGACATTTTTTAGAGTCAATTCCTTACCAAGTTCGGTGATGACAGATCAACAGCGACATTGATTAATGACCTATCCAATCTTAAAGTTAAGGCTAGAGAACCCATTAAAGATTTCAATTTACGGTTCAATAAGATCCTCAACAAAATTCCCGCTGCTTCTCAACCCAGCGAGGAAGTAAGATGTGAATGGTATATCACGGCCTTACCATCAAAATTGGCTATCTTCGTAGATAGGGCAAACAAGACGACCTTAGTTGAAAACTTGACAGAGGCGTTAGCAGTAGAAAAGTGCGTAGTGGCCCTAGAAAAGAGATCTGCCATAGAAGAACGCAAATCTAAGAAAATCTCTTTCAAAGAAGACACCAAGAAGAAACAAACGAAAGATCCTTTCGATTTGGAAGGATTACAAAAAGTGTTAAAGGCCATGTCCGATGAGATGATTGACATAAAAAAACAAGTAGCAGAAACTTCTTCAAGAAAGCCCTACAGAGCTTTTAAAAGAAATCCTCCCATGGATGTCAGACCACCCAATGTTGTCTCAAACGTCGAATCTGAAGAAGAACAAGAAGAAGAGAACACCACTGAAGGGCAAACCGATGATGAAGAAGTTGTGGAACTACAAGGAATGTGGGATTTCATCCTCCCACAAGATGAAGATCAAGAAGCATTCTCGGTTAGCACACGAACCAAAAACCAGCTTGATCCTCCCCAAACTACCCCTAAACAGAAGGGCGCAAGCCCTGCAACAAAAGATAAGGTCGCAACAAAAAAAACAACCGCTAGAGCGACCCAATTTAGCCCAGTCCAATCAGATCAAGCACCTCCATCAAGAACACTGATAGTGTCGGATGAAATGGAGTATAACATTATCGATGACATGAAAACGACTAGGGCTAATATCACTCTTTACGAATTGAGCAAATTGAAACATCAACAGAAAATAATGATGAAGGAATTACATGCCGTGCCTACTACATCCTTACCTACAGCCGTAGCTTCCGACAACATGGGAAGACCTCCAACCAACACGATCAATAAGATTGATCCAAATGACATCGCCTTGATTGGAGGAAGATCAAGATCTCATACTCCTCCTTTTCTTCTCACTTATGAAATTTTCAATAAAAACGTGCACAATTGCTTACTCGATTCTGGTGCTTCAACGAATATTTTACCCAGATCAATATGTGCCAAATTGAATGTTCAACCACAAAAATCCGCAGTGCGCATAGTTCAACTTGATTGATCTCAAGTCGAAGTGATTGGTGAACTTAATCAAGTGACCATAAGATTGTCGTCTAACCCGAAGGTATGCCAGGTTATTGACATTCTAGTAGCTGATATCCCTGAATTCTATGGTTTGATTCTTAGCAGGGATTGGTCTGAAAAACTCCACGGATATTTCTCAACCGACTGGTCGCACATGTGGTTACCCTACAACGGTAAACCGAATCAAATAAAGGTTGAACGAGAGTTGCACCAAAAATACATAGTGACGGAATTGGAAGGAGAGAATGAAGCAATAGCATACAACAGCAGTATCATAGGCAATTACTCGGTAGATTCTTTCCTCGGCAATTTCAATGCTCATACCTCGCCTTACTTAGAAAATTCAGTTTTGTCCCAAGTTGAAAATTTTTCCCAAACTGATAATTCAAAATGTGTTAATTTTTTAGATAACCCTGTAAATACATCTTTGTTTTGGAAATTATATTTTGATGGCTCCAAATCTAACGAGGGAGCAGGAGCAGAATGCGTTCTGATTAGCCCAGACGGAAGTAAGACCATGCTTACGTGCAGACTTGAGTTCGATTGCACTAACAACACAGCGGAATACGAGGCCTTGGTGCAAGGCCTATACAAAGCAATCGGGTTGAACGTTAAGTATCTTCAAGTCTTTGGAGACTCTGAGATCGTCGTCAAACAGGTACGTAACACCATACATTGCCTATCAAGTCATTTGAAGCACTATCAATCTTTAGTACAACATCTGACTGCACATTTCGTAGCATTCAATATTTCGTCAATCCCAAAACTCCAAAATGCGAGCGCAGACTTGTTAGCTAACGTAGCCTCTAGACTTATTCCCTCCGAAGATTTTAGTCCAGATAGATTCTCAATAGAATTAATCTTTAGACCATCCATCCCTGACAACATCACCAACTGGAGAGTATTCAACGACGATCCTGACATTGTAAACTTCCTCACTTCTGAAGGATCCTACTCAAACCAAATAATTGACGAAGACCATCATGATCACCAAATACAACAAAATAGCACTGATAATGCTATACCTAAATCGGTGGTTAAGTTAGAAGACTTATATGATCTAAAAAGTCGGTTTAAAAGGTCTGCCAATTCTAAACTCTACAGTTCGACTCTGAACTATGAATTAGTGAACCTAGGAACCGATGAGAAGCCACAAAACATTAATCTAGGCCACGACCTAGCCCCTGAAGAAAAATCAGCATATATCCGTCTTCTGAGACAATACAAAAACGTTTTTGCCTGGAATTACGATGAGCTGAAGACATACAACACTTCTATCATTCAACACACTATCCCTATGATTGACAATGAAAAACCTGTCTAGCAGAAACTCAGAAAAATCCACCCCAACTTAGAAAATCAGATAAAGACTGAGTTAAATAAGTTGTTGAGAGCCAGAATAATTTTCCCCGTCAGACATTCCAAATGGGTATCCAATATGGTCCCTGTTAGAAAGAAAAACGGAGATATTAGGATCTGTATCGATTTTCGGAATATCAACAAAGCCTGTCAAAAAGACAATTTTCCCCTCCCACCTATGGAACAAATATTACAAGCACTAGCCAGCTCAGAATTAATGTCTTTTCTGGATGGATTTTCAGGATACAATCAAGTGCTGGTACATCCCGATGATCCGTTAAAAACCACATTCCGAACCAAATGGGGCACATATGCATATCGGAAGATGCCATTTGGTCTGATCAATGCCGACGCTACCTTTCAGAGAGCCATGGACATCGCGTTTAAAGGATTAGTCAATAAATCTGTAGTGATTTACTTGGATGATATAACAGTGTACTCCAAGAAGCGAAGCGACCATCTCAAAGACTTGAAACAAATCTTTTAAATATTTTTAAGGTATGGGATTTCACTTAACCCAAAGAAATATTTTTTCGCATTAAGTGAAGGGAAATTACTAGGATTCATAGTGTCGAAATCTGGTATTCACATTGAACCTGACAGAATCAAAGAAATTTCTGAAATATCCATGCCCCATAACAAAAAGGTCATGCAATCTTTCCTTGGTCAAATCAATTTTGTGAAAAGGTTCGTCCCGGATTTTTCACGTATTATTTCTCCTTTACAAAATATGATAAAAAAGAATTCAAATTTTAAATGGGGTCAAGACGAACATGAAGCATTCAATTTGATCAAACAAGCTATCATCAACGCTCCATCTTTAGCGACCCCAAATTTTTCAGAATCTTTTATCTTATACACATTTGCCTCAGAAAAATCTTATGCTGCGATTTTAACTCAAGCAAATCAAGAGAAGGCGGAAGCTCCAATCGCATTTTTTAGCTCGAACTTACAAGGTGCTGAACTCAATTATTCAGACGTGGAGAAATAGGCATATGCTGTTTTCAAAGCGATCAAGTATTTCAGACCTTTCTTACTTAAAGCCCATACCAAAGTCATAGTGTTGTTTCCAGCGGTAAGAAACCTTCTGATACAGAAGGATGTGGGTGAAAAGAGAGCAAATTGGATTACCGCCTTACAAGAATACGATCTTGAGATCAAGCCAGCAAACATTGTAAGAGGTCAAGGCTTCTGCAAGATGTTAGCTGGAGCATCGCAAATTCCTGAGAACTCATCTGAAGAGGTACATACGTATGAGGTAAGCCTAAACAACGCAGAATCCTTATATGTTGACACCATTTATTATCTTAAGAACGGGTATGCTCCATCACACCTGGACCACACCAAGAAAAGAGCTCTGAGATTGAAAGCTAAACAATACCAGCTCATAAATAATGTTCTGTTTAAAAGGAATTACGATTCTGTACTTCTTAGGTGTCTTGAGAAAACTGAAGCCGAAAAGGTTTTGCAGGAACTCCACGATGGACCAGCAGGTGGACACTATGCTGGAGAAGCTACTGCCCATAAAATTTTACGTGCAGGATATTATTGGCCCACGCTGTTCAAAGACTCATACAATTATGTAAGGAAATGCCAAGTCTGCCAGACTGCTGCAGGGAGACAAAAGAAATCGTCCATGCCACTGCAGTCGGTTAACATCGAGCAACCATTCAGCCAATGGGGCTTGGACATAATAGGTGAGATCGTTCCTCACTCTTCTAAGCAACATAGGTATATCCTCACGGCAACAGATTATTTTACTAAATGGGTAGAAGCAGTTCCTCTCAGGACAGCTAATTCTGAAAACATTATTGAATTCATAGATCAATTTATCATCACTAGGTCTGGATTGCCAATGGCCTTAATGTTTGATAATGCCTCATACTTTTCTGGAAATACAATGATTGAGTTTTCACTTAAAAGAGGGTTCAAACTGAAGTATTCTGCCAATTACTACCCACAAGGTAATGGGTTGGCTGAATCAACAAACAAGAACCTAATCAGGATTATTAAAAAGACAGTCGACCAAAACCAAAAGAATTGGCACAAAGCGCTGGTAAATGCTTTATGGGCAGATAGAATTACGAAGAAAGCTTCAATCGGCACTTCTCCCTTTAATTTAGTTTATGGGAAAGAAGTGGTTCTTCCAACTCACTTAGTCATTCCCTCTTTATCTTTAGTACAATACATCGATGAAGTATCTACTTCCTCCTTACAACTGAGACAAATGGAAATAATTAAACTAGAAGAACAACGAGAACAAGCTAAGAAAACCCATGCTCACCACCAAGCGCTAATAAAATCCTCTTTTGACTCAAGCATAATGACCAGAAAAAACTTTCAGATGGGAGATTTAGTTTTAAAATGGGATAAGGCTCATGAAGAAAAGGGCAAACATACGAAATTTCAGAAGCTATGGCTTGGTCCTTTTCAAATTGTAGAAATCATAGGCCCATCGACGTTTGTGTTGCAGGATTTGGCAGGTAGAAGAGATTCTTTGCCTGTGAATGGACAGATTCTTAAAATGTATTTTCCATAGAAGATCATTCTTCTATTTTTGTAGGATAGTTTTAGTTTTTATTTGTTTTTCCCTTTCTTATAAATAAAACCGGTTGTAAATGATCATCAAAAAGGATTCATGAAAGAGAACACTATCAGATTTTGATTATGCTTGTACAAATAGCAAAACTTTTCGAAAAATCTGATTTTTATTATTGACAAGTAGAGTTAACTTTATCCTGAATATGATGTTAGTTTCAACCTTAAAAGAAAAACTTTGACGAAAGCAACCCTTGGTAAAAAATTGTTTCATGTCAGCGCAATGAAAGGTATCATCAATAATAAAATAAATATTCTCTGTAAAGCTGCTGTTTTCAAACTCTATTATTGTCGTCTAGAGATTTCTTAAGGAAAAAAAATGACTTCCTCCCTGCTAAAGGAAATCGCAGCATTCAGAGGAACAATCCGAGAAAACACTATATCTCAAAGAATAAGAGGTCTCATCATGAGCCGGCTTATCATGATCACAGATATTATAACTTGCTGACTTTGCCAATACTGTCTATCAAAACAGGGCAACGACTCAAGATTGTTGCAATCAAAAGACAAGGGGTCTCATCACGAGCCATCTTGTTCAGCAAAAGTGTAAATCAAGTGAATGACTGTGTCATAATTTGGCCACCAAACCAAGACATTGTTCTTTAGAGAATAAAAAAGGAAAAAGTGTCAAAAAGGATTTTCCTCTGAAATGTTGTAAATAACCTCAAGCAGGAAAAAGGATCATTGTTGGATAATATGGTAACCCTGTCGAGGCTATGGACGCTTGCGGGCAACAGAGGCTCTACCTACGACAAATGAGCATATTTTAAAAAAATCCAGTACGCAGAGAAGACCTTATTTTATCTTTAAAAAGACTGAGTAATGTCTGGTATGAATGCAAGAATTAAGCCTGAGGAAGCATACAATTGGAATATGAAAAGGTTGAGACAAAGTATCGTTGACAGGATAAGGGGTAACGTACTCTATCTGTCCATAACAAAACTTAGACATACGAAAATTTTTCTGTTTCGGAAGTGGAAATTCAATAGAAAAGCAGAGATAACTGGTTCTTCACAGTGAATCGCTATTGTTGTGGTCACCAAAAACCCCCCTCTTTGTTTGATATTAGCAATAACACCAAGCAAAGGGGGACCCTTAGCAAGAAATCCAAAAAATATTTTTATCAAAATTTTTGTATTTTAACTCCCTAAAGCTAGATCGCATCGCGAAGAGAGAGTGAAGCGTTTCCTATGCGCATAAATAAGCTGCGAAGAAGCGACACGAAATTCATCGCATCGCATATATTGAAAGCGCCCTTAAATGAAAAATCTGAAGGAATCGCCGACGGCCGATATGCGATGTCGCATATCGCAACATCGCATAATCAGCACATAGTGGTTAAATGAAAAACGCGATCTCGCGATCTGCGATCTGCGATCCTGCGATTTGCGATCTACGATGAATGAGACTATCAATCCCTGCGATGACACCTCTTGACATCACAATCCTCGATGCTGCGATGCAAATCACAGAAACCACTCATCGCAAGATTTCCTCGACATAGTCTGTAAACCCAAAATTGAGCGCGCACCTTAAAGGGAAATTAATGATTGTACGCCTGAGTATCCAAGAATGATTGTGTTGCGTTTTTCGAAGAGTCAAGTCATTATGAGTGTCATGATTATGCATTCATTGGAACTTAATGCTTTCATGTCAATCTTTTCGTAATTCTTCTTTTCCTTTGTGTAAACTTTAAGGCAACAACTAATATAAATCAATATGCAGGAAACATCTAAGGAAAAGGGGAAGGCGCCAATACTAGGAGAACAGAGAGGAGATGCCTTCGCAAATGGTTGCCACATGCAGCAAGACCGCGGATTCCAGGGTATCACTCAACAGATATTGATGGAAATAGACTATCCAAGACTCAAAGTCAAAGGCGCACAAAAGCAGCATGTTTGCAAAAGATCCTGAAGCTTAGACTGGGTAAAACAAAAAGAAAAACGCCAAAGAGGGAAGACGCTCCAGAAAAGCCTAGAACAAAGAACGGAAGCAAGTTTCAATACAGAAGATTGTTCAGGCAACGAAATCCCTAACTCATTGAGTCATTCGCACGGCTGGAAACCGAAATAGCAACAACACAATCAGTTTGAAAGAAATCTGGGTTGCACTAAGTATACACACAGCGAATACACCCAGCCAGAGGAAGATTTTCAAAAATATCTCCTAGTTTGTCAGAAAGAGGTGCTAGCTCTTGTTATTTCTACTTTTATCGCTCGAACGAAAGGAAAAGACAACCAGCCGACTCTTTCCAGGCGAACGTTGCATTGCTTACAGCACTAAGGAGCAGATACAGAAACGGTTAGAAATTAGATTCAATTTTTAGAAATAAATTTGTTTTAGTAAAAGGGCGGTCATTTGAAGCCATTTCCTAAATTTGTGTAATTAAGATTAATTAGTTAGTAGTATTTAACCCTTCTCATGGCATTTGGAGAAGGGTCCGGAAATTTGTCAAAAAACTTGTCCTCAGAACATGCACTTTTGCACCCTCGGAGGGGGTTTTCGATGAATGGATGGATCAAGATTTATTTATGTTTGCATTTTAATGTCTGCTACTGATGTTGCACTTCTGTACTCCTAGTAGATATTAGAACAAGTAGAGATAAATCGTTATTGCTTGAAGTTTATGAGTGAAATCAGTCATAAATGGTACTTTTATCTCTTGACCAATTTCTGCTTATATTCTGAGAGTGATATGCAGCTGAGTTGTTTGTATGTTAACGTATGAATGTGTGGGTTACCATTTGGCACTTCTGTACGGTGGAGTCATTTATTTGTGCTTGACATATGAATAACTTATTATGCGATATGCTGTTCACAACTATTTTGTCTAACTTTTTATGTAGAATGGTTTATCTTAATTGATTTCTATTCTTATGATAGCTGAATGATATTTATTACCAGTTATTGTTCGAAATCTTTTTAGATCGCATAATAGAGGAAATCTACCCCGGGTTAGCGTAGATTAGATGTGTTGTTTTTTATTAGATTACAATAGCATAGAGTCAGTTTAGAAGTTAGAATTAAATTAGCTTAAAAATATACTTCTATATCAGCATCATCAAACTCTACACACACACACACCCCTTAGATTGGGAAACTGGTCCCATTATCCCCAGTCGGACTCGCTATACCAAACGGATAAGGAGCTGCCAACCAAGTTCCGGACTGGGTGGGTATCCCCCTTGTTGTCGACCCGATTTCCGGGCCCTCAACAGGATGATAATATTCCCATGGTTCTTCTTCTGTCATCATTGATTGGATGATTCCTTCATCAGTAGAAAACATACATGAAAAAGGATCGAAGGAAGTACCATATTCTAATGAACGATCTACCCATACAATTGGTGAAGATGGATTTGGGTTCGTTGCACAAGCCAAAATGATTGATTGCTATGTAAGCTCAATGGGGCTTAGTGGCATGATTTCGTTATTACTATCAACTTCAGAACTATTGGTAATCTTACTTAAGTGAGATGAAGTGGAAGATATCATGTTGCAAGTCTCAACTTTTGCCACTTCCAACAAGTTTGATGGTGACGGTAGTGAAAAAGTACCCATTAGGGAAGGATCCTTGAAGAGACCTACACCAATGTTTTGAAGAGATAACAGGGGTCTGTGTAGTAACAGAATGCTTCTGTAGCCTGTGAACTAGAAGTGAAGAAGGTGAGTTGGTCGATAACTGTGATTCCACCCTTATGAGGGAATGAAATCTTACAAAACTAAGTTGAAACCCTAGCATCCATAGCATAAACCCATGGTCTTCCTAGCAAAAATTTGTAGTCAAGGGGTCCATCAACTACCTCAACTTCAACAGTTATTATTTTTCCTCCTAGTTTGATTTGCAGATTACTCAATATTCCATAAGGCATATATGTGTGACCATCAAAAGCTTTTAATGTTGTTGGTGACTGTGACAAAGGCAGTGAGCCAAGTGTTTTCCAGCAATTCATAGACATAATACAAGTAGATTCCCCCTCTTCAATAATGGTTCGGTGAATACCTTTACTGAAGGCATTTACTTGAATCACGAATGCTAATTTCACTGGTAACTGTGGCATATAAGTTGCATGGTCGAAAAGCACAATATTGGAATCATTTGGATCGATTCCACCAATTGCTGACAACAAAGCCTGCTTTTGGGAGGGACAATTTTGAAGCACCTCAAGCGTTGACATAGCAGAAGATGACTAAGACAAATCTTCTACTATGTTATAATTCTATGGAGCTCGAGATCTAGATTTAAATTTCAATTTATCTACAAATCCCTTAGGTGGTTTTATTGTTAACTCTGGTGCAATAGGTGGTGGTATAATATCAAACCAGGACAAAGTTGAAGAGTTAGGTTGATCAGCCTAGTTATTTGATGATTGCAGTTGATTTCCATAATATTTACTTCATGTTGAGACCAAAACTTCAATTTTAGGCTTAGAGGCGGATATAATAAGCACTTGGGAAGTGGAAGCCTAGTCTGCAACAACCATATTAGTCTTCGGTTTTGGAAAAGGACCAGTCAATACCGAGGATGTATTAGAAGTATCTAGAGGCTTTGAGAATTTAGAGCGATGAGGACAATCTTGCGTAAAATTCTCATCATTACAGATCAAACATGGGTAACGAGGATTCCTAGCCAAAGGAGAAGAATCAGATGATTTCTCTTGAGGGGAATTGTTTTGTTTCTTCTTTTTTTTACCCTTCTTCTTGCTTCTTGGTTTCTTTTCATTCTTGCCTTTGTCAAATGACACGAATTAATTTCGGAAGCAAGAATGTTATCAGGTGCATTTGTAGTTTGACTAGAAATGGAAAATGTTTGACCACATGGTCTACTAGCCGCTAGTGTGCTCGAAGAAGCAATCACACCATCACCGGCATGACAGTCCTTACTAGATGGTGGACAAGGAACAACGAAAGATGGTCAGTGTGCATTCGTGATCTTATCATAGAGCATGCTAGACTATGTATAAATCAAGTCCAAATATTGGGCACAAGAAATTACTTGCTCTTCAGTGACAATTCCACCTTTTGCCGCATCCTTAGTGATAGATGGCAGCAAGGATTTTATAAACCACTCAGCCAAACGCTAATCAGGAACATAAGTTTTAGCCATTTGATGACGACGATGCCACTAATGGATATGATTAGAGATATGAGTAAAAATAGTCTATTTAAAGTTGGTTAATAGTTCCGTTTTAGTTTCATATCATATGGGTAACTGGAAGTGGGTTAAAAATGTGGTAGCTAATGTAGTGAAGTTATCAAAATAAGCTCATGGTAACTCAATGTACCACTTCGTAGCTAGACCAGTAAGAGTTCTGTGGAAAAGACGTAGTCTAACTTAATCATCATTCAAGGAGGTTGATGAACACCATAAATGAAAACTCATGACATGGTTGGATGGGTCTTCTCTAGGATTTCCGTTGATTTTGGAATATCGGAAGGTAATTTATGAGGAATCTCCGGCCACCAAAGTGCATAAAGAATTGGGTCATTGGTGAGGAGCTTTAGATCTGGTAATTCAAGTGTCGTAACGAAAGGAAACTGTCTATTGAGGTCAGGTTGAGCATATCCAGGGTAAGATGGGATTTCCTGGGCAACAGGCCTTTGCATACCAGCATAAGGCATTTGCTGCTGGTATCCTTGATAAGGGTAAGTTTTTGAGCAAATTCAGCGTAAGATTGTTGTTGAGCACTAGGATACATTTTCTGTTGTCCAAACTCAGCATAGGCTTACTGACCAAGACCTAGATAAACTTGTTGCTAACCAAACCCAGTATAGGCTTGTTGACCAAGTCCAGGATGAGTTTGGTATTTTTGGAATTTTTGTTGTTGATATTGGGGCTGCTAAGGCTGTTGAAGCAACTATTGTTGTTGTTGATATGACATTTGTTGATTTAACGATTGTTTCCCACCAATGTAAGCTTGACCAAGTTGTGAATACACTAAACCAGTTAAGTCTGAGTCATTCCAGTAAAAGGTAAACTAACGTGAGGTTGCTGGACTTTGGGCAAAAGTGGTTGTTGTAAAACTTCTTGAGAAGGCTGAATCTATACGCCTGAAACTTAGGGTTCTAAGGTTGAAGGGCTAGCTTACACAGGTTGAGATACAACAATTTGAGCTTGTGATTGCGGTAAATCTGTAACAACAGATGTTGTAGGTATGGATGAGATAGATTGCGTAGGTTGTGATGGATACACAAGCCTAGGTTGAATGGGTATTTTTGGCTGCCATTGATAGACAGTTATTCCAGGATGACCTAAAGATGACGGCATATCGACATATGGTTGCCCCCCAGCAAATGGAGGATAAGGAGAATGTGCATATTGTTCTTCGTATGGGGGTAGTCTAGGGGAAAGCAAATACATAGGATGGTAACCATATGAACTAGCTTGATATGAACTTGATGGGTCCAGTTGTTCAGTATCCGTTAATGAAGAACTAGATAAAATTCCAGCAAAGGACATTGGTGAAGACCAAGGGCCAGATGCAAAACCTGAGTGGGCTCTTGATAAAGATTGGTAACTTGATGGGACAGACGAAACACCATACAAGTGTGACTCAGGTGTCATAGTAAACATCGAGGAGGTTGGACAAAAGATCTCCCATAGCCGTAACAGATGGTATGGTCTGGGATGTTGACTCTGCCATAGTCAAATGTCCAAATAAATTTCCTAACGAATCAACGGGTGTCTGAAAGTAATCAAGATCAAAAGAAGCTATAAATTGAGGAGTATAAGGATATAGATAAATTCCAGTTCCAAAATGGAATGGAGTTCTGGGTGACTCTACCTCAGGTTCCTCTTCTATTGAAATCAATCTAGGTAGAAGGATTTAACCATCAGGTCCATAGTAGATTTTTGGTATTGGTTGCTGAGGTAAAGAGGAAGTCTCCACAGTTACGGATTTCTGAGGATGTATTGGTTGATATTCTTCTGGTAAGGTAACAACATCTGATTTTTCAACCTCAAGGTCCAAATGTTCTGGTAAAAGAACAAGTTTAGGTTGGGTTTCTTGAACAACTTCTGATTGAATAGTGATAGGTTTAGGATTAATTTATGGTTGAATAGATTCAGGTTCAGAAGTAATTTCTTGTTGAACAACTTCAGGTTGAGAATAAACTTGTTGTTGAACAACTTGGGTTACCGTTTCACTAGATTCAGTTCTACTTTCCTAAGGTAATTGTGGAGATTCCACTTCAGTAACAGATGTACTAATAATTGTAGGAGTAATTGGGGTCATAGTACTTACCGATGTAGGTGTTTCTATTAATTGAGATGAAGAACCAGAAGTTTGTGAAGTACTGGATCTAGTTAAATGAAATCACTTCGACTGGATGGGTGTAGCCTCGGGCTGTAAAGGTGGTTTACTCGCTGCTCTTTGCGAACGATGAGGTAAGGGTTGATTTTACTCCATGATTGATGATTGATTTTATTACAAAAAGAAATGAACAAAAAGGGGTAAGCCAAGCAAAAAGGTTTACCAAGAAACTGTGAACTGCAGAATACCTCTCAGTGAACCGAGAAGTACGGGCAGGCAATCTTCCCGAATGCTATGTTCGGTGTATCATAGTTTACAAGGCGGCCGACTTGGTTACCTAAGGATGGATAGCAACCTAGTGTTGTCCTCCCATATATACCCGAAAGTATGTGGAGGCCTAATCCATATTAGCGCTTTCTAATGCGAAACCGCACAGTGAGAGCATTCCTTTATACTTTATGTACTGTAACACCGCCCTATATACCCAAAGGTACATGGATGAGCTAAGATATACTCATGTACGTGGAATGAGGTATCACACTTGGAATGTATCACAGGCAAGTTAGCAAAAACTTCTATGTTTTATGACACTGGAACACGTCTCTAGCCTAGAACCTCTAAGTGTTTGGCGTTAGGTGACAATGTTCCATTAGGTTAATTGATGTTCATTTTAAGTTGATCTTGATTAAGAATTTTCCTTTCAAGGTTAACCACGTGATGTATCTAAAATTCCTAGAATGCAACTAATATGATAAGCATTCTTTCCATTCAATTTGAATAATGAAAACCTTAGCTAGTAGGGAAAGAGCAATTAGATTCTTTTAATCAAAGAACAAAGAACACATCTAATGCAATTTCCCTAAACTATTCCTATGAGCACACACAAACTCTTTCAATGCACAATGAAATTTTTTCTTTTCAATTCCCTTAATGTTGTGATGAACAAAAGGAAACTAATGCACATACAATCAATCAATCTTTTTGAAAGAACGAAGACTTTACGACAATTCCTTTTCGAAAGAAATGAATACTTTTACAACACTTTCTTTTGAACAAAGATTAATTGACTATAAACTAACTTTGAAAATGAATTAATAGTGATAAAGAAATCATTTAATAAAAACTAAACAATCAAGGCCAAAGTAGGGCTAGCAAAGGAAACACAAATTGATTTCAGAGACATAACAATCATTGATCATTCAGCAAGCAGAAACATAAGGAAATTTGGGAAAAATCAAGTCAAGGGAGGGATTTTTTACCTATAGAGGATCAACGTAGCCTTGAGTGGGAGACAGTGTACTTCGTAGCACTGTCCTCAAGTGAGGGGTGCTTTGCAGCTCTCTGTCTCTTGACCAGACCTGCGCTGGTGCCAGAGAGGCCATCCTAGGGGCTTGCAAGCACAATTTTTACCAAAAAACACTTCAAAAAAGGCTGAAACAAGATCAATGGAAGTAAGAAAAGTCTACTGGGGTGTACTAGGATGAAGGTAAACTACCCGGAATGATGATTGCTCCGCAATGTAGTCACCAATTTTTTATGTGAAATTTTGCATCTATGGATAAAAACAATTTCCCTAGGTGGGTAGCTACACCTAGAACAATAGATTTAAAGCGCTTAACCTTTTTCTATAGAAGATAAATAAGGAAAGGGACCTACTTGTTATCTTTCGTTTTCCTTTTATCTCCTTTTTATGGCTCCCATCGCTCCTTATCGAACTTAATCTGTTCGACAAGTACTTGCAATGATAAATAAAGGACAAAAACAAATCAAAGCAAGAGATCTATCTACTATAAGAAAATGGAATCAAAAGAATTTACACATACAATCATCATACATAAAGACAAGAATATGGGAAAAGGTGTAAAAAGCTTTATTAAGTAGAAGGAAGAATTACAACCATGAAGTCCGATCCATTGTCACTCTCCTAGCTTGGGTTCCAACCAACATCACATCAAAAGCACAACACCTGGCAGCATAACAATATTTGCTTACAATCTCAAACCTCACACCAACAATATCTCCTTACAAATTCTCAAAGTCCAGCCCCTGATCACTTATATGAGTGCTCAATCTATAGGAAAATTATGGTGATTTGGTCATAAATGATGGTATTGAATGGCCTTCAAAACACAGAGTTAGTTTCCAAGGAGGAAGGGATGAGAGGATAAGAGGTTACTTAACTCACTCGCTATACAATTTTGAACTTATAGGAGATGATAAGTGTGGGAATCTTCTAGATGGCTCTAGAAGATAAGAATATTCCCAGAACCGTATGATGATTTCGCTCAATCTCGTCCAACACAGGTCAAAGTGGGCCTAAGTGCTCTGGAAAGCACCATGACATGGGCCTACCTGCACTGAAGTGCACTTACCCCTGGTTAAGGTTGCGCTGGTCCCTCAAGGAGGAATTTATGGAGGGTTTCAGGCCAAGAAACTCTTAGGGAAGGAGGCATTCAAAGTGATGACTTGTCTAGGGCATGTAGCAACTAAATTAAGGTTCAATGATCCCTAAAAGTATTGATCTGAATGATGGGAGTGATGTGCCCAAATGGATCTATAACAATATTGTCTTTCCTTTGTCTTTGTGAGACCCTACACGAGGATGCCCTATTGGCTCCAAAAGGAATGTGGCAAAATAGAAAAGGATTTTGTGACAATACAACATTTGGATAACTCTCTATCCTTCTTCCTTTTCTTGGTTACATCTTGATGCAGAAGCATCTAGACTTAGCCAGCAATGTGATTTTTTGTTCACATGTTATGGCTAAATGAGTTGAATTTCATTGACCTAGGTGGTCAAAAGTCAATTTTGGTAGAGAGGGTTGTATCTCTCGAAAATGATCTTTACTTCATTATTGTAATAATTAGAAAATTATCTTATTTTAGACTAAGGGGTAGGCTGCGAGCATAGGTGTGTAATAGAGCTTAAAAATAGAGATTTGATTGTTAGATTGATTAAAATAGAGATCGAGTTGTTAGTGAAGTTAGAATAGGGTTTGACTCATAAAATAGAAGAAAATGTAATGGAAAAGTATTAGCTTATCTGATTGAGAGTTGAGTGAGAGGCAAGAGTTTGAGTGATAGATAGGGTTTTGAGATTGAGACAAAGGTCAGATAAATTGTTGTAATTGAGCTGAGAGGGCCAAGACTCCGTAACTTCTATTATATTGAAGAAATTGATTCAGTGTGTATCTATGTGTTAATCCTGGTGTAGACTCTCGTTTACCTCTGTGTATCCATGTTCTTAACGTAACTGGGCATCTTCTATGTTTTACACTTTAATGGTGAATCTCAGTATTTATGTGTTTTTTCACTAAATTTCGGTCATTTAATGTTAAAGGGTAACCTTGGAATTAATCCTTAAACCATTTATTAAACGCTTTATTTAAAGTTTGATTTAATGCACGTGGTTATATTGGAAAAGCAGGTTTTATTAGTGAAGGTTGTTAGCGAGCGAAGGAAAAGTGGTAAGCGGTAATTTGGGGTGGTCAACTAATTCCATTAACCATGTGACACATAGCACTCGAGTGGAGAGAGAAAACCACTTTATCTTGCGGTTAATCCCCATGCAAGTGGCTCACCCGATTTCGCTATCAACCGTTGGATCAAGTGCGCTTTGATCAACAGTGGAGGAAGACCGGATTGTTTTGTTGATCAAGGTGAATGATGACTGTTAGATCTGGAGAGAGGAGATCAACGGCATAGAGTGATCATGACATTGTTTTGTTGATCGGGTTGAGTGATGACTGTTAGATCTAGAGGGAAGAGATCAACGAAGTAGAGTGAAGTTTTTTTTACAAAGGGAATGTCAACATGGGACCGACATGTTTATTGAAAAAGCGGGACCCTCAATGTAAAGTAAGCCACATACAGAATCTGCTTGAATGCATCTGATTGGTTATAAAGTAACCAATAGTCTTTTTTAAGACTACCATCTTCTTTTCATCAGCCTCCTACATCATTTTGGTATCGAAGCCCAGAGATCGAGTTTGACTGTAGTAAACATTCCACCGAGGAGAGGAGTTGGCATAGGTCGAGAAAGACCTGAAGCAAATGCAGTTCTACTGGAAGAGATCCAGAGTTTGCGTACAAGGATGGACACAATGGAGATTACTCAGAGGAGAACACCTGATGAAGGAGTTGACAGTGCTATAGAAGAATCTTCTGAGGATGAAGAAGACGAGGAAAATGAAACTACCAAAGTTATCAAGATGTTGGCTAAAGTAGGTGGAAAACCAAAGGTGGAAATTCTTGTTTTTGAAGGGAGTCTCAATGTAGAAGAGCTAATGGATTAGATCAGTTCATTAGACAAATATTTTGACTATGAGGAGGTTGATGACAAAAATAAGGTGAAATTTGCAATTACCAAATTGAAGGGTCATGTATCTATTTGGTGGGATGAACTACAAACATCCAGATCAAGGAAAGGAAAGTCCAAGATCAAACAATGGGATAAAATGGTGAGTAAAATGAAAGCTAAATTTATGCCAAAATATTATCACTTAAATCTTTTCAAATAGTTACATAATTTAGGGCAAAAAGGAATGCCTATTAAAGAATATACAAAAGAGTTTTATATATTGAGTATTAGAGCAGGACATGTAGAGGATGACATGGAGAAGGTAGCTAGATATATCAATGGCTTAATATATGACATACAGGATGAGATCAGCTTACTAAGTCTAAAGACTATTGAAGATGCCTATGAAGTAGGTTTGAAGGCAAAAAAGAAGACGTTGAGAAAACAAAATCAGAGGAATAGACGGAAAAGTTAAGTAAGAAGTAGAGGAACTACCAGACCAAAAGTTCAGCAACATCAAAATGAAGCAGGAAGTTCAAGTAGTAGACCACCACAGAGGGGAGATTTTGATAGAGGAATATTTGCACCTAGAGGAAGAGGTAGAGGAAGAGACATTCAGTGTTACACATGTGGAGAATGGGGACATGGATCATGGGATTGTCATCATAATAGAAAAACAAGTCAGAGGAATGTGAATGTGGCTGAGGAAAAGGAAGAAAAACCTCAAATTACAGACAAGGAAGAATCCCCTAGAGTAGGAGAATCCCTGTTGTTGAAAAGGGCATTGCTTAAGGCAGAGAAAGAGACTGGAGAACCAGCTCAGAGGAAGAGTTTATTCAGAACTACATGCAATTCCAAAGGTAAATGTTGTAAAGTGATAATTGACAGTGGAAGCACTGATAACCTTGTTTCTATAGAAATGTTGGACAAGCTAGGATTAGTGAAGACAGTGCACCCTACTCCTTACAAAGTTTCATGGTTGTAGAAAAGACATCAGATTATTGTGATAGAACAATGCAAGGTAGAGATAGAGATTGGTACTTATAATGATGTGATATTGTGTGATTTAATGCCAATGGATGTATTGCCATGTATTGCTTGGAAGACCTTGGCACTTTTATCAAAGCTATTCATGATGGGAAGAAAAATACTTATACTCTGGAGAAGGATGGAAATAAACATACACTGCTGCCATTGAAGGATGAAGCTGACAAAGGAGCACCTGGAAATAGTTTTATGCTGATGAGTGGAAAGGAGTTGTTGTAAGAGGTTGGAAAAGGTGAAGAAATGCATTTTTTTATCATAGGGATACCTAAGGCAATTCTTACTTCCACAAACTTAGATGATTTACCTGAAGAAATCAAAACTATGTTGAATGATTTTGCTGATATTATTGTGGATGAGTTGCCAAATTCATTGCCACCAATCAGGAGTATTAGTCATCATATTGATCTAATACCAGGAGCAAGTTTTCCGAACAAAGCAACATACAGATTAACTCCTCAAAAAAATGTATAAGTTGGAAGACAAGTGCAAGAAGTGATGGATAAGGGAGTAATCAGAGAGAGTCTTAGTCCATGTGTTGTACCAACAATACTCGGTCCAAAGAAAGGAGGTGAATGGCATATGTGTACAGATTCTAGAGCAACAAAAAAGATCACTATCAGGTATAGGTTTCCTTTACCATGCATGTATGATTTGATGGATTGTTTGAGTGGGTCAAAGTATTTTAATAAAATAGATCTGAAGAGTGGATATCATCAAATAAGAATTAGAGAAGGAGATGAATGGAAGACTGCACTTAAAACAAATAGTGGGTTGTATGAGTGGTTAGTGATGCCCTTTGGACTCACTAATGCACCTAGCACATTCATGAGATTGATGAATGAAGTCTTGAAGGAATATGCAGGCAGGTTTTTTATTGTTTATCTTGATGATACTCTAGTTTTTAGTAGAAGTAAAGAAGAAATTCTAGAGCATCTTAAATTTGTTTTAAGAACACTGCAGAGAGAAACTACTGATAAATTTGAAGAAATGTAGTTTCATGAAAGAAGAATTATTTTACTTGGGATTTGTAGTTTCTAAAGAAGGGTTGAAAATGGATCCAGAGAAATTCCAAGCAATTTGGAACTGGCCTATTCCAAGGAATATATTTGAGGTAAGAAGTTTTCATGGTCTTGCAAGTTTTTATAGGAAAAATATCAAAGGATTTAGTCAGATTTGTGCACCAATTCTTGAAAAAATCAAGGAGACTAATCAGCCATTCAAGTGGACAGAAGAAGTAGACAGGAAGTTTAAGTTGCTGAAGAGGAAAATCATAGAGAAACTAGTTTTATCTTTACCTGACTTTGAAAAAGTATTTCAAGTTAAAACAGATGCTAGTGGAGTTGCAATTGGAGTATTTTGAGTCAGGAACAAAGACCGGTAGCATACTTCAGTGAGAAATTAAATGAAGCTAAGAAGAAGTATTCTTCTTATGATAAAGAATTTTATGCTATTGTACAAGCCTTAAAAAAATGGAGACATTATTTGCTACCAAAGGAGTTTATATTGTATTCTGAAAATCATGCATTACAGTTCATAAACGACCAGCCAAAAGTGAACCAGAAAAATGCCAAGTTGGTAGAATTTTTGCAGAGCTTTACTTTTGTGATAAAACACAAAAGTGGTAAGTTGAACAAAGTTGCTAATGCTTTATGCAGGGTAACTTCCATTGTGCAATAATTAGAAGTTGGTGTTGTAGGATTTGAAGAAATGGTTGAAATGTATAAAGATGATGCAGATTTCAAAGATATTTATACAGCGGTACAAAATCCAGTAGTTCATAACATAAGTTAGTGGTTAGATTATCTTATCCAAGGAGGTTTATTGTTTAAAGGAAAAAAGTTGTGCATTCCCAAATGTTCTCTGAGGGAAAACATAATAAAGGAAAACACAGTGGAGGATTATCTGGTCACTTTGGACAAGACAAAACCTTTGCACAAGTAAATGCTTTTTAATATTAGCCGAAGATCGAGACTGATGTGAAGATATTTGTTGATAAGTGCAGGATATGTCAGCATGCTAAAGGGAGAAGACAAAATACACGATTGTACCAGCCATTTCCAATACCATACCGACCATGGGATGTAGTTAGAATGGATTTTGTTTTGGGGTTACCTAAAAATCAAAGGGGGAATGATTCCATTTATGTTGCGGTAGATAGATTTTCCAAGAGGGCACATTTCATTACATGTAAGAAGACTAGTGATGCAACACATATTGCTAATCTATTTTTTCAGAAATTGTAAGATTACATGGATTGCATGTAAGTATTGTGTCTGATAGAGATACAAAGTTTGTAGGGAATTTCTGGAGAACTCTTTGGAAGAAACTAGGTTCTAACCTCAGTTTCAGTTCAACATACCATCCTCAAATAGATGGATAGACCGAAGTAGTAAACACAAACTTAGGAAACATAATGAGAAGTTTAGTGTATCAAAATCCTAAGTAGTGGAATTTAACACTAGCTCAGGCTGAGTTTGCTTATAATGACACTCCAAAAAGAAGTACTGGAATGAGTCCATTTTAGATTGTTTTTTGGATGAATCCAAGAGGTGTGTATGAGCTCAGAAATTTGGGTAAATAGGAGACAAGAAGTGCAAAATCTGAAGAGTTTGCAGAGTAGATGTAAAGACTACAAGAAGATGTCAAAGGCAGATTGCAGGAAAGCAGTGGAAAATACAAATAGAGAGCTGATATGAAAATAAGAGAGAAAGAATTCCAAGTGGGAGATTTAGTGATGGTGTATTTGAGAAAAGAAATATTTCCTACTAAGACCTACAATAAAATAAAAATGAAAAAGAAAGGACCATGTAGAATTGTAAGAAAGTTTTCAACTAATGCTTATGAAATTGAATTTCTAGAAGGGATTAGAATATCACTGATATTCAATGTTGCAGATTTGTATCCATAGAAAGAGATAGAGACAAAGCTATAGGAGGAAACTAAAGAAGATGAAGTTCAAAATTTGATCTAGGAAGAACAAATGTCAAAGATAGTTAAGAAAGAGGTGGACGCTGTTTTGAAGAAAAGAGTATCCAAAAGAACCAGAGGGTAGGTTTATTTTCAATATCTAGTCAATTGGAATGGACAACCAGTGGAGGATGCTAGTTGGTTGACAACAACAGAGTTGCAGAAGTATGGAGTAAACTCTAAAATTCTGAGGGATGATTCTTTTCTTCCCCAGGAGTTTGATGCAGGAGCATATGGACTAAGCCAGCAACGTGATTGTTTGTTCACATGTTGTGGCTAAATTAGTTGGATTTCATTGACCTGAGTGGTTAAAAGTCAATTTTGGTAGAGAGGGTTGGATGTCTCGAAAATGATCTTTACTTCATTATTTTAATAATTATAGAATTGTCTTATTTTAGACTAAGGGGTAAGTTGTTAGCATAGGCGTGTAATAGATCTCAAAAATAGAGATTTGATTGTTCGATTGATTAAAATAGAGATCGAGTTGTTAGTGCAGTTAGAATAGGATTTGACTCATAAAAGAGAAGAAAATGTAATGGAAAAGGATTAGTTGAGATGATTGAGAATTGAGTGAGAGGCGAGAGTTTGAGTGATAGATAGGGTTTAGAGATTGAGACAAAGGTCAGATAAATTGTTGTAATTGAGCTGAGAGGGACAAGACTCTGTAACTTCTATTATATTGAAGAAATTGATTCAATGTGTATCTGTGTGTTAATCCTGGTGTAGACTATCGTTTACCTCTATGTATCCACGTTCTGAACGTAACCAGGTATCTTCTTTGTTTTACACTTTAATGGTAAATCTCAGTATTTATGTGTTTTTTCATTAAATCATGGTCATTTAGTGTTAAAGGGTAATCTTAGAATTAAGCGTTAAACCATTTATTAAATGCTTTATTGAAAGTTTGATTTAATGCAAGTGGTTATATCGGAAAAGAGGGTTTTATTAGCGAAAGTGGTTATCGGGTGAACGAAAAGCGATAAGTGGTAATTCAGGGTGGTCACATGATTCCATTAACCAAACGACACGTAACACTCGGGTGGAGAGAGAAAACCACTTTATCGAGCGGGTAATCCCTATGCAAGTGGCTCACCCAATATCGCTATCAACCATTGGATCAAGTGCGCTTTGATCAACGGTGGAGGAAGACAAGATTTTTTTGTTGATCAGGGTGAATGATGACCATTAGATCTGGAGAGAGGAGATCAACAACATAGATTGATCACCGAATTGTTTTGTTGATTGGGGTAAGTGATGACCGTTAGATATGGAGGGAAGAGATCAATGACGTAGAGTGAAGTGATGTTTACAAAGGGAAAGTCAAGGTTGGACTGACGTGTTTAGGGAAAAAGTGGGACCCTCAGTGTAAAGTAAGCCACGTACAAAATCCACTTGAACACATTTGATTGGTTATAAAGTAATCTATAGTCTGTTTTAAGACTACCACCTTATTTTCATCAGCCTCCTGTGTCATATATTGTATTCGATGATGTTCTGACGAAAAATACAATCCTTGTGTTAAGAAATCGTTATGTCGAACCATGACCTCCATTCTTATTCTCAAAATTTCATGCCTATACGCGTGTTGTTATGTTTTAGTGTTTTCAGGATGATCCAATCAAGTATAGAAGGACAAGGGAAAATCATTAACGAGAAAACGTAAATAAGAGGTCTCTATATGATTCTCTGAAGGAATAACCTCTCTTTCTATAAATAAGTCAAGAAACCTCTTCCATCCATAAATATATAAGTGCCAATGCACAGTCCTATATAAAAAAATGAATAAAAGCGAAAGAAGAGAAAGGCTTCCTACCTAGAGAGGTGAAGCAAGAAACTATGTCAGGGTACTATCTAGGATTGCTGGTACTAGAGAAATGTTTGTGTTCATGAATTTACTACCACGAGGTACTGTTCAGGCATGCTGGTAGTGGAGCAACACCAGAGATGAAATACTATACCCTGAAAATCTAAAGCTTGCAAACTTCATTACCCTATCCTGATTCGAAACATTGTGTGATTGTTGATATTATGTTTATGCTTAACTGATTAAAGGAATGAAGGGGACTGTTTTTATGCATGGGGTAAGCATAGAAGCCATGGTAATCTGAATGATGAATGAATAATTCCAGAAGAACTAGACCCTGCATGAAAGAATTGACTAAGGTAGAGAAGCTGGAGTTCTACTAGTGTGTCGCCAAGTGTTATTGCTATGAGAAAAACCATCCAAATTTTTCCTACACTCGAATTTTGGATCCTACTACATACCTTGTGATTGGTCATTCTATAGTCACCTCTTGGTTAGGTGATGCTTTTGAGATCCCTTCTTGGATTGAAAGTGTCGAGCATACTTTCTCACACATGCCTAGTCTGCAACAAGTTCATGAGTGAATTATTTTATGCAAGGTTGAATCAACATAGCATAACACAATCCATTAATACTGTGATTTTTTTATTTCCAATCCATGTCAATAGTCAGTACGCACTCACATCAACAATTTCACTCTTCTAGCTGTGTTTGTACTTCTATTTCGGTGAGTTTTGCAAACTGTTTCTTTCAGGCATCCTTGTTTTTGCGAGTGTCATTTTCATGCTTTTCTCTATATATTTTTTTTTCCTTCACTTTAATTTTTTTCATTTTCATGTTCTTCACTCTTGCATGTGTTTTTTTCACTGTCGTTTGCATATCACAAGTGTCATTTGCACTTTAGAACTTGTCGTCCTATAGCATGTTAAGTGTCGCACAAGGTACATAAGATTGTTTTGGTGGTTTCAAGATGTTATCCTTGGGTAAATGAGTTGACCTTACGATGTAAATCTTCAACGCACTCATTTCCAAATTTTTAACCATTGTCACACAAGTGTCGTCACAGTTGTCGCAAAGTGTATATTTAGTGTTACACTTGTTCTAAGTTGTTATAAAGGTTATCTTACTAAGCAAAGTATGTGTCCATGTGTTCTAGATTATATATATTGGGTTTTTAAGTGTTTAAGTGTGTGATCACTGTCAAGTCCTATCACTATTCACATTAGTTTCACTGACCCTCGACAACCAAATTTCATAAAGTTCCCAACAAATTAGCCTTATCCAACCTTATTGAACTATGTATTGGGTAGTATTAGCCCTTAAGCTAGAATATTACCTCCTAACACTACAGAATGCATAGTTCCTTCCTCTCGAGACTGGGAACTATGCAGTTTTAGTGCTCAAGCCTGAGCCTTGGCTTCCAAAATTGCATAATTCAACCCTCCATCCTGGTTCCAACTGTGGAGTGCGCAATCTCTAAAATCAATCTTGAATCCTGAGCTCTTTAACTACGCAACTACGTAATTACCAAGCCTGCTTTGCCTCCCATAACTGTGCAATTGGGTAAGACAGTGAAAAACCCTTAAGCCTCGCTCATTGACTCCCAACACTATGTAATTTCTCCCTCCTGCCGAGTCAGAACTATGCATTACATAATCTCAAGGCTTAGGCCTCAGCCATGATCTCATGAACTACACAATTGTGCAATCAACCAGTCTCCTTTATGTTCCATAATTATGGAGTTGGATGAACAAGTACCCAAACCTTCAACCTACCTCACTGAGCTCGTAAACTGTGCAATCTTCTTCCTAGTCCAACCTAAACTATGCACTATCGAGTCTCAAGGCTCAAGTCTAACCCTTCAATACCTAATTTTTACAACTGCATAGTCACTGAGCCTCTCCCTTGGCCTGCCACCTGGTTCCATCTCAATCAGTGGATCATCATGCAACATCTTAGACTAGGGGTTTATCAAATTGATTTCGTATTGTCATATGTGGATTGGAGATGCAAGATATCTATCATGATATGGTAAGATGATTAAGAAGGATATCAAGAAGGAATAAATCCAAGAAGACACCTAAGGGGCTGAGGATAAAATTTGATCATCAGACAAGAAGATGAAAGAACATTTGATTACAACAAAAGACCAAAGATCGGGACCACATGAAGACTCTATCTGATTCGCAACCCTTGGAGGATAGATATGATGAACAAAGCATATCTCTCATGAAGATGAATCATTGGGCACATCTCTTATAAGACAGAAAGAAAGAAGAGGCAGGAACGAAAACATGACACTACCACATCATCATGCATCCTATGTCATCAGTTTCATGTCATGTTGTGTCATGACTCATCATATGCCACATCATTATTGTGGATTATGTAATTATTTATTCAAAATATATTGTAAAGTGGAAGCTCAAAGGATACATTTAGAATATGAAGAGTCATGTAAAATCGAAGAGTCATTATAGGAATTCAAACAACCATGGTGGTGATCAAAGAGTCACAAGAAGGGTGAATCATCACCTCTTGGTTATATATAGGCCCTCATTGTATGAGCAAAGGAATTTTCACATTGGCTCGTCCCGCAAGTAATTAGAGAGACATACTAGTTCTTTTGGGGAGCAAGGAGTGGCTCAAACGCTCCACTATTAGAGCTAATGGTGTTCATTGCATACATGTGTCTAGGAACTTTTACTTAATATATGAAGCATGATGGCTAGCACATTCTTCATGAATGGATTATGAATATTTGTAAGACTATTACGTGTTTTTTATAGTTCATGTTTTTTTTCACCTGTGCTACAATATTTAAACTATGTCGTTTATTTTAGGACTTATCATATTGAGAATGTGTTGTAATGGTTTTTATTGTTGTCACATCCTTGTCGACTATTATAATTGATACTAGACAAATATTTCTTATTGATTGATTGTAATGACCATCACATATTTCTGGACTATTCTAGTGAATGTTAGACAGATTCTCTTCATTTAGTGTGTCCCTACTAGGGTGGTACTATTACCTCTCTCTTAGAGGATCCCTTACATTTCTCCCTCTATGGTAGAAGGACCCTGATACACTTACAATCGAACACTCACCAGGCACACTTACTTGATTTTTGATGGTACATGTGCACCTATCTCTCTTGCTAACAGTTAGATCTAAGCCAGATCTATGAGAATACATGAAAGCTGGGATGATATTCTGGATTGGGCTCCCTTTCAAAATGGTGTGAGGTTTAATTGGGACTTCAAATTGGGGAGACCCCCTTAGTCGACACATTTCCAGCACCATCAACACAATCTTATGGAATATGGAGTCTTCAACTCCATTTTGTAGATTCTATATTACTCTTGAATCCTTTATTTTTCACTCTCCTCAAGCATTTGATTGGGCATTTTCCATTGTTTCTAAGTCTGCAACTTTGGGTTCTTTATATTTTGTGACTACTACTTCCCAAGAGTCCAAATCTCTACCCACATTGCATAATTTGTACCATTCAAGATGGGATCCTATATGTTGTGATTTTTATTGGACCCCATGACTAGATTCTATAAAAAATCCCTCTTGTTATGGATTGGGGGACTTCTCTATTTGAGTTATGGCTATTTTGTTGGCATTGATATCAACCTAGATCGTGGTATTATCGAACTCTTGGTGATTGGCAGCGTAATTGTAGTACTATGATGATGGCTTGAAAAAATTCATGATGCTTTGATGTTTTTTGGTGTTATGAGGTGTTAAAATAATGATGCAAAGGTTGTTGAACCTTATTCAAGTCTAGGAGAAGTATTGGAGATGGTTTGAAGACAAGTGGTAGAGTTGTAAGCAAGAAAATTTGAATTCTCCAAGTGTTACAAAACAGTGCTACTGAAATTCCATTCTCTAGTACTATAGGAATTTCATACTAAGATACTACCACAATCCCATACTCGAATACTATCGAAATCCCATACTCCTATAATTTACCAATGTTGGAAATGGTCCAAAATTATTGAGAACATTAATCACTTTGTCCATAGATGAATGTGTTGGCCTAATTGGATGTGGTCACAAATTGTTTTGATCTTAGATGGTTACAAAGCATGCATGCATTGATCAAATGGAAAATTAAATATGGTCTAAGCACTCTTTTAATAAATGGTTATGGTTAGAACACATGTGTTGATTATCAATCTAATTTCAAATGTGTGGATGATGTAAATGAATTGGTCATTAACGGTTTATGGTTACGGTTCATGGAGTGGGCATTATCATTAAATATTATTTTATCATTAATCTTGTCAAAATTTGGTTTGGTCCAAGGGTGGTTTGGAAAATTGATCAAAGTTTATAGTTGATTATGCACATGGTAAATGATCTATATTTATGCAAGAAAGAAACGAAATACATATTTAAATAAAAACACATAGCTATAAAGAAAAATTAACTTCAATTAATTAATAACAGATGCTGAAATTTGTTTACATGCATGATGGAAACAAACTAGCTCGGGTGATGGTAGCTTATCTCTCAGAAGGGATGTGACAACCACATGTCTTCTGAACTATGTTACAATGAGGCTTGAAGGCCTTTCTATTATTAAGAAACAATGGAAACCATGAATATCAAAAAACCTAACCCTAGGAGATGAAGTGCCAAAGTTTGTGGGACCTATTGGGATTAGTTGGAATGCCAACTTCTCGGGGTCGTAATTTGGGCATATGATCTTTATTTGACACACATGATACCTCATTAGAAATATCTATCTGAGGACAATAAATTTTCTCAGAAAGACAATAACATATGGGTTATGGAGTTAATGCATTTTTCAAAAAGAAATGTTGCTTAGGGCCTCAAAACGAATTCATAATTTTAGGACTTGAAAAGTTACCAAAAATATAAAATTGTGCTAGAATTAAATAAACTAAAAGGAAACAGTGTTGGAGGTCCAAGTGGAATAGATGGGTGGCCACCAATATCCACTTGGAACAATAATCCCTCCTTAGGAAGAAATGGTCCCCATTGCAATAAGTGCCTCCATGAGATGGGGAAAATTCTAATAAACTTGGTCCCTCGTGAGCCAGTTGCATTGGTGCAAGAGTTGGCCAACTTCGACAGCTTGATATAGTTGAATCCTCTACTAGTGTGCGTTCTTGACCTATGTGTCCATGATCCAACCAATTGCGGTCTCTTCGATGTAGTCTAGATTGAGTTCTATTGGTGTCATCTAGTGAATGATGTTTAATGTGTCCAACAAAGGTGGAAAGTATGGTTGAAGGTTGTCCTAATTGAATAATGGGTGCAACAGAAGGAATGGGGGGATACAAAGATTAGAATTTTTATCTCTCAAAGCATTGGTGATGGTGTAGGGCCCATATCAAAGTGGTTGAAGCTTTTGATGGGCTCCGACAAGGCGTTCTTTTTGTAGATGTAACCAAACTTTGTCACCTACCTAAAACTTATGTCACACCTGATGTTGATCATGCCATTGTTTCTACTTGATTGGATTTATGCAAGATGTCATGAACCTACTGGAAGATGTGTCGAATGTGCTCAATAAACCTAGTGGCTTTATTAGATTTGGAATAAACATGTTCAAATTCTTGCTTTGTAGTGGCAAGAGGTAATGCAACATCAATGCGAAATAATGGTTGAAATCCCAGGCCCACTTGAAAGGGGCTATGGTCAGTTGAGTTATGGAGAGCTTTGTGATACTCTTCTTGTAGGTAGCCAATATGGCCATATTAGAAAAAGTGTTGAGGACCACAAATACATAGTCATTGTCATGATTGGTAAAAGGAAGGCCAAACATATATTCCATGGAAATGGATTACCAGGATCGGATAGGAGTAGGTAGAGGAGTATACGGGCCTTGCGTCTTAATGGTTGGCTTGGTGATGACATAGAAAATATAAGATCTAATTTATTTTCTAACATCCTATCAGAGATTTGGCTAATAAGAATATTTCTACAAGATTGCCAATATCTTCTCTACCCAAAAGTGTCTTGCGATCTGATAATAGTGCACCTCCCAAATCATCTTTGCACACTCACTCAAAGGAACACAAAGGTGTCCCAGGTGGCATAACAATGCATCCTGGAGTTGGATGTATAGAATTTGCTTTCCATTCATCAAAATATGGTATGTGGTGATGACTACTGGATCATTTTTGTAAATTTGTGGCCATCTAGAAGTCTTGTGCCAACAAGAGTTAAGAAAAATGGTCAATGCCACAGTTGGTGGCCAACTGAGGCAATATTCAACATTATTGGTGCTATCCATCGTGTACTTAATGTTTAGATGAAATTGGTGCATATATGTGGACCATTTCTAGTGGTGGTCATTCTGCAACTTTCCAGGTGTTAGTATGAACTGAAGAGGTTTTTGATCTATGTGGATGATTGTCTCTTTCCCGAGAATGTAATGTTTCCACTTTAGACAAGCCTACATGATGGAATACATCTCTTTATTTTAGGTGGGGTATTTATGAATTTTATAAAACAATGTCTCATTGTGATAGGCCATTAGATCCCCTTGCTAGGTTAGAACTGCACCAAAATCATAGTTAAAGGAATCTGTCTCAATTTCAAATGGTTGTTGTAGGTTTTTCAATGTGAGTATTGGTGTATAGAAATGATGGTGCTTCAACTCAATGAACACCTTTTGTTGGGACTTGGATGAGAAATTTTTTTTTTTTTCTCTCTGCCCTTGGTAACTTTTCTTAAAGGCTAAGTGATATGACAGAATCCCAACACAAATCGTCAATATAAATTGGAAAGGCCAAAAAAGTTGTGAAGCTTTGTCAAAGTGGTCGGGGTTGGCCAATCTCAAATGACTTGGATCTTAGTTGGATCCACATACATGCCTTTCTCATCAATAATGTAACCCTGATATTGCACCTGGCTCATGCCAAAGGTGCATTTCTCTAAGTTGGAACAAAGTTTGTGTTTTCACAGAGTTTGAAGGACTTGTCGAATATGTTGCAAGTGCTCTTCCCAACTCTTTCTGAAAATGAGGATGTTGTTTATATATACAACCACAAATGAGTTGGTGAAGGATTGCAATATGTCATCTATCGACCTCATAAAATTTGCAAGGGAATTTGTCAATATGAAGGGCATGAACAACCACTCGAAAAGGTCTTGGATTTGAAGGTGGTCTTCCATACATCTATGTTTTCTATTGAAACTTGGTGATAGCCATACTCAAAATAAATATTGTTGAAGTACTTGGCCCCCTTGATTTTTTCAAGAAGTTAATCAATATGTGGGATTGGATATTTGTTCCTCACAGTGATTTTATTTAGTGCCCGATAATCAATGCAGAGTCTCGAGATCCCATATATGTTTTGGAGCTTCATACTAATGTAAGAGATATTGTGGATTCGTTTGATGGCCTAGGTGTTATTGTATTTGTTGGCTGGTATCCATGTCAACCTAGTTTGACTTGTGATGATGATGGTGATGTGGCATTGACTTGGTGAAGTGTCACATAATTGCTAGATTTCGGTTGTAGTTGCACTCACAAGATTTCGAAATTTTAGGTTGAGCCTTCCAACGATACACATGAGTGTGTCTCCCAATGGTTGGTGTAGAGGCTTGTGAAACTCAAATTTTTCTGATTCAAAACTTTTCCAAATTTCTTCTACTTCTTGATTTGTGGTACCTGTGTAAATCACATGCACCTTGCCAACACTTCACCAAGTTAATTCCAGATCACCAACATGATCAAAAGTCAAACTAGGTTGACTTGGATGCCAACCAACAAATACATGTTCCATCAAACTACTCCACAACATCCCTGCCATCAGTATGTAGCTCCAGAATGTGTCAAACATCCTCTAGTAGTTTTACAACCTTCTCCAAATCCTATACATAATCTCATCAATAATGTAGACCTAATAAGGGACATGGACACCTAATCAAGAAAGCTCCTCCACTTTAAGTCTTGTAGCGGAAACCAACACCATATTGATCAATCAACATGATCAAGAAGATCATCACCTCAAACACAACTCCTCACTACATAATTGATTATCAGGTGAGGGCCTCAAGACCAATGTAACACACCAGCATCCAAATGTATGCAACAATAATAATCATAACAACATGATCATGAGGAACGTGACATCCTCTTCTCACACTCTATATGTATCACCTGCAAATCACATCTCCATCCTCACATATCCATGCTAGTAGACATGTCAAAACCAATGCAACACATGAACCATGTAAAAGCCACTTGTAACCTAACATACAAGCGTTAACCAACTCTCCTGCAACCCATGCCACCAAATTAACATCAATGCCAAACAAAAACGCATTTGTAACACTGTAACACACATCAATGCCAACAATCTCCCCCTTTGGTAGTGATGACAACACTAGTTGAACCAACCATCTGAAATTTTCCTCAAAAAATGAATCTCCATCCTCACATTCTCCCCCTTTGACATTAATGGAAAAGGGCTAAACATGTCAAGGACAAATTTTATATGCTCCTCTCCATGCAATGAGCTCCATAACAAAAACATAAACTCCACTCAATATCATATGCAGGTGATGAACAATGGAACAAAAGACTGAAAGATGAGAATAATTAAAAAACTTCTCCACGTAATAGAAAAATATGTGAAATAAAATCCCCTTGGACACAAGCTATGCTCGAACAACAACACACTAGAGCAACAATATACATTTCCTATCAACAACAACAAAATCCATGTCATTGTAGTAGCAACAAATTAAGTCAAAAACGCATAGCCGCAACAACATAACGTCATCAACTAGTAGCATCAACTCTCATAAACTCTATATTAGAGAAATTTTGAGGTCTAAAACAGGCCTCCTAAAGAATAATATAAAATAATAGTGGAAATAATAAATTAAGATTCTATTTTCTAGCTCCAAAGACCTGCCCCAATTTGGGTGATTCTCTATTTTAATTGTCTATGATGTTCCGCTACGTGTCATCTATTCTCAGTCTCATATATCTTAGCAATGTTCTTGTTAGTAAGAAAAAAATCATGTAAGAAAAAGGGTCATAATTGAATATGATGTATTTCATTTCTTACCCAAAAACTTATATTTTTATGATTAATGATAGTAATAATAATTTTTAAATAAAATTATAATTTAATTAATTTTTTTTTTAACAATTTGGAATGTATGATAAATTAAGTGTTTCCATGCTTATTATAGATTGATCTTTCTTAACATTTACTAGCTATTTAATTTATATAATTACTAGTATAATCTTTATTATAAATATACATTTTAATTTAAAATAATTAAGGTATCTCTTTTTATTGAATATGATTTAATTGCTTAAATTTATACTACACTATAGAGTAGTGAATCAAAATCCACCCCATTTTCATTTTTTGAATACCACAGTTATGAAATTCCTTATTAAGCAGATAAATTTTTTATATTGAAAAAATGGTATCAAATTATTTTAGTTTTTTATTATAAAAAAATGAAACATACGTACAGTGTCAAAATTATCAACATTAGTTCAACTCTTTATTATAGATATTAAATATAAAGTAAAACTTACATTTTAATACAATAATCGATGGAAATAATACATTTTGAAAGGAGGATTATATATATATATATATATATATATATATATATATATATATATATATATATCAAAAATATAATTTTAAATAAAATAATAGCAGAATATATATAATTTTAAATTAAAGAGGTTGTACCACCGGATAATAGGTCGGTGCTATCACTATATATCCATAGCAGCCATGTCGATTATCATCAATGTGAAATGTGAACTACCCATCATATATATAGATATACATATGCACATACACACACATTTTTTTCTTGGGAGAGGATCTAATAATCTAGTCAAAAAAATTTCTTTGTACGCCTTGGTATATACTGCGAACTTTTATGAGGCAATAAAGCTCCAAGTTCTAGGTGACTCACAACTAGTCGTTGATTGGATAAATAGAAAGTTTGGAATTTTCTCTCCATACTTGACCCATATCTTGTTCAAGATTGAAAGGGAAATTGGGAGACTCGAATGGTTCAACTATGATCACGTATATAGATATTTAAACACAGTATTTGATCACTTATCTAAAGATGCCATTCATGGTTGTTAGGGAGTTTCTGAAATCCATGAGTACTTTGAGGGACAGGTCTTGGGGGTCTTGGTCATAAAAATATAATGACTTTCAGAGTTAAGATGATGATGGAGAGTATAGGAGATTTTTGTTTTGTGTATTCTGATATTTCTTGATCTTTGAAGCTTTCTGCAGATGTACTAAGATCTTGGTGGTTTGCATGATGTATATTTTGATACGAAATATAATGGATCTTTTCTAGTGAAAACAAATGTGTGTATGTCATTTTTTTAATTTAAAAGCATAAAATACATTACTTTTTCCAAAAGTAGGATTTGAAATGTCTTTATTATCACAAAAGTATGAGATATAAGTAACAAATTGTAGGTCAGTATTGTAAATATTAGAGTCAAAATTTTGTCTACCATAAATAGTTAATAAACAAGGTGTCATTTGACAGAGTTGAAAATGCGTAGGGACTTTCATGGATCTCTCATTGCCCAGACACTGGTTATTAGGCACCTCCTCTCTGTAGACAACATTCTCATTTTTTCCAATGGGCCTTGAAGAGGGATAAACATAATATTAGAGACTCTCTCCTTATATGGAGAAGACATGGGTATGTTCATAAACAACCTCAAATCTACAATACCCTACCATAACTTTGAAGATGAAGAGATCTCTCATATATCCCAGATCATCCCTTTTGAATCTAAACCTCTGGAGGAAGGCCTAAAGTAACTGAGGTTTCAAATTAAACCATTTTTTTACAACATGGAGGATTGTTGTTGGCTCATCGTCAAAGTGGAAAAACATTTGAAAATTGGTGTGTTAGATGGCTTTCTAGGGGTAGTCATCTAATCTTGATCAAATTTATATTAGAAGCCATCCCATTTTATTTGACATCTCTTGTGTGGATTCCTAAATGCATCCTAGAAAAAATAAGAAGAATCCTCTAAAATTTTCTCTAAGTTAGGTAGCAGGAACCAAGGGATTACCTTAGCTATAATGGGATAAAATTATTATGCCAAAAAACTTGGGAGGCTAGGGCTTGAAGAATATCTTCTTATTTTCAAAGGCATTGTCTGCCAAATGTTAATGGAGGATGATATTCAACAATGTTTATGGAGAGTTATAGTCATCCAAATCTACACATCCCCAAGCTCATTGGAAGATTGGATAAGAAGGGTGGATAAGCCAAGGGCCAATATCTTAGTAATCTAGAGGATTTTTCTCAATTATTTGTATATCATCGACAAAGGGTTGGTAGAGGTTGTTGAGTGATACTTGGTCTTGATCCATGACCTGACAATGGTAAAAGTCACATGTTGCCCATCCCTATAACATAAATTATGAGAGACAAAAGATACTCAAAACATGTTCACATTGTTAGCCCTGCAAATTCATCGATATGAAGACAAGGATGCCTACCCTCTAATGATCTAGGATTAGAAGAGTGCAAATATGTCTAGAAAGGATACCTGCAAGCACTATCAAACAATCATATAAGACTAATAGGTAGAGAGGATGAACTAATTTGGAGCATCTCCCCTTGATCTGGACTTCTACATGAATGCGACAGAATAAAGATACAAACATAAACACCTAGATGTAGCAGGAATAAAATCTCATTTCATGAATATTAATGATATGGAATATGCTTACATACAAAATTGGAAATAAACTAGATCGGGGAATGGTAGCTTATATCTGAGAAGAGATGTAGTGGTTACATGCATCTGAACTATGTTACAATGAGGCTCAATGGAATTTTTATCATTCAGAAGTAATGATAAACCCTAAACATCCAAAAACATAACCCTAGGAGATGAAGCGCCAAAAGCTTATGGGCCCCATTAGGGTAAGTTGGAACATCAACTTCTTAGGGTCATAACTTTGGCATATGATCTCTGTCTGACTATCATAATACCTCGTTTCAAATATCTCAAAGAGGAGGCTGAAAATAGACAAATAATTTTGAATGACACTTTTCTAGTCTCTTTGTTTCCCTAAAAATGTCTCTTAGTCCCTCAAAATGACACTGGAAGTTTAGGACCAGAAAAAATGCCAAAAATAGTAAGTTTTGCTACAATTAAGGAAATTGAAATAAAGAACATTGGGGGTCCAAGTGTAATAGGCCGGTGGCCACCAATATCCACCTGGATTAGTCCTCCCTCCTTAGGAAGAAATGGTCACCATTGTGTTGAGTGCCTCCATGAGATAAGGAAACGTCTATTGAACTTGGTCCCTGGTGAGCCACTTGCCTTGGTGTAGGAGTTAGCTATCTCTAACAACCCGATACAATTGGATCTTTTGGTGGCAAGTGTTACTGATATGTGTGTCCATAATCTGATTAGTTGTGGCTTGTTCCATGCAGTCTCGGTTTGGCTTTGTTGGTGATGGCGAAAAGTATGGCTGAAGGCAGTCTACATTGAACACTGTGTGTAGGCCAAGTAATGGGGGAATTTTGAGCTTAAAATCATTGTCTCCCAAAACCTTAGTGATATTGTAATGCCCATGTCGAAGTGGGCAAAGCTTGTAGTGGGCCCCAACGAGATGATGCCTATGCAAATGTAACCAAACTTTTTCGCCCACCTGGAACCTGTGTGGCACCCCATGTTGATCACAACGTTTCCTGTACTTAGCATTTGTTGTGTCCAATATGACATTAACCTGCTATAATATGTGTTGAATTCACTTAATGAAGTTTTTATCCCTGTCATCTTCATCTTGGACATGAGATGAATCTACTTCAGTAGCTGTAAATGGTATGGCCACATCAATGGGACATAGTGGCTAGAATCCAAATCCCACCTGAAAGGGGCTATGGCTAGTTAAGCTATGGAGAACTTTGTTGTAACTATGTTGGATGTAGAGGAGAATTTCATCCCATGTGTGTGGATGCTTCGAGTTGTACATGTGCAAAATGTGCATGATCATCTTGTTGACGACCTCTATTTGGACATCAACTTTAGGGTGGAAGGTCATGGACTTAGTAACATTGATGTCCAACATCGACCAAAGGCTTGACCAAAATGTACTTAGAAATCATTTGTCCCAATCTGAGATAATGGACTGTGGGGTCCCAAAGTGTACCCAAACTCGTTCAAAGAAGATCTTTACAGTGGCTTCTAATGTGATACTTTTCTTGCAGGCCACCATAATGTCCATCTTAGGAAATTTATCGATGGCCACGAAAACACAGTCGTTTCCATGGTTAGTAGAAGGAAGGCCCAACATGTAATCCATGGATATGGATTCCCAAGGCCGACTAAGAGTAGGCAGAGGAGTATACAGGCCACGTTTCTTGATGTTCGGTTTGGCAATGGCATAGGCAGTGTAGGATCTGATGTACTTCCCAACATCTTGTTGAAGGTTCAACCAATAAAAATACTTCTGTAGCACTGCAATTATTTTATATACTCCGAAATGTCTAGTGAACCGATTATAGTGCACCTCCAAAATCATGTTGGCACATTTGCTTGAAGGAACAAAGAGGTGTCCCAGGTGGCATAACAATCCACCCTCGAGGTGAAAATCAAGAAATTCCTTGCCTTCCAAGAGAATCTGATACGTTTTGACAAATTCTGGATCACTCTTGTAAAGATGCATCCACCCCAAAGTCTCGTGTCCACAAGAATCGAGCATAGTGGCCATTGCCATGACCGATGGTTGGTTGAGGAAGTCTACAACACTATTGGTGTTTCCCTTCTTACACTTAATGTTCAAATGGAAGTATTGTAGGTGTGTTAACTATTTTTTATGGCGATTGTTCTACAACCTTCCTTATGTTTGTATGAACTGCAAGGACCCATGGTCTATGTGGATGACTGTTTCATTCCCCAAAATGTAATTCTTCTATTGCAGTATGACCTGCATAATGGGATACTTTCATGATGTTTCTAAAAGTGTCTCACTCTAATATTCTACTCGATGGCCCTAGTGAGTAAGAACTGCACCAATAACATAGTTGAAGGCATCTATTTCAATCTCAAATGGTAGTTGCAATTTTAGTAATGTGAGCATTGGTACAGAGAAGAGATGATGCTTCAACTTGACAAATTCCTTCTATAGGAATCTAGACCAAAAGAATTTTTCTTTCACTCCACCCTTGGTGACTTGACTCAAAGGCCAAGTGATATGAGAGAACCCTAACATGAACCCACAGTAGAAATTAGCAAGACCCACAAATCTACGGAGCTCTGTGAGAGTGGATGGGGCTGGCCAATCCCAAATAACTTGTATCTTGGCTAGGTCCACATGCACGTCCCACTCATCAATGATGTACCCCATATATTGAACCTGTGTCATACCATAATTGTATTTCTCCATATTACAAAAAAAATTATGTTGTCGTAGGGTTTGGAGGACCTATCGAATATGGTGGAGGTGCTCTTTTCAACTTTAGTTGAAGATCAAGATGTTGTACAAATACATTACCATGAACGAGTTTGTGAAGGGAGGAAATATTTTGTCCATCAACCTCATGAAGGTTGCGGTGGCATTCGTCAACCTAAATGACATGACCAACTATTCGAATAGGCCCTCCTTGGATTGGAAGGTAGTCTTCCACACTTCAGATGGTTCAATTGGTACCTCATGATAACCAAACTTCAACTAAATCTTGTTGAGATATTTTCCCTGCTTGAGTTCATCTAGAAGGTAATCAATCAGTGAGATTGGATATCTATTCATGACAATGATCTTATTCAACACCACATAGTCAATATAGAGTCTCTAGGTCCCATCCTTATTTTGTACCAACATGATCGGGCTCCCACAGGGTGATGAACTTGGCTTGATGTGCCCTTTATACAATAGCTCCTGAAGCTGCCTCTTGATTTCATCATTCTCCATAATAGAGTGTCGATAGATCAGCCCATTGGGTAGCAGCACGCCCTACGTCAGATCGATGAGGTGCTTGACCTGATATTGTAGGGGTAACCCTGTGGGTGAGGTGAAGATATAAATGTACTCCTCCATGATCTTATCCATCTGCCACTAGTGTGTAGAGGATCCCTGTTTGGAGGCTATGTATGTGGCCAAAACCTTCATCTTTCCCCGAGGGAGAATCATAAGGAAGAAAAATTTACTGGTTTTGGAAATGATCTTATTGCATTTCTTCACAGATAGTAAAGAGAGGGAAGTAGGTGGTGCTACCTTTGGTATCCTATATAACTTATTGCCCAAATAAATAATAAAAGTGTAAGGCCTAGACTCATACACAACATGGCGCCTCCATAAGAATGGCTAGATTAATAATACATCACAAACTTCAAGAGGAGCAACATCACATAGTACCTCATCTGTGAAGGGCTTAATATTGTAGGGAAGGCGACAATGTTGGATGACACAAAGATATTTTCCTTGGTGAAGCCAGATGATGGTGTATGATTGCAGGTGTGGTATGGTTGGTAGGCCCACCTGCTTCATGAAATTCGCTAAAATGAGGTTCTTTTGGCTTCCACTTTTGAAAATGAGCTACAATAGAGAACCCTTCACCCACATTTGTTAGTGGAAGAGCCACTCCCCCTCCTCTTGATCTTCGGGCTCAATGTTTTGGAGCTTGGTGGTCGCAGTGGTGGCATATGGCTCCACATCAATAATCTTCTTCCCTATGTCATTCCCTTTTTCTAGTTTTGACTCAGATTCAGAACATGCATCTGATTCAAAATCTTTTAACTCGGCCACCAGTGACTACTTGGCTCGACACTCACTTGTGTTGTAAGTGGAGCTCCTATGGCACTCACACCATTTCATTGTGTCGGTCTTTGTCTTCGTGGTGTTGTTCTTTAACTTCGGCTTTAGTGGGTTGTCTTGTGTCACCCAGCCTTGGCTTTGTCCTTTATTCTATAATTTGGGGGCAGCTTTCCCTTACTTTGGATTCGCAGATCCAGTGTCTCACTTTTCCTGTTTCAATTTCTCCTTGATCTTGATAGCATATCGATAGGTGGAGCCAAACAAGGAGATCTCCAAGAACTATGTCTTGTCTTGAATTTGCTTGTGTAGATAGCCGCAATACTGGGTACCAAATTCTGCTCAGAATCCTTTATATCTAACTTCGTGCGAAGGGTATGAAAAAATTTGTGAACTCTGGCTTATCTTGGTCCCTTCCCTACCGCAACGTGGTCCACTTTATGTATTTATCTTCATAGCTCCTAACAGGGTGATATTGTTCCTTGATGGCGTCTCAGAAAGAATTCCAAGTGGGTGTAGCTGGAAATAGTGAGGATTCCCTCTCATCCTTTTGTTCACAATAGGTTTCCCACCAGTCCTTTACATGAGGTGTGGCTTTAAGGAGTGAAAAAGTAATATTTTCCCCGTTGGAAAATTCATGAACCGAAAATATCCTTCCAATAGATTTAACCATCTATCTGCAATGTCTACATCTATCTGGCCTTCAAATATGGGAATTCCAAAGTTAACTTGTACCTTAAAGGGAGTGACGCCTCCCGACTGGCTACTGGATGAATATGTGTCACCTACGGGTAGCTGCCAAAATATCTGGGAAAATTTATCCATCATCACATTCCTCTATCGCTCGAGGGCTTCCTCGAGCACTATTTCGAAAGGATCTCCTACTCCCTCATCTTTCGTTTCTTCAACCATTGGAGGCTTGTCTTCTAAAGGTTCAACCAATTCGAGCCCTAACTCCTTATACCTTGACGCTGCTGGGGACATGGAAATAAAAATAAAGAAAGAGTATATTTCTTTGATACCATTGATCCAAACTTATACATGAATGCAACAGAATAAAGATACAAACGTAAACACCGAGATGTAGAAAAAATAAAACTTCATTTCATTAATATCAAAGAACCAAATTATGTGTACATACAGAATGGAAATAAACTAGCTCGGGTGATGGTAGCTTATATCTGAGAAGAGATGTGATAGCTACATGCCTCTGAACTATGTTACAAAGAGGTTTGGTGGCCTTTTTATCATTGAGAAACAACGAGAAACCCTAAACATCCAAAAAACTAACCCTAGAAGATGAAGCGCTAAATGCTTACGGGCCCCATTGGGGTAAGTTGGAAGATCAACTTCCTGGGGTCATAACCTTTCCATACCACCTTTGTTTGGATATCATAATACTTCATTTTGAGGATCTTGTAGAGGAGCCGAAAAAATTTAAAAATATTACATTGACACCTTTGTGGTCTTTCTATTTTCCCTAAAAACGATTTTTAGTCCCTTAAAACAGCTCCATAAGTTTAGGACCTGAAAAACTACCAAAAAATAATAAGTTGTGCTACAATAAAGGAAACTGAAAAGAAACAACGGGGTGGGGGGTCCAAGAGGAATAGGCGAGTAGCCACCGATATCCACCTAGATCACCCCTTCATGAATTTGTACCCCTAACCTTGGATATATCTCCCTAATAGTTGATAGAGTCTTAACAAATCAGCGATGGTGGTGGAAAGTATTATGTAGAGCCAAATGTCCTGCTAAATCCAAACTACTAATGTGGTGTGTAATGGAGAAGAAGGTCACCACATGGGATGCCCTCTCTATCAGCAGGTTTGGAACACTTGGACATATAGGTCCATGTGAAGGAGTAGACTGAGAGGAACCTTGGAAGCAGTGGCTCTCAAACCCCAGTTGTTGTGCTATCAAAGCCCTTCACCTAATCATTTCTGGGTGGTGTGGTTGCCTAGAAACAGGGCCATTTTTTAGGAACCTTCAATACATGAGCATACTATTGTTGAAGCCCAAACTATATTAAGTCATTTCCTATAGGGAAAAGGTCTATCTATACCTAGAGTGATGAGTATAGAAATCACTATTCAAACAAGGTTGTGGGCCTCCTTTGATGGAGCCTCAAACAATAATTGACAATAAAATGGAGGATTTTTCTGCTTTCTCACAGAGGCTCATTTTTATAAGAAAAATTGGTTTTGGCAAAGGGACGAACAACCAGGTAGAGTTCCTAGCTTGTAAAAACTTGGTGTTATTCACTCTTGGAAAGGGATGCACTCAAATTCATGTTTTGGCAGGTTTTATGGTCACTATTAATTGGCTAAAAAAAACTCAAGAATGTAGGAACATTATTCTCATGCCTATTTTAGAGGAACCCATGTGAATCATTCACCCTTTATTTCTTTTTACATGTTCTCAAATTTACTGGGAGAGAAACAAACAAATCGCCTCTAAAAACAGGGCATTGATATGGATCAAGGAATATGGGGTGTAATGGAGAGAATTAATGTATAGGCCTATGAGTTCTTTCATAGGCCATATAGGGACAACAAATTTGAAACAACGAGAGTATAATGCCATAGGATCCAAAAATATGCTCTCTAGTTTTGTGTTTATTTTCTTTTCAACCACTCAGACAATATATATCTCACTCAATGGAATAATTATGCACCTCACTTGGGTTGTAATTAACAACACATATGTTTTTCTGATATAAATTTATGTTTAATGGTTGGCCTTTCTAGGAAAAGGATCTTCTTTTTTAATACCTCACACAACAATTTATAAAAAAAAATGAATACACAGGATGTGTATCTACATAATGTAACTTTCAAGCATTACACAATGAATGAAAGTATGCTTTTCTTCCTTTGAAAAAAATTATATAAGGTGTGGGAGTGAAATTATTTGTATGCATATCTTGAAAGATGAAGATGGTATGAAAAACCTCATTCTATCCCCAAATCCTCTTTTAAAAGATAATTAGTTACCTATTCTTGTCCCTCCACACATGGGAGAAAAAACATTTATAGGAAGTTTGTCATTTGTTGTTGGATATCATAAAATAATGGTTATAAAGTGAAATTTTGGGGTGATGCTTCCCTTCGTAATCATTGAATAATTAGTATAAAACTCTAAAAATATGTAATTCTTAAGATAGTTATAGAGTTAATTTGAGAGCCACCATTTCATAATAATTGTCAATTTTTGCTTTATTCCAACTTTGAAAGCTATATTATTATTTGAGGAGAAATACATGATCCCTAATTAATCTCCTTTCTAAAGATGTAATTAAAGGGTACCATCAAATAATGTGTATGGAATGTCCTTATAGATGATTTTTTATTGTCCTCTGTTGTTTTCATATTTTCTTTACCTATAATTCATGGATATACATTACGACTAGTTATATATATTTTCTATATATATTAAACAATTAAAAAGTAACATAATGAAAAATGATTTCTAATAAAAAAAATTTACATTCTCAATTATAATTTGAAATTAAATTATTATATTTAGCGAGAACAAAATATTTGTATCAGGAAAAAAATATTCAAAGACAACACACATTTGAAGTACATTGACATGAATACTACAAGATACTTCGATGATTCTAAAAAGGGGGGAAAAACATGTCTCCACGTAGAAAAAGAGGGAGGGGGCAGGGAGGCGATGGGGAGATCTAATACTAGACCCTCTAAGACTTGAACCTTCTTATCTAACCTTCTTATCTATCTCCTTTGCTCGATCTTAAAACCATCCATTGTCTGTCCAATTATCCTGCTATCACAGTAGCTCTACCTTGACTTTTCCTTTTTCATCTACTGCTCCGTGCATAACCCACACGACTATCCCTATTTATATCCATTGTTATCCTTGAACCTCTATAACCTCATGTTGCAGCCTCTTCTTAGTGTCATCTCCACACTAGCATTATGCTACACTACAAGTCTATTGTGATCAAGTCTAGTTGTATAGTGTACATTAATTCCTTACTCATCTATTGCCTCACTCTAGTAGTTGTGTTTCCATATCACACACCACTGGATTAATTTGTTGTACGATACAACTATGCATGTTGGATTATCCACTCAAAACTTCAGCTTGTATCTCCACTCTCCTACATCAACATAATTTATTGAAATTTTTCCTTGGCCCTGTAGATGATCTAACTACAATCAACCTAACCTACGATGACTTGTCTAGCTGTGATCCATATATGATATAGGCAGTGGATCATAATTATTAGGCTTGTAATTACTAGCGCTTATATTTTCTAGTGGGTGACACCACTCCGTCACACTCTCTCCTAACGAAAACCTTCTACAATGTTAGCTCGAATACTTATCTTCACGATTGTACACCTTTTTCTTTTTCTCCTTTTTCTAACTACAACTAAAGACTATCTCTTAGCTGACGGCTGTCCCTATGCCTAAGCTTTTAGGCATGCCCCAACATTGTTCAATCTACCTCTGTGTGTAGTGTTGTTTTGATTCATATATGTGTAACTTTAGTAGATGAACATACATATGGAAGCATACATAAATGTATATCACATATATGTAGAAATGCAAGTGGATGTAAGAAAGTCAACTTCTATATGTGTCCTTGCATATAAAGAAATTGCACATATTTATAAACCATATTCCATTTGTGGTGCTTTGCATATACATACAGATATGCAAATACATATACAAAAGTTGAATTTCATAAATGCATTTACATGTCTGCATATGTTTGATTTCCATATATGCATGCTTCCATATCTATGTGCATATACAAATGTTGTGCATATACAAATGTTGTGCATATACAAAAGTCACGTATATACAAAAAGTATCTGCTATATATGCACACTTCCATATATATGTGAATATATAAAAATTGTGCATATAAATAAGTCTTCTTGTATATATGCACAACTTCTATATATGCACATATATATGGAAGCAATGACTTATGTACATGCCCACTCCCATATATATATCTAAATATATAAAAGTTGTGCATATATATAAGTCGTCTTGTATATATGCACAACTTCTATATATGTACATATATACGGAAGCGATGACTTTTGTATATGCACATATATATGGAAGCATCCAAATATGGAAGATGGCTTCTATATATTCACAACTTCTATATATGCACAACATCTATACATGCACATAGATATGCAAGCATACATATACGAAAGATGAATTCCATATATATGTACATATATAGAAGTTGCGCTTATATAGAAGTCATCTTCTATATATGCACACTATATATATATATATATATATATATATATATATATATATATCTGTGTGTGTGCATGTACAAAATATGCACATATATAGAAACCATCTTTTGTATATGTGCAACTTTTGTATATCCACATAGATATGGAAGTGTGCATATATGAAATTTGGTTTTTATATCTATGTGCGTATATAGAAGTTGTGCATATACGGAGGTCATATTCTGTATATTCATGTTTCTATATATATGTACACATAAAAAAGTTGCGCAAATATAGAAGCCATTTTCCGTATATGTGCAGATTTTGTATATACACATATATATGTATATAGGAACCTTGCATATACAAAGATAGCTTTCGTATATGCGAAAATTAAGTATATGGCTTCCATATATGCACATATTCTATAAAATAGATATGGAAGCATAGATATATAAAATATGGATTCCATATCTATGTACATATCATGGAAAATTTTAAGGGCTAATATTCGCAGGTGGGCTAATTTTGCATGATTTTTCCACAAAAAAGATTTGCCAATTTCCATTTTCTATAAAAATAGTTTGCCCAAATTTTACAATATAAATTATTTAACCTTTAAACAATTCAAAATTATATAGAAAATATATATAAAATCATTATAAATTTGAATAATTTTACAAATATATCAATAAACATTTTATAGTTTTCATATTAAGGACTAGTGAGATTCACCAATGTTTTTAAAATTCAAGATAAATTTACCTCAAAATTTTTTGTAGTGCATATATGTAGGTTATCTTCCATATATGCATGCTTATATATATATATATATATATATATATATATATACAAAAGTTGCGCATATGGAAGACTACATATACAAATAAAGGACTTTATATATGCAAAACTTCCATATATGGACATAGATATGGAAGCATGCATATACAAAAAATGACTTCTGTATATGCGTAGCTTCAGCATATGTACATACATATGGAAATGTGCATATATGCAAATCACACGTAAAAGGAAATGCACGTGCATATATAAAAGACGACTTCTATATATGTCCTTACATATCTATGTGAATATACAAAAACTGCACATATATGGAAACCATATTCCATATGTAGAGCTCGGTATATATATATATATATATGAAAATACATATATAGAAGTTGTCTTTAATAAATTCACTTGCACTTATGCAAATACCCGATTTCCGTATATGCATGCTTCCATATATGTATGCATATACAAAATATGCACATATATAAAAGCCATATTCGATCTATGTATGCTCCCATATCTATGTTCATATACATAAATTACACATATAGGGAAGTCATATTTTATATATGCACGTTTCCACATATATGCGCATATATAGAAGTTGTGTATATATAGAGGATGGTTTATGTATATGCACATTTTTTGTATATGTACTTGTATATAAGAGCGATTGTTATGAAACCGGCTCACAAAAAGATAGAAAAGATAGATGAATGCCTTAGAAGTAAGCCTCTTTGAGGGGACAACCTCCTTTACATTAACAGATGAACATAGGAGTCTAGGGGGTCATAATATAATCAGAGCCGACATAACAATAATAATGTAAGCGCACAATAATAAAAATAGTTGGCTTATATGGGACACAATAATAACAATATGGGGACTACATGTGTACAACAATATAATAATGGGGTTGTACTAATAACAATAAGGGGTTACACTAGTAGTATAGGGGCCTAACATGCCCCTCTCCTTCAAAAAGTGTTGTTCTCAATGCTTGAGTAGTTCTTGATGCTTATGTATAAAATTAGATTGTCCTCCCATGTGTAATCTTCAGCGGGTAAGTTCTTGCACTTGATGAGATACTCTGAAATTGATCGATTTCGTAGCTGTCGGGTTTTTGTTTATGTCACTGCTCTGGGTTCCAATATGATTTTTCCTTCCTCTTCAAGTTCCGGAAATATTGTTTGAATTGGGATCTTCTGCAACTTTTGAATGAGTGGCCACACTTATTTTCCACTCTTTCATTCATCCCTTGCTTTGTTTATCCAATCTGGTTGGATAGTAGAAATAGCACAAAACAATGCTTCCACATCCTCATCCTTTCTTGAGAGTGCATCTACAACAAAATTTTTCTTCTCTTTTCTGTATATGATGTCAAAGTCATAACCCAACATATTTGTGACCCTTTTTTTTTGTTCTTCTAAAGATAATATTTTTTCTAAAAAGTATTTAAGACTATCATGATCCATTTTTACCTTGAAGTGTCTTCCCATTGGGTAAGGTTGCCATTTCTTAAGTGCATGTAGTATTGCCAACGTTTCCTTCTCATAAATAGCTTGCTTGAGATGTAGCCGTAAAAATACCTAATCACCTACATCAAAACATTTTTTTACCATGATGTTGATCTACCTGTTGCTTCATTCAATTCTACACCAAAGTAACGTTATCCTTTAAAAGTTGGACAAATTGTTGTTGATGCTTGATGTGATTTTTCACTGCTTGAACCTTTTTCTTCTGGATATGTCCTTCTATCTTCAGATTTTGAGGAGTGCAAATTTCCTCCAATGCTTTACAATATATGGTCGGATTCATTTCTTAATGCTCGATGTGATTTTTCACTTCTTGAACATTTTTCTTGTTGATATGTCCTTCTATCTTGATAGTTTGAGGAGTGGTAATTCCGATAAATGCATTACAAGATATGGTTGTATTCATTTCTTATTTCTCGATGTGATCTTTCACTTCTTGAACCTTTTTGTTCTTGATATGTCCTTCTATCTTGAGAGTTTGAGGAGTGGTAATTCTTGCCAATGCTTTACAAGAAATGGTTGAATTCAATTCTTCTTTCTTTGGGGTTGGTTCCTGGTGTATATCCTCCTCTTTTAATGTTTCTTGATCCTCTTCTTCCTCCTCTTCATAATCTACGTAAAATAATTTCTTCTTAGCACACTTATGACCTTTAATGTATTTTTTATCATAATTGTAACAAAGCCCTTCTTCTCTTTTTTCTTCCAATTGTTGTGGTGTAACCCTTGTAGGTTGTGGAAGGATAGGAGAAACAACACTTCCATCTTTATAGTTGTGAGGGGTAGAGTTCCTTGTTGCCATAATTGTTTATTCCACTTTGTAACAAATTCCTTTTTCTCTTTTTTCTTCCAATTGTTGTGGTGTTTCTCTAAAGAAGGTGTTGCTCTTCATATCCTCATAATGTGCTATAATTTCCGTCATGAAAATTGACCATGTAACAAGTGGTTTATGAGAACAAAGCCCTTTATACCATAAAAATTGATCTTGTTCTAAATATGAAGATGCAATACATACCTTTTGTAACAGTGGTACACCATGTAGATCAATATGTTTCTCCATTTCTAGTATCCAATTTACAGGATCCTTGTCATCAAACTTCCTCATCTTGATTTTTCTTGATTTTAGGAGCTCGATCTTGAAATGACTGTAACTATGTAATTTCAGATCTCCAATTTTTGAAATTTATTCCTATGGTAGCTCTCTGAGTTCTCTTTCTAACCCCACAAGTCTGATCTGAATTTGATTATCCAAGAAAGAGTTATGCCAAATCTCCCACGCTAACCTGGTTATAGACTAGTTCAATAGAGCTAACTTGTACAACGTGCCATGTCTCACTGTTTCGACCTTAGTACCTAAAATGGATATACAGAAAACTAAAGGAAGTCCTCTTTTTGAAACTTCTTATGAAATTTCAATCTGATGCTCAAAACAAAAGCTATGACGAGTTTCCCAAGGCGACCTATTTGGAATGTAATTCGAGGGTCTGCAAAAACCCTAACTTGCTCAGATTATATCTCTGAAAATATAGTGATACAAGATCTGAAATTTTGAGTCGAGGTTCAAACCAATTTCATCTCAAATGATTTTTTTTTTTAGCTTCTGAAACTTCGTAGCGAAAGCGTTATAACGAAAATTCCACGATGATCCATTTTAGATGAAATTCTGGAGCTTGCAAAAACCCTAACTTCCTCAGATCATATCTCCATAATATAGTGCAAAAAGATCTGAAATTTGGACGTGCAATTGAGACCAATTTCTTCTCAAATGGGTTTTTGTTTTAGCTTCTAAAACTTCGTAGCGAAAGAGTTATAGCAAAAATCCCATGATGACCTGTTTTAGATTAAATTATGGAGCTTGCAAAAACCCTAACTTCCTTAGATCATATCTCTGAAAATATAGCGAGACAAGCTCTAAAATTTAGACCAAGGTTTAGCGCGATTTCTTCTAAAATGGGTTTTTTTTTTGCTTCTGAAACGTCTCAGAAAATAGGTTATAGTGAAAATGCCATGATGACCTATTTGGAGCAGTGAAACCCTAGAATCTAAAGCTCTGATACGAAATGTTATGAAACCAGCTCACAAAAAAGATAGAAAAGATAGATGAATGCCTTAGAAATAAGTCTCTTTGAGGGGACAACCTGCTTTACATTACACAAATGAACAATTCTTGGATGATACAAATGAAAATACCTCCTTTCTATATATAGGAGTCTAAGGGGTCATAATATAATCAGAGCCGTCATAACAATAATAATGTAAGGGCACAATAATAACAATATGGGGACTACATGAGTACAACAATATAATAAGGGGGTTGTACTAATAAAAATAAGGGGTTACACTAGTAGTATAGGGGCCTAACAACAATGGCTTCGGTGTATGCACATATATATGAAAGAGACTTCCATTTATATGTGCATATACAAAATTTGCGCATATATGGAAGCCATTTCCCATATATGCATGCTTCAATATGTATTTGTGTGTGTGTTGATATACAAAATATGCATATATACAGAAGTCATATTTTGTATATGCACAACTTCTATATGTGCACATATATATGGAAGTGTGCATTTATGAAGGAGGCCTTCCATATCTATGTGCATATATAAAATTTTTGCATATATGGAGGTCATGTTTTGTATATGCATGCTTTTATATATATTTACATATGCAGAATTTGTGGATATATAGAATCCTTCTCCGTATATGTATATATTTTGTATATGCACATATATATGCAAGCTTGAATATAAAAAATATAGCTTCTTTATATGCACAACTTCAATATATACGTAGCTTAAGTATATGGCTTTATTATATGTGCATATTCTATAATGTATATATGGAAGCGTGGATATAAAAAAACTGACTTCCATATCTATGTGCATGTATATAAGCTTTGCATATGGAGAGGCCATCTTCTGTATATGCGAGCTTCCATATATATGTGCATATACAAAAGCCATCATGTTAGCTCCTAATTTTTATAGAACACATATATTAAAGTGCATGTATATGAAAGTCAACTTTTGTATATGTGCAACATTTGTAATTGCACACAAATATGAAAGAATGCATATCTAGAAGTCACACATGTAGACGTGGAAGGAAATATAGGAAAATATTTATAAAATCTTATTATCATATTCTTTGTTCTCCTATTACTTCAAATTTTTATAGGTATAATTATTTAAAGGGAAAGTGGGATGAAATTATGGAGTTGGACATTGAATACCTAGAAGATATGATATAACTTTTAGCTAAAGATCTAACATGGAATTAAATTGAAGGGGATCATATTGCTATTATCCCTTATAGTCGACTTGAAGACTTATAAATAGAGAGCAATTAGATGAAATTGATCTCACTCAATTTTTTATTAATACTCTAAAAGATTGGAGGATATTATATGTGCCCTCATTAACACATATCTCAAATATACCATGTGAGCTATTATTTGTTGAATTACTTATATACATTTAATTCAATTTCATTACACAAGAAATGTATAGACATGTTTTCTAATTTCTTATCATTGTTCTTATTTAGTTATTAGTATGCATATGGTCCTCAGTTGACATGTAAATGTAGGCCCACAACCATGTTTGATCAATGATTTCTATCCTAATCACCCAAGGGGGGGCTAGAATGTTTTCCTATGGGAAATGACATAGGATAGTGAGGGCTTTAGTAGCAATACACTTAGGTATCAAAGTTTTGTCCTGAAAAATGGCCTTGCTTCTAGCCAACCACACCCCTTAGCAAATGATTAGGGGAAGGTCTTTGATAACGTGACAACTAGAGATGCTCCAAATTAGTTCATCTTCTCTATCTGTTAGTCTTATATGATTATTTCATAGTGCTTGAAGGTAGCCTTTCCATACATCTCTTTACTCCTCCTATGATCCAAGATCATTGGAATATAGGCATCCTTGTCTACATATTGATGAATTTGTAGGGTTGGCAATGTGAACGAGTTTTGAGTATCCTCTGTCTTTTAGAATTTCTATTAGAGGGATGTGAAACAAGTGACTTTGACCACGGTCAAGCCATGGATCAGGGTCAAGTCTCACTTTGTCACCTTTTCCAACCATACATTCTAACCTTTTGATGATGATATCAAAATAATTTACGAAAATCCTCCATATTACTGAGATATTGGCCCTTGGATTGTCCACCCTTCTTATCGAATCTTCCAGTGATCTTGGGGCTATGTATTTTTGGATGACTATTGATCTCCATAAACTTTGATCGAGATCATCCTCTATCAACATTTAGAAGCAAAGGATTTTGAAAATAAGAAGATGTTCTTCAGGCCCGAACATTCTAGGAGTTTCAACATAATAATTTTATCCCATTTCACCCAAGGTAACCTCCTATGGTTCCTGGTTCCTAGCCCAGCGAAAATTTGAGCAAATTCTTTTTATTTTTTCTAGGACGCGTTTGGGAATCCATGTAAGAGATGTCCAATAATTGGGGATGGCTTCTAAGATAGATTTGATCAAGACCAGATGACTAGCTCTAGAAAGCCATCTTAGACACCAAATTTTCAAATGTTTTTCCACTTTGAAAATGAGCCAATACCAATCCTCCTTGTTGTAAAAAATTGGTTTAAGTTGAAATCCTAGGTACTTTAGGCCTCCCTCCAGAGGTTTAGACTCAAAAGGGATGATCTGGGTGATATGACATATCTCTTCATCTTCCAAATTGTGGTAGGATATTGTAGATTTGAGGTTGATTATGGAGATAACCGTGTATTTTCCATATAAGGAGAGAGTATTTGATAGTATGTTTATCTCTCTTAGAGACCCATTGGAAAAGGCGAGAATGTTGTCTACAAAGAGGAGGTTCCTAACAGTAAGCGTCTGGGCAATGAGAGATCCATGAAAGTCCCTGCACCTTTTCACTTCTATGAGAAGACACCTTATCTATTAACTATTTATAGTAGACAAATTTATGACTCTAATCTTTACAACGACGACCAAGAATTACATTTTATTATTATTATAGCTCATACTTTTGGGATAATAAACACTTTTCAAATCCTACTTTTGAAAAAAATGTAATTTATTCTTTTAAATAAAAAAATGGCATACACACACACACACACACACACATAATTCACTAGAAATAGTCCATTATATTTCATATCAAAATATACATCATGCAAAACACCAAGATCTTAGTACATCTGGATAAAACTTCAAAAATCATGAAAGATCAAACTACACAAAACAAAAAGCTCCAATATTCTCCATCATCATCTTAACTCCTAATATAATCATATTTCTATGACCACGACCTCGAAGGCCTATACTCATGGATTTCAAAAGCTCCATAACAACCCGGAATGACATCTTTTGATAAGTGATCAACTAGCGTGTTCAACTCTCTATATATTTTATGACACTTGAACAATTGTTGTCTCCCAATTTCCCTTTCAATCTCGAACAAGATAGAGGTCAAATGCAAAGTAGAATTTCCAAATTTTCTATATATCCAATCCACGACTAGTTATAAGTCGCCTAAAACTTGAGGTTTTTTTCCTCATAAAAATTTACAATATTACCAAAACATACAAAGAAAATTTTTTGACTACATTATTATATATGTTGTTGGGAAAAGTATCCATTCGGAATGCCCCTATCCCACTCTAAGGTGTGATAGTGCCTTAGCAACAAACAAGGAAAACTATCTTCGTATTCTTCTTTATGAAATGTAAATGGAGAAGAAGGATGTAACTAACCGGTGTCTTCCGCTAGTTTGTCGATCCAATCGCTCTCTCCTTTGTTCGCTTCCCGCTGCTTGCTACTTCACTGGTCCAGCTTTACCAAGTTCCTGCAAGATCACAAGAGAGGAAAACTACTCAAAAGACATAGATTTACATTCATAACTAGTTTAGGATCAGATATAAACTAAATATGCAAATATAACAAAGCATCACTGATATACAAGCATATAGGAGAAACTCAAATAGTTTTATTGATATGATAAGAAAGTCCAAGAGGAGATACAACCAAGTGAGTCCCGATCCAGCATCTACCTCCCAACAAAGGAATCCCTTCCTCTCCTCCAACAAAGCATAAATCACCCAATGTACTAATCTCAATCTCAAACCAACAACAATTCTCTGCAAAGTACAAAATTCCAGCCCCCTGGATCTCTGGGTGAGGGATCCATATATAGATGTAAGCAAAGAGGATGAGTCAGCTTATGTTTTGACTTGTGGCTTCTCTCTGTCAGTTCTTGTTTCCACTTGGAGGCTGAGAGCCTCTTACTCATCATTGGTCGAATTCATTGAGGCAAGTGTCATTGAGGAAGATTCTGGAAGCTTCCAGTGTCTGTACACCTCGCAGAATGACACTGCCATTTGGCATTTCTCGCTCAGCGCACCCTGGTAGTGCATTTAGGTGCGTTGCAACGCACCTAGCTAGTGTACTGGGGTGCATTGCAACGCAGGCAGCTAGTAGAGCATCTGAATTGATCCTGAATTGACTGATTCTGAGTGGTTTTTGGTGGAGAACTTCTGGGAGAAGCTGTCATTGGTTGACCTTGTTCCTTCAGGGGCAGGAATAACACTTTTAGGGACTTTGGATCCCTTGGATTATGGACATTTCATGCTCAATGCTGTAAGGCACAAAAATGTCTATAACAGTTGCCCCCTAAAGTATGAGGCCGTTTATTGGGTGAAATGCTTTATTAGGAGGATCCGAAGTTCTTTCCAATGCTGGGAGGAGACCTGTAATAAGATACAATACAATACATTATTTTTCATACTATTTTCATGATCTAGCTGAGGCGGGCATTCCCATGCTCAGCTTTATAAATTCATTTTTCTGTACATAGGACAGACAATCGTCTGATGGTAGACTGATGATTTTGATGAAATCACCATCCTTTTGGTAGGATGATTATCTGTGCTGCAATGATGTACATGTCAATGTTTTTATTTCCTGAATATATATCGCAGCCCGGATGGATGAAACTAGATCCGGGGTCTTCAATCTCGTCCGATCTTCACTCTAAGTACAAGTCGATCCATGTGAGAAATGTTTTGAAGTCGAACATGGAAAGACATCGCTTGATTACCAGTCAATGATGTAAATTGTTAACAAGCACGAGAGGAATCACCGATAATGAAAATGACCCTCAAGGTACTGCAGTACAATTCACATGGTGTGAATAAAGGACTTGGCGTCGAACACCACGCAAAATCTTTCGGTCGAAGGTCATTGATGCATACCTGTCGCCGGAAGTGAGAAACTTGCCATTGAGGCATGCAAGATTCAAAGTACTGAGGGCGTGTTCCTAGATCAACTTCTTGGATAATAAGCTGATGTTGACAAGAAGCGATCCGTCAAAGGAGGGCCTTGATGTATCCCACATCAGTGACACAGAACGGAGCAAATGATTTTGATGGAGGTGAAAACGATCTGATGATATATGGTTCAGGATGGCGGTCATGAAAGGATGAAGGATAATGTATGGTAATGGATGGGACACGGTTGACTTCTCTGGATGACTTCTCTTGAACATATCGGCGACACTTATATGATGGACTGGTAGCATTTACCCCAAGGATGGATGGTATGGCGAGACCATGGTGATGTGACCGATGAATGAAACAACCCAACCCGACTCAGGCACGGAGCGGAAGTGTCATGTTCAAGAGCGACTTGCTACCAATAAAAGTTCTTTGAGTTTCTTCCCAATTTTTCCCCAGTCATTGCTGACCAGTACCTCTTTATTTTTGTCAAGCTTGAGGAGGATAACATATGCTTGTTCTATAATTTGCCCTTCGGGCAAACCCATCGCTATGTTTTAACGAGCCTAGCGATAGTGAAACTCGTTCTTGTCTAAAGACAAGTTTGTCGCTATTAATCTTTTAACGAGTTTAACGACAAAGATAATTCGGTCCTTTTCATCTTTAGAGAGTCTGAAAAGGTACGTAAAGATAACTCTGGAAGTTCCTTTTTCGTCATCTAATCCCTTAAGTCCGAAAAAGTATAAAACAATACAGAAGGGATGAATTTTCGATAGTTTTAACGAGCCGAACAAAACAAGCGCTCGATCTTTTTGTGCAATAATCCCTTAGGTCCAAAAAGATTAAAATCTAGAGGAGGGATAGCACTTCCGGTCGCTTTAACGAGCTGGAAGGCCAAAACTCGGCAATCTTTTCATATTTTATGAGTCAGATGAAAAGAGCTTAAAGAAGACTCGTTTTTTGAGGAACGAGTGGTAAAACGGGTAGCAGCTGATTCCAGGTAAGGGTTGGAATTTTCCAAGCACGGCAGTGTCACAAGGATGGCTAGTGAAATCACTCTTCACAGCTGTTCCTCAAAATGGGTAAACAATCAAATGGAGGTGAATGATCGGCCAATGGAAAAGTGGAGGTGACGGTGAAAACACGACCAAGGCTTTAATGGCTGATAATGTTACATTCACGGTGGTTATTTACTCAAGGGTAGTTCATTTTTTAACGAGCTTAAACGCGGATTGAAACATTTGCTCGATTTTATGTTTATTTTTTAACGAGCATGAACTATGCGCTAAAACTGCTCGATTACATGGTCTAGTTTTCATTTTTTACCATAAATAGCTCTGCCTTTTCAAAGATAGTACTGTACCCTCAATTGCTGCATCAAACTAGTTAGAAATGAATAACATTTGCTTGAAAATGAGATTAAAACACTAATATTTCACTTTGAACTACGTAAAAAGCTATTAAAAAGTGTTTTTACCTCTCATTTTACCATTTCATTTGAACTTGGTTTGTTGGAGCTTTGGAGGTGCCTCTTCCCCTTTGATTTTCATCAGCTGATTTCGGGAGATTCTGTGGACGATTCTCGGTGCCGTCTGGACCAGGTAGGAGCTAAACCCGAGCTCTTTCATTTCATGGTTTCCTTTCTGCATTCTGTGCTTCATTTCCTGTTTTTCTGAGCCCTTGGGGTTTGATGGGGTCGCTCTGCCATCAGCGCACCTTGGGCACTCGAAACCTGCGCTGAATGTCAAGCAGTATGAAGGCAGTTTGACCTTCAACACAAGTGGAACACTGTGCAGGTGCGCTGGGCGCAGAAAAGGATTTTGTTGCACAGTTTTTGATGAAAAATTTTGCCTGTTTCTCATCAAAACCAGGATCTAACTCCTCTCATGTTTGTTTTTCAGAGATATTGGAGCAAAATGACCCTTACATGGCGAGAACGAGAACATGAAGAAGATGACATGATTGCCCTACATGATCCGGTTACGGTGAACGCGCTGCGGAACTGTGGTCTGCTGAAGTTCTTCCGCATCTCTAGCATGGGACAGCAGATCAACCTACTGCAGTATTTTCTCGATGCTTGGGATCCTATCAACCAAGTTTTCCAGATTAGGGGCAAATCTATCCCCTTGACCGTAGTAGACATTTACTTCTTGACTGGCTTGTCGAGGCAGGGTGCCCCCATCTCTTTGTCAGGTTCGGCTCGAGGGAGTGACTCTGTGAGAGATTATGTCCACCAGTATTGCAGAGAAGGATCTCAGCCGAGTAAAGACGGCAAGATCATTATCCGTGATGTTGCTGACAGGTCCCTTAGGTCTATCCTGTATACTTTTGGTAGGATGGCCGGTAGTGCGTCTCTTCATGTAGCCAACAGATCCTATATGCAGCATGCCTTGGAGTGCCTCCAACCGAAAATATTCAACTGGTGTGATGCAGTACTTCTTGTGATGAAGAGTCAGTTGACCAAGGTAAAGGATGGGAGGCTGAAGAACTTTGGGTTCGGTTCTATTTTGACCGCCTTTGCCTTGGAGAAGATACCACTGATGCAGCCACAGTACATTGCTCTTGACTTACCTTCTCCTACTGAACCACACATGCAGAGATGGGTTGACCACATGTCTAGGCATGCTGGTCAATCTCAGATTTCTTTTTCTGATACCTTCTTCAGGTGGTTTGATCGTCAGGAGATGGTCTATTCCGAGTATCCATATGCTGGCATGGACTTCCGGGGTGATCCGGATTTAGTACTGCCGGATGGCGAGCAGTGGGGTGCTATTGGTAAAGTCTTCGACCATATCACTGTTTACTGTTTTTATTTATAATGTTCTTGTGCTTTATTCTATTAAGACTTTAATCAAACTCATGTGTGCATGCAGATGTTGGTCCTGTTCGTCCAGTAGTTCGCCTGAGAGTGCCAGCTGCTGCCCCAGCAGGAGAGGCTACCGGGAGGGTTATTCTTCATGACCTTGATGTGGCCGAGACCCTCACAGCTATGCAGGAGCAGGTTGAGAGCCTTACTCTCGGTATTCCCGATGTGAGGATCAACGAGTTACCTTTACAGCTGCAGCGGCATACTACTGGTGTGCCTAGACGATGGACTCGCCTCTTACGCATGATCGCACAGGCTGTGACGTGCTATCATGAGCATCACTAGACTAGGGTGCCCCCTAGCATTTTGAGTTTTTGGGTCATGTGACCGATTTTGTCTTGGTTACAGAACATTATATGTAAACCATAAACAACTTATATATATATATATATTTTGATTTTCGGGGTTTTATTCTGGTTGAGTTTTATGATCCACATGTAAAACATTGATGATGTGTTTCTTTTTATAAATGTCGCAAATGTCTATCTAACACATAGTTTGCTAATGAGTCAGTTAATGTGTTTAAGTTTCTGGAAATATGTTGGTATTGAATCAAATCAAATTGTCTTTCCAAAATCTTAACCCTTAGGAACATGCGATAAATGGCTGGATTTCGGACGGAATATATACCATTGAGTTGTAGTATTACGAGTTGTGAGTCTAGCCTGACGATTAGTCGGCGTATACCATGGGTGATGGCATCAGAGAGCAGTTCTATCAACGCGCTATAATCAGCGATGTTATTCGTTGATTGACCAATACATACACCTCTGAAACTTACTAACTCGCCGCTTGGATCAAAAATGGCCCAGGCTGCGGAGGACAGGTTCCGCGAACTACGACTCGCTCCGTCAGCATATCCAACACATGTCTCCAAAAGGTTTGACATCTACATTAAATGTAAAAAGGTGGATTACTCGACCAAAACGAACACTTTAGCGAAAACAAAATACAACAAAAGCATATTGGTTACTATTTAAGCATAGTAACGCTTGAGGTACAACCCATTACGAGGTTGCGCCAGTGGAATTCCGTCATAATCCATTAACTCATAGGCTCCTTTTGCTAACACTCGTTTAACAATGTAGGGCCCCATCCATAAAGAATTGAATTTACCTGCTCCCAATTTATCGGATTCTTGGTCGTAAAGCAAGACCAAGTCACCTTCTGAGAAGACACGGGGTTTGACATTTTTGTCGAACTGCGCCTTAACCCGTCTCTTATGGGCTTCGTTAGCCAAAGCGGCATCACGACGAGTTTCATCCAATTGGAATAATTCCAAGAAACGGGCCTCTTCTTCTGAAGTTCCGGGGAGGAGATCGATTGCGAGTTTAAGAGACAAGATTTCGCACTGGACTGGTAAGACTACTTCCAGGCCATATACCAGTTGGAAGGGTGTGAACCCGGTCACATTCCTTACCGATGTTCGGTAAGCCCACAAGGCTGAGTACAGGATTAGGTACCACCTTCTTTTATGAACTCCGATCATCCTTTGCAACATACGCTTCAGGACTTTGTTGATCGCTTCAACTTGTCCGTTGGCTTGCGGATAATACGGAGTAGAGCTGTCATGAGACAATCCTAGCTTGGCAGCTAATTCGAGCATCATGTGATTGCGAAAATGCGATCCATGATCTGTGACTATAGCCTGTGGTACGCCGAATCTGGAGACTACATGATTGAAAAAGAAAAGGGCAGTTATTTCACCAGTGTTATCTAATGTAGGCATCGCCTCGGCCCATTTGGTAAAATAGTCAACGGCGACTATACTGTACCCATGCCCCCTGGTCGAGGTGGGGTTACATGTCATGAAATCGATGCCCCATTTGGCAAAAGGCCCAACAACAACTATCGGCTGTAAAGGTGCGGGAGGTCTTCTGGTTTTGCTATCAAAAATCTGACAAGCATGGCAACTTCTGACTGCGGTTATGCAATCTTTGAACATGGTTGGCCAGAAGTATCCTGCTCGTAATATTTTTTGTGTTGTAGCATATCCAGATTGATGCCCCCCACACGTGCCTGAATGACACTCATTCAGGGCTTTTTCGGCCTCCTCATGGGTGAGGCACCTTCTCAGAACTGTATCGACACCACGACGGTAAAGCATATCACCGACGATCATGTAGTCTTTCGCTTGGTATCGTATACATTTCTGTTCAGAGTGAAAGGTGTTAGGCCTAAATTTTTGGGTCTGGAGATAAATTATTATATCTCCATACCACTAATTGCTTGCAGATATCAGAAACAAATTCTCATCCACGATTGATTCTTCGGATGTTTCATCGTTGGACGACGATGGGAGATCGCACAATAATTCTGCGAAAACTAGAGCTTTCTTTGTTTTGGATTTTACAAATTCCAGATCAAACTCTTGAAGGATCGCTATCCATTTTGAATATTTGCCCCCCAGCAACTGTCGCGACAATATATAAGTCATGGGGTTGCAATCTGACAGAATGGTAGTTTTCCGAAAGAGGACATAATGTCGAAACCTTTGTATCGCTTGAACAGCTGCAAGCACTAGTTTTTCAACATAAGAATATTTTCTTTCTGTATCATTTAAGTTTCTACTTAAATAATATATAGGGTGTTCAATTCCATCGACTTCTTGAACTAAAACCATTGCGATGGTTGTATCTGCGGCAGCCAGATACAGGTTAAAATCTCTTTGATAATCGGGGGCGTACATTAATGACGCTTTTATTAAGGAATCTTTTAAAGTATCAAAGGAAGCTTGTGCAACCTGATCCCAGACGAAGGGTACCTCCTTTTTCAAAAGACGTGTATAACCTTTAGCAAGCTCGGCGTAATTGGGAATGAACCTCCTCAGAAAGTTTGCTTTCCCTTGGAGTTTCTGAATCTGAAGCAAATTCAAAGGCGGAGGCAAATTTATGATTGCCTAGACCTTACAAGGGTCGAGACGAATCCCATCCTTGGAGACTACAAAGCCAAGTAAACGACCAGAACTGACGCAAAATACACATTTGTGCGGATTGAGTCGTATCTTGTAGTGTCGGCAACGTAGAAATATCGCTCTTAAATGCTGCAGATGATCAGTCCGCTTTCGCGAATGAGCCGGAAGGTCACCGAGGTATGGTTGAACGATGTTCTTGATGTCATGGAAGGCATAATTCATTGCCCTCTGAAACGTCGCCCCTGCATTCTTTAAACCAAAGGGTAATTTTCGATATGCGAATGTGCCCCACGGACAAATGAATGCAGTCTTTGACTGGTCCTGTGGGCGGATATTTATTTGATTATACCCGGAAAATCCATCCATGAATGAAAAGATTTCGCATCCGGCGCATTCATCAATTATCTGGTCGATGAAGGGTGTAGGGTAGTTGTCTTTCGGAAAAGCTTGATTTACATCCCTATAATCGACACACACCCTAATTGTCCTCTGTTTCTTCATAACAGGGACAATATTCGATACCCAATCGGTTAGAGGAACCGGGTAGATGAAACCAGCATGGAGAAGTTTTTCAACTTCTGCTTTAATGGTAGCGGCTTTCTTGGGGTGCACCTACCTGAGCCGCTGTCGTACTGGTTTGACATCTGGATACATCTTAATTTCGTGTTCAACGATACTCGAGTCGATGCCTGGCATTTCATCATATGACCAAGCAAAGACATCTCTAAACTCGCGAAAAAGAACGTCATATATTTCCAGTTCTGAAGAAGAACAACCTTTGCCGACATAAATATTCTCTACAACATCCGTTTTAGTCGAGATATTTATGGCTATAGTCTCTTCAATATTGGATAAGTTTCGCTCGGAATCCACCGTATTTACATTATTTGATAGGAATTCAAAAACTGAAGGATGATAAAGGTCATTTTGAGTATCTTCTTCATAATCTGGAAGAAGGGAACGATGGTGGCAATCGTTCCATGGTGTCCCTTCAATCAACATTGATTGTATGATTCCTTCGTCGGTTCCATGCACTCGTGACCAAGGATCTGAAGGGGTTCCATATTCTCTAGACCTATCTACCCAAACACTTGACGAGCGTTGATTTGGGTTCGCCTCCCATGCTAGAAACATTGATTGCTATAATATTTCTATTGGGCTTGGGGGCAAAACCATTGCATGATCCATGTCGATATTGTTTTCTGAGATCTTTGCGGAAGATATCATATTGCAGGTACCTATCGACGCTATTTCCGCCAAATCAATTGGAGGTGGAAAAGCGAAAGTTCCCATTAGTATAGGATCTTTTAGTAGGCCTACTCTGATATTCTGAAGCGAATGGGGGCTTCCATGGATCATGGGAATGCTTCCTGTAACTTGTGAACCATTGGGGAGGAAGTTTTGTTGGTCGACGATCGTAATTCCCCCCTGAAAGGAAAATGCAATCTTTCTAAAATAGGTCGACACAACAGCGGCCATGGCGTATATCCACGATCTTCCTAGTAGGATGTTGTAATCAAGATTCCCATCGATGACTTCAACATCTATTTCTACTGTTTTTCCCCCTAGTTCAACCTTCAAGTTATTTAGGATACCATACGGGGTATATGTCCTACCATCGAATGCTTTTAATGTTGTCGAAGATCGCGAAAATGTTGGAGATCCTAAAGTTTTCCAGCAACTCATCGACATAATACATGTAGATGCCCCCTCATCAATAATTGTTCGATGAACAGTTTTGTTAAGGGCTTTCACTTGAATAAGGAAAGCTAGTTGAGCTGGTAACTGAGGATCGTACCCTTTGTGGTCAAAGGATACAAGATTGGAATCCTTAGGATCAACCCCACCAATAGCCGATAACAAAGCCTGCCTTTGGGATGGAAAATTTTGTAGTACTTCAAGAGTCGACATAGCGGATGGCGATTGGCCCAAATCTTCCACTATGTTATAATGCTACGCCGCTCTAGCGCGAGGATTAAATGTCGACTTGTGTACTACTCCCTTTGGCGGTTTTATTGTTAATTCAGGAATGATGGGTGGTACAACTTCTGTCGAAGTTGTTGTCGAACTACTTGGTTGATCTTTACCTTTGTCGTTCGACAGCTGCGGATTCCCGTAATCTTTGTTCCTTGTCGAAATCAAAGCATCATTTTGCTGTTTCGAAATCGACAACATTAGCACTTGCGACGGGGAAGCATTTCCACTATCAACCAGATTTGTTCCTGGATTCGGAAACGGATCAGTTAACACAGCTGAGGTTTGCGAACTTTTAAAGAATCTTTTAAGCTCAGCTTTGTATGGACATTGTGAGGTCCAGTGATCCTCATCACATATCTGACACCCTGAGGGGGGTGGTTTCCTATTTCCAGGAGGGTTTATGGACATTTCATGCTCAATGCTGTAAGGCACAAAAATGTCTATAACAATATCCTCTCCCTATATATATATAAACAAGTTATATTTATTTTTTAAAATACATTAAAACATATAACAATGCGTTTTTTCTATTAAAAATAATATTACTACTTTTTTTCCAAAAATATATGATATAATTTTACAATTTCAAATATATTATTTAAAAAAATAAAACTAATCTGAGTAAATTCTAATAATATAAAGGTAATATTATTTATATCTCATAAAATTTGATTTGATTAATCTTTAATAAATTCTATATGTTATATAAACTTATTATTATGGACCTGTGGCAAATTTTTATTTGATTAAATTAATAAATAATTTTCCAAATGCAATTTCAACTAGTTAAATGTGTGCTTTTGTTTTTTAATATTTCATTCAAAAGTAGTTTATAAAAGGTAATTTTTCAATATATATATAAATAGATAGATATTATTATTTAATAGTTAGATAATTTTTATATATTAGGAAAAATCATCAGAATTTAATTGTCAAATGAACAATGAGGAAAATCATAGTTAGTTATTGTCTAGGAATGTAGGTTGACTCAGTATTTGTTATTCAAGGAAAATCATGCCACTTGAAGTCAATGAGTGAGACATGCTTTCACTCTTACTAGATGTCAATCGTGGACCGTTAACCTACTTTCTTACATCCAAAGAAAATAAGTTCTTAGCTAAGTAAATAAATAAATAAATTATGATCAAAGACATAATAAAATATCTTTCTATTACACACTTACATTCAAAATACTTCATAATTACATGTTACTTGTAGTTAGATATCTTCTTATTATTTTCAAAATAACTCAAAACTAATCTAACCATATAAATTAAATTTAAATAAACATCATATATTTCACATTACTAAATTTTAAAAAATATTTAAATTAGAAATAATAATAATAATATCATTAATTATAAAAAATAATATGAATTATATATTTACATATATATATATAAAATAAAAAAATGTAACATAATTTTTAATTATGAAAATTTACTTATTTTATTATAAATATTTTTAATTTATAAATAAACTTTATTATAATATTATAGACTAATATCGCCCATATTAATATCACATATTCAAAATACTATAACTAATATTAATGAGAATATTAATAAAAATATTTTAACATATTTTATAAAAATTATATACTAATAATTAAATTAAAATTTTAAAAACCTTATTCTTATTAATTTAAAATAGGTCAAATCACACCAATTGAATACAGGGCATGAATGGCTAATGCCATAGTCTTGATAATTTACACTCACAATAGTTTGTTGGCTTTGATTCTAACGAACACATATACACACATACCCATCATATGAACTCACATAAATAATCTTTATTCAAACTCAAAGTAGCATTCGACCATCTTGCAAAATCTTGGGCTCCATTTTGGTTGTTGAACGACGCTATTGGCAACCTCTACGAACATCCCTCACTCAAATATTTGGGGGTTCATAACTGCGTTAATAACTATAATGACAAAAATACAGAAAGATGAATGGAAGACGAAACGAGATTACAGTTAGTTTTTAAAATGAAAACTAATAACCAATCGCTTACCAAATAAATCGATTCTCACATTTCCGTTCTAAAACTTGATTTATTCGAATATCTTGATCTGCAGCATTTACATTGTATTGGCCAATTAACAGCCATAACTTTTCGGGCTCTCGGCCTAATGGTGAGTTATAGCATCACATGAATATTTTCATATATCACTAGATATTTCCACACATCGGTAATACATGTCAATTTCTATTAACGTGACAGAGAGACTGGTGGTTACAGTCACAATGAAAACGAGATGTTGATATCAATGTTAATGTGTGCAGTAAGGGAAGTTTTTAGCGAAGTTTTTAGTGAGATTTTTTGGAAGTTTTTTTTTGGTTTTTTCGGTTCAATTTTTCTAAATCTATCACGAATTTATTGAAATCACAAGCTTTATAAATAACCCCTGTACAATGGAAATATTCTAAAAAAATTTCAGAATGCTGAATCCATCTATATAATCAGAAAACTAGCTCAAATAACACAAATCAAAATTTTACCCCAAAATTTTCAGTCGATTTCTAGCTCATAAAATCACAAAAAACAACTCAATTTCTAAACTATCTATGTTTATCTTTGTTATATGGCGACATCTCTGCATAATTTGAAGTTTGTTCCTATTTTATATTTATGGCACACAAATATTCTTTGTTAATTTGAGGTTATTTTATATCATCAATGAAATCCTCATTACCTTCGTAGTATTTGTTGGTGGATCATTCATGCAATTCCGGTTTAGTTGGTTTCCTTAGTTTTCTTTGCTTGGTGAACCATACCAAGCTCATATTACAACTTAATGTGCGTTTAGTTTGACGTGTGATGGACTTTCCTACTTCCGTAAGCATTAAAATGTGACTTCGGTTTCTTTGCGTTCTATATTCACATTATTAAATGGTTTGCCATACTTCCCACGTTCTATTTTTATGTTAGGTCCCATTTGCCTTGTTTTAATGTAGCATATCTTATCTATGCACATTGTTTTGTTTTATTTTCTTTATATATATATATAACCCTGATATCTATCTCTATAATAAGAAGGCCCCTTTTACAATGTGGATTAAAATATTAAACAATTTGCTTGTAGTTCAGTTTTGTTAGGTTTGATATTTATAATATATTTCTATAAACAATATTATAAATATATTGTATATAATATATGTATACAATGATGGTGTTGCAATTTTATAATATACATATATAATAAAGCATGAACTATTAAATATTTATCATGATTTAAAATAGATATATTTAGGTCGATAGGCCTTTCTATGCATCAACAATCGTCAATACTTTTACCCTGCTCTGTTCGATCAAGTGAGACACTTTCAACCGTTGATTTGAAGTGTCATCTGGCAAGCATGCACTGCACTTTGATTGCTTTTTCCAAATATCGGTTGAGTTGCCTTCTTTTCACCTCTGAGTTCTGCTGTGCATTGAACTTGGCCCTGTTATGCAAAAACTCTGAGCCCCGCAGGCCCTCAGTCTTACTACATAGAGTTCTTCTGCGTCACTACTAGCAATTGTTCAGAGGTTGATACCAATTCTTCTGATAACCGTTTCGACAATTAAGGTCTTCATAGGGCGATGGCAGATAATTCGAACAAGATTAGAGCAACTGAAGGCTTGTGTGACCTCAGTAGCCGAGTCTCCTCACTGGACAGAAAATGATCTCATCAAGGAACTCCTGCCCGACGTGCATTCGAGTCTCGAGTAGGCCAGATATTTGGCTAAGCAATGCAACTAGATGTCATACGGCAGGAAGCTTCTGATGGAGAGTGATCTGGACATGGTGGCCGCTAAACTGAACTTGCATTTGCATGACCTGGATCTTTTGATAAAGAGTAGGGTATTGAGATACTCAAATGCAATAGTGCTTTCAGTGCCTGGATGGGGTGCTGGGTGAGAAGATGTGCTATTTTTTTATCAAGTATCTCTTTGCTAGACTCTAGATTGGCAACGCAGATTTCAAATGAAAGGCTTTGGAATCTATGGTTTAGCTCTTGGTTGAGGATGATAAAAATGCAGTTCTTGTAGCTGGGGAAGGCGATATTGGCTACTTGGTGCATTTGTCGGATTCGAATATAGTTGTTATTCGAGAGCTTGTGGCCATGGCTGTGTTTGTTCTTTCTTTGACCGATGGGTGCAAGAATATCCTCGTTATGGAGGGCGCTTTAGGTCCATTGGTTCGGCTCTTGGAATTCAGGAGCTCGTTGTGTCAAGAAAAGGCTGCGGCGGCCATTGGAGGGCTGACGAGAAATGCAAAAAATGCTTGGGGAATTGCAGCTTATGGTGGGGTTTCAGTTCTGATTCATATTTGCAAATCAGGAACCCTAGCTGCATAGGCCATGGTTGCAGGGGCACTGAGGAATGTGTCCACTATGGAAGAGATAAGGAAAACGATGGCGGAAGAAGGGGTGATTACTGTTCTGCTCAATCTGGTTTCTTCTCGTATGTCGTCTGTACAAGAAAATGCAATAGAGTGCCTGCATGCAATGGCTTTCCAAGATGAGAAAATGCGTCAGTTGATTGCCAAAGAAGGTGGAATTCAAACCTTGTTACGTCTTTTAGAAGAACCAACTAGACCCAAATAGCAGGAGCTCGTCATCAGAGTGATAAATAGTCTTTCTACTTCTGTTAGCACTGCTAAGGCCTTGGTTTCTCCTTCAGGGTTTCTGAAGCAGTTGGATTCTATTCTAAAAAATGGGCATTCGACTGTCCAGCAACTGGCTGCTTCCTCTATCCGTAATCTTTCATTCAGCAATGAAACCAAGAAGGCATTGCGTGAAGTAGGGTGTATTCCCCCTCTGGTGAAGATGTTGGAAACCAAGCGAAGCACATCTCAGGAGGCAGCTTCTCAGGCACTTTCTGCATTTCTCATTGTGTAGACCAATAGGAAGGAATTCATCAAGGATGACAAGAGTGTGGTCCATCTGGTGCAATTGCTAGATCCTAGAAACCAGACTTTGGCTAAAAAGTTCCCCCTTTCTGCATTGTTGGCTATCTCAACCAGCAAAACTTGCAGGAAGAAGATTGCAACAGCTAGAGCATGTCAACATCTGCAAAATCTCACAGAGATGGAGGTCGCAGATGCCAAGAATATTTTTCAAAGACTCGCAGGAAGCCGGCTCCGCAACATCTTCAGCAAGAGATGGAGAGAATAACTGATCCAACAGGTACAGAAAACCCAACATCTACACCTAAACCACAAACCCTATTGCTGTCAATTATTAACTTTAATGCTCTCTTAGTTCAATATCTGCTCTGACTCTCCCTTCTCCTAAATCTAGTCCCTCTCCTTATCACCATAATTGGTGCTAACATCATTAGCTGCCATTGCATAAAAATTTCTAGTATCCAGCATTCGGGTTTTGCTCCTTGCCCTCTACAGTTACCATGTTTTATATCTCTAAATTCTAATTATTCGACTTTTAGTCCTTGTTTCATAATCACCACTGGGTCATGAAATTACCCTAAAATCAGATGCAGAAGAGTGTTAATTATTAATTTGGTTTGTTTATGTCCGTGCCATTTATTTCAGAAGGCAAGGATTGTCCCAATGTTTTCGAGCTTATATAATTTATTTACTGAGAATTTTTCTTGTGATCAAGAACTCTTGATCCAGGTTCCAGCCATTCTATTGTTTGTGCATATTCTGGTATGGGTTGACACAGTTGGGAGAGGAATGCAATCCTCTGAACTCATATCATATATATTGCCAAAATATTATACCTGATATGATTGGATGGGTAGCTAATTTAGTAGTTTACACATTTTTTCCCAACGTGATAAGCATTATGCTTCAGTGTGTTTAGTAGTTCTAGCATATCTGTGTAATCACTTCAAAGATCAAATAATCTATACAAGGTTTGCAGACCAATTTTGTTCATAGTATTAGTTGTGGCTACGAGGGGTGTACTGTGTCTCAGATTCCTCTTTTACCGACATTGAAATAAACAATACAATGTAATAATTTAATCTGATTTGTCGAGCGCAAATGCCATGCTTGTGTTTCTTTGTATTGTTCCTGTCCATGGATTTTGGACCAATTTTGTTCATAGTATCAGTGGTACTGGTGACTACATAAGCCTTATTGTCTCACATGCGTCTTTACCTATACTGAAATAAACTATATAATGTATTAATTTAATCTGATTCCTCAAAGCACCAATGCAATGACTATGCTATTTCTTTCATGGTTCTATTTCCAAACACACAGCAAGAATAGACTCTATATTATTCATCATCCACTGTGTATACACCAAGAATCAGGATTCACTAATAGGTTAAGGTATAAATTAAGAGTATTTTGGCATTGAATTGCATATTTATCATTAACATATTTAGACCTACATTCTGCAGTGACAGGCCACAATAACAACACATTATGTTGTATTTCACTAGTTAAAAGAAATGTGGCATTTTCATTCAGTCTGTTATATCATCCAAGCTTTTTATCTTTCATTAAATTAAGGAAATTTTATATATATCAAAAAACACAGTCGGACATCTTCTCAGCTGAATAGAAACCTAAATAATTACATACACTGGTATGTAAATAGTAAAATATGAAGAGTAGGTTTGATCCTATGCATGCAATAGCATAAATATCTATCTTTACTTATATCTATTTACGCTGGAACAACCTTTTCTCATAATCAAAGTGTTTAATAACTCTGGTTTCAAATTTACGGAATGATTTTTTCTTTCTGTTTTTATGATCAAGTTGATTTTATAATTTGCAATTCACTACTTGGAAAATCGATTGAAGTTGGTAGACGTTGTTTTTTATATAGGGCAAGAGAAACACGGAGCTATATCTCTCTATTTTTTAGGTACCTATGTTTGATTCTAGACTTGGGAAACACATAGCACTATCTGTTTATTAGGCACTTGTGTTTTTCATTGTCACTACGGAAGCTTGCACTACCTACGTACATGTGTCAGAGAGGTTTTAGCTTTTTCGAACATAGGCTTTGTTCAGGGCATTTTTAATGTGGCATTGTTAAATCTATTTTGAGGTGTAAAAATGGTATTTCACAAAGATGAGAAACTTTTTCAATTTACTCTCCAAGCCATCGAAGCTTAGAGCTTTAATGAAAATTGATGTTTATAATATCATCATCCACCTTCATATTACCTCTTTGTTACGGTGTATGATGTTTCATATTGGCCTAGTGAATATAAAACGATGGTTTTATTAGGCAAATGCAATTCATTGAGAAGAAGGTGATTATAAATGTCAGAACAAAATCTCAACATAGAAATATTCCAAGATTACTTATAAAATCAAATGTATGAATAATAATAAGAATAATAAGAAAAAGATAACATGTAACATTACATGAACAATAACCATAAAATATTACACTAAATAATGTGATAGAATATAATAAGAAAAATATGATGTTTTCGTTTTTATTGAGAAGAATCTATTGGCCTCTTACTTCTTACTTTTTGGTGACATGGAGTTAATTTCAACTACTACCACTATAACCTCAACAACTATTATTATTATGACTTTTAAATCCTACTTGCAAGCACAGATGAAAACTTCTTACATCACATAAATATCAACTACAATATGATTTGAACATAGATTACACTGTAAGGTTTACATAACAATACACCAAAACAGTGAAAAACAACATTAAAGTGAAAAAATTGATTAATGCTAATAGACAATTTTTCTCCTTTTTCCATCCATGTTGATGTTTGTACCCAATTGAAAAGGAGAAACATTTGCTATTTTTCTCATATTTGTTATCCTGTGGGCAGAGAGTGGGTCTTTTCTAAAAAAACAAACTCCCAAATTAAGTGAAATGTATATGTGGGATTCTGAAGCAGGAATGGAGATGGGCCAGGATGGATGTGGACAAAATATTTGTGAACTGGACAAAGGATGAGACAACAAATTTAATCATAGATGACACATGCATTTGTTTTTGGTTGGATAGGGGACAACCTTACCTTTCAGCATCTCAAATGTATAAAGTCGTGCATTTTTCAAAAGCCATAGACGCCACATATAACGCTACTACTACGTAGCACCCACAACCACCACAATACCTGGGTGGTGCGTTTGCTTTATCAACTAAAATGACCGACTACTAACTAAAGATGACACTACACAGAAAATTCCATTGGCCTGTGTTTGAAACGCTGAAAACCCCATTTTAAGAGTATTGTCATTGTCGCTTGGCTTTCCAGGTGGCATGGGTCTACAAAGGAAGAAAAGGGAGAGTAGATATATGCACTAATTGCAGATAAAGATGAAATAAATTGGTAGTTAGAAATAAGGTGAAGACGGGCACATGCCTACAAATTATGTTTAGTCAACCACCTTGTCAACAACTGCCTTTTGCACATGCCTTCCTGCAACTTTTGCTCTCCTCCATTCTTAATTTCCTTTCTTTTTTAAATATGGTGGGGGAGCTATGGCTAAACTCTGCATCCCTGTTTCACGATAAAATTGACTAAAACATGGGCCACAACCAATTTATCTATTCATCAGAGTTCTATTTGATATGGTCATTAACAATGTTTTCGATTGTGGTATTAAGGGTTAATTTAATTTTGGTGGGAATATGTCCGTCTCCCAACCCCTTGGGCAAAGCTACCACATGCTCATAATCGGGATTACAAATTTTCAAGTGGAAACCATGGTACATTTCTAAACTTTGGCTCATTTCCAGAGTCTTATGACCACACCAGTCCATTGTTGGCTCCTTGTGTTCAATTAATTCTGTGTCTGTCAATTTAATTGCACTAGTGTTGTCATGGTATGGAATACCCAGCTATTATGTTCCATGCATTAATTTAGAATTTAATCACACATTAAGTTAACCGTTATATCCACATTAAGTTAACAGTTATATCCATCGAATAAATCATGTAAGGCTGATTAAATTTACATATTTGCGGTTATTTAATTGGGTGGAATGTTTGTTATCTTTCCATGTAGATTTAAAGACATGTTGAGCTTTGAAGCATCTTTGTTTTATTATAAAGTTGACTTAAATGTAGGCCAGAGCCAATTTATCTATTCATCAAAGTTTTATTTGATACAGTGATTAACAATATTTTGGATTTTCTTGATTGTGGTTGTTTAATTCGGTGGAATGATTGTGATCATTGCTATGTTTTCCATCTAGGTTTAAGTCTCCACCAATGACAGGTTGAGTTTTGATATTTTGATGATTTTTGTTATAATGCATTTAATTATATTTGTAGGCTGACCGATGGTTGGGTGAAATGATTGTTATCTTTCTCATCCAGGTTCAAATCTTCAGGTTTGATATCTTGATGAATATTATTGTAATGGCTTACAGCCCCAGAGAAACACTCTTGAGTATAACTATGGGCTAGCTGGTGGTTCAGATCTATGTAAATACCATGTTGAGCTTTGATATATTAATAAATATTGTTATAATAACTTAAGATGTAAGAAAAACACTATGAACTACTTAATATCAGCAATCTCACTCTTTCCTTCAACTGTAAAAGAGGTTCAGTTTGCTTCAAGAGGTTCATTGCTTTTTTGTTTGATAAAAAATAAATGTTTCACATTGTTTTCATAACAATGTTTCAATGCCCTAATATTGTTTCTGATTTTCCAAGTCCCAAGACGCAGAGACATCTGGCAGGTTTGAAATTCTGCCCCTTACGGACCACCAGCAAGTTATTCCAGTTGGGGCATGGTTTTCCTTGAATAAGAGCGATGCATTAACTGTTAATAGCCAAAGATAATTGTCCTCATTGCTGGTTTGACAACTGAATTATGATAGGTTTTTCCACCTTGTTAAAAGAAAACACAATATTTCATAATTTTATTTAATGAAAGTTGATCATAAATCATGAGCAAAGTAATGAAGTTCCAAGGTTGGTCGTAAATCATGAGCAAAGTAATGAATTTCCAAGGGATTCGAAGATTGTTTACTGCATTAAAATGCGAGAGCTACATGGTCCAGCTAGCCAGCCAACGTTCGTGATGAGCCGCCAATTTCGAGACAGTGGGTGGCTGCAACATCCACTTTACAACAAGGAGTGTCTTAACAGAGCACCTGATCATCGTCTATCCAGGACCCCGTAGACTAAAATTAAATCATTATATATATATATATATATATATATATATATATATATATATATATATATATATATATATATATATATATATAGAGAGAGAGAGAGAGAGAGAGAGAGAGAATTTATTTTTTTCATTTAATGCTTAAGGTTAATATACATGTAAAATCTATCTTAGATTGGGTGTTAAGTATTCGAAAAGGTGGGGAGCGGGTTATCGTTCACCCATCTAGCCATTCGATTGGGAGACATGATAACCCCCCCATGCCTCCACCCCACCCCCTAGTAGTAATCAAAGTCTCAAGCTAGCACAAGGAACATCAAAGTTTCGACACCATGTGTACTAACTCCCACTCTTGTTGGCCACACCCATGTCAAATGGGCCTCACCCAACTTATTATCTCTTGGTCCACTTTCCCAAGCCTCTCTCGCTGGAGAATTCGAACTATAGGCTACTAGGCACATTAAAACATTTACAAATGAAACTATGGTGGTTTAGCTTAACTCATTTCCTTTCAAAGGTGATAGCACGTTTGCTACAAATCTCTTCACTCAGATTCATCCTTGCATGCCTCACTCAAAGGATTACGAAATCTTCAGCTAACCAGTTGAGCTTGAAGAAGAGAAAATTGGACTTGCCAATGAGTTTTGCCGAACAAAGCCAACTTTTTTCCCTCTTAACCAAAACTGACACTTTGTTGAGTTCAAAGGAAGTGTTCTCTGCATGAATTTCTATGTCAAGCCTCAAAGTTAGATAGCCATAGCTGTGAACCAACTCTGCATTGGAATAGATTTCTTTCACTCGGGTAGGTCTTCCCTTCTCTCTTCCTGGCTTTGTTTTGTGCTCTCTTTGATTAGTATTTTAGTGAGGTATGGCTCTCCTCCTAGTCACCTGGTATCCTTTCCTAATATGTTAATCTTCATCATGCCACCTCTCTAGGATATCCTCTCCCTCTTGCAACTCATTGACCCTCACAATGCTCCCTTCTATTAGTGCTCACTTTTTCTGGCCCTTTCCAAGCCACACTGGGTTGCAGTTGACATTATTTCTTGGTCTGGGATGTCGATGTGGCCCAACCATGCTTTCCTAGGGCTCTTACCTTTCCCTTTTGGTCTCATTCCCATCACTTTTTCACCTTCTCCTTGGTATTTTTCCCTCCCCTGTGTAGCTGTCATGCCACACTAGTGAGACTGGGTCAAAAGGGGTGTTGCATATTATCAAGAATGTGTTAATCACAATAGTACATGAACCCACCACATATTGGAGGAACTAGCTGCTTGTTTTCAAGAACTTACCCTGGGCACCATCAAGGAAGAATTAACTCATGATGAGAGAGATGGTATCGGTGAGAGGAACCTTCTATCGGATATTGAGGTACTTTTTGAGTTGGATGATTGGATGATCAAGACAGGGCACATGCATGGGCAGTTCAATCAATACATGCATAAGGTGGCCCTATATTAGCACATGAAATTTATTCTTTGAAAAGTTACACTGGATTGAAACGAGCAGATCGCCCTAGCCTGGGCGGCACAATTTGCAATGAAGGATAAGAGCTTTGAGAAAAATTTTAGACTATTAGGTACCAGGGACGGAAACAATACTCCCCTGCTGCTAAAAGAAGGACAGAATGTCTTCAAGTTTTATGCCAGCGGGTGCTGATAATTGCAGGGTTTGTTGGCGACCATGGAGCTTTAGAGCAGGCATGATCTGATCTCAAGGATGTATAATTCTATAGTGCCTTATAAGGATGAGGTCAATATCGAGATTTATATGAATGAGGATGGTAGGGATGTTGTTGTATTTGCACTGGCCAGGAAGAACGCTGTCAAGAGTATGCACATGGATACCAGGGATCTCCAACAGTATTGCAGCTTTCTTACACTGCCTTCGAATCGGAAGTGGCTCAACGAGGAACTCATTGCAATTGCCAAGTCGCAGATCCTATTTTCTTTCTCCTCATTTTGGTTTAAATTCTGCCTCTTTGTTTTGAGTGATGCCAAAAGAACCATCTTTGATGTCAAGAGACTCATTGGGAGAAAGTAAGTACTCTGATCTCTGATATGCCCATTCATTAGACAATTATATTTATTACAAGTCTAATTCTCGCCTTGATATTGAACCCACAAGGGTGCCAGTCATGAAATTGGCATGTTAAGTCAGGGGTCGAGCAACATTCTGGTTGGGGTCAGATCAGGATTCGATTTCTTCCCTCTCCAAACTTCAAGAAAATGATTTAAAACTTTTACTTTATGAGCACAATTAAATGAAAACATTTGTTTTATATAGGTTTAAAGACAAAAAAGTTCAGAAGGATATGAAACTGGTACCATACAAGATTGTGAACAAAGATGGGAAACCTTATATTCAAGTTTAGGTACGAGATGGAGAGACAAAGGTATTTAGCCCTGAGGAAATCAGTGCTATGATTTTGACTAAGATGAAGGAGACTGCAGAAGCATTCCTTGGCAAGACTATAAAGGATGTTGTGGTGACTGTCCCTCGTATGCTTTCTTTTCAACTTTTTTTTATGAGGTTGTGGGTAACCAATTGTTGACTGAATTGTGACTGTTAACTTGTGGGCTTGCGCAACTTATTTTACTAATGCACAGCGCCAAGCAACGAAGGATGCTGGTGTTATTTCTAGCTTGAATGTAGCTTGTATTATCAATGAACCCACAACTGCAGCAATAGCTTATGGCTTGGACAAGAAGGGTGGAGAGAAAAATATTGTTGTTTTTTATCTTGGCGGTGGCATGTTTGATATCAGCGTTCTGACTATTGGCAACGGAGTTTTTGAGGTTTTGGCTACAAACGATGATACCCATCTTGGAGGTAATCTATCTGAACTCTGTTTGGCAGTTTTACATTACAAATTTGAATACGTGCACGGTGGTTATCATTGACTTTTTTGGTTGGCTTTTGAGCTTTGAACTTACTTGGATGTACACTAATATGCAGGTGAGGACTTTGACCAAAGGATAATGGAATATTTCATCAAATTGATCAAGAAAAATCATGGAAAGGATATTAGTAAGGATAGCAGAAATTAAATAAGACATTCAATGTGTTCCTTGTAATATAGATATAAACAAAACATCTAAAGAAAAGTAATTGCACAATGATCCAGTCTAAGAAAACAAGTTTTTCCACAAACCAATTAACTCTTCTGGAAAAATTCAACAATTCCAATTTAATAATCCTATCGGCCTCTCTTTGTACCTTTTGGGACAACTGCTAGTTTTAATGACAATCAGGTTTACATTTCTGATTGCGTGACTGAGAAGCAGTACGATATATCAACAACGATCGAAGTATGCCGAAGAAAGGTCGCTTATTTATTGTCATTGATGTATGGTTGACAAAGCAAGCTTCAAGGAATTGTGTGGTCTGTAGGAAAGGAATAATAATGTCCACGGTGAAATTCCAACAAAAACATGCAAGCTACTTAGCTAAATAGCTTGTAGCAGATTTCTTGTTGGGAGATTTGATCTACTTCTATTACTGTTAGCAAATGTTGAATATTATTAAATTGTAATATTATTTTATACTGAATAATGAATGTAGAGCAGCTGAACAGTTCTCAAAAAGTAATTTGAATTTAGGAAAGCATCAACAATCTCTCCACTTTTTTCTTGAAACGAAAATATACACAGACTAAAATAGGACCTTTGTCCTGGAAACTCGGTTGCAAATATGTTTTGGAATAACTTATTTCCTATATATATATATATATATATATATATATATATATATAGACTAATTTATAATAATATAGATATATATATAAAAAGCCAATCATGGTCAACTATGGTTGATCGTCTCATTGTGACAAAGATTGTCTCAATATGAAAATCAATCATATTCTCAACCATGGTCAAACATCACATTATGACAAATATTGTCTCAATATGATAATCATGGTCAACCATTGTCAATCATGGTCAATCATGACCTTCGTCAACCATGTTCAACCATGTTTTATAAAATCAATCATTGTCATCCATGGTCATTCATGGTCAAACGTCGCATTGTGATAAAGATTGTTTTGATATGAAAATCAACCACGATTAAGCATGGCCAACCATGGTCCAATGTCGCATTGTGACAAGGATTGTCTCAATATGAAAATCAACCATGGTCAACCATGCTTAATTTAGTGTTTATAATATTTATCTTGGGGTTTATATACCTTAGGTTTATAATATTGGTAAATTGAGTTTAGTATTATTCCCTTTGGTTCATAATCCCTTAGGGTTTTCATGTTAATCCCTCGGGTTGATAATATCAATCCCTTGGGTTTATTATTCCCTTGAGTTTATAATATCAATCATGGTCAATCAGAGCCAACCATGGTCAACTATGGTCCACTGTGGTTGAATGTCGCATTGTGACAATGGTTGTCGTAATATGAAAATCAACCATGGTCCAACGTCACATGGTGACAAAGATTGTCTCGATATGAAAATCAATCACGGCCAAACATGGTCAACCATGGTCCAACATTACATTGTGACAAGGATTTTCTCAATATGGAAATCCACCATGGTCAACCATGTTTATTTTAAGGTTTATAATATTTATCTTAGTATTTATATACCTTGGTTTATAATTTTTGATCCCTTGGGTTTATAATATCAATCCCTTAGATTTCTTAATCTAAGGGTTCATATTCATATGGTTTAATATTATTCCCTTAGGTTTATAATCCCTTGCATTTTTAGTATTAATCCCTAGGGTTTATGATTCCCTTGGGTTTATATTATCGATCGTGGTCAACCATCGTCAACCATGTTTTTTAAATTCAATCATGGTCAACCATCTTCAACCATATTTTATAAAATCAATCGTGGTGAACCATGTTTAATGATGGTTAGCCATGCTCCTACGTCGCATTGTGACAAATATTTTCTCAATAGGAAAATCAATCATTGTCTCAAACATGGTCCAATATCACATTATGACAAAGATTATTTCAATATGATAATCATGGTTAACCATGCTCGAATGTCGCATTGTGACAAATATTATCTTGATATGTAAAGCAAGCATGGTTAAGCATGGTCAACCATGGTCCAATGTCACATTTGACAAGGATTATCTCAATATGGAAAAAAGCCATGGTCAAGCATGTTTATTTTAGTGTTTATAATATTTATCTTAGGGTTTACATACATTGCGTTTAAAATGTTAGTCCATTGGGTTTAATATTATTCCCTTGGGTTCATAATCCCTTAGGGTTTTAGTATTAATACCTTAGGTTTATTATTCCCTTGGGTTTATAATATCAATCATGGTCGACCAAGGTCAATCATATCCAACCATGGTCAACCATTATTGAATGTCGTGTTGTGAAAATCTATGTCTCAATATGAAAATCAACCATGGTCAATTGTGGTCCAACGTCGCATTATGATAAGATATCTTGACATGAAAGTCAATCTTGGTCAACCATGGGCAACCTTGGTCCAACTTTGCATTATGACAAGGATTTTCTCAATATGGAAATCCACCATGGCTAACCATGGTCGACCATGTTTATTTTAGGGTTTAGAATATTTATCTTAGTGTTTACATACCTTAGGTTTATAATTTTTTATCTCTTGGGTTTATAATATCAATCTCTTCTGTTTATTAATCTAAGGGTTCATATTTTTAGGATTTAATATTTTTAGGGTTTTTAGTATTAATCCCTACGGTTTATTATTTCCTTGGGTTTATAATATGGATCATGGTCAACCATGGTCACATTGTGGCAACCATGGTCCAACATCGTATTGTGACAAATATTGTCTTAATATTAAAATCAAACATGGTCAACCACGGAAAACCATTTTCCAACGTTGCATTGTGCCAAAGGTTGTCTCAATATGAAAACCAATCATGGTGAACCATAGTCCAATGTCGCGTTGTGAGAAAGATTGTGTCACTATGAAAATCATCTATGGTCAACCATGGTGAGCCATGTTTATTTTTCAGTTTATAGTATTTATGTTAGGGTTTATATACCCTCGATTTATAATAGGTTTTTCTCAATATCAAAATCAATCATGGTCAACCATGATCCAATGTCGCATTGTGATGAATATTGTCTCAATATGAAAATCAACCATGATCAACCATGGTACAATACCTTTATAATATTTATCTTAGGGTTTATAATATTTATCCCTTCGATTTAATATTATTCCATTGGGTTTATAATCCCTTGGGTTTTTAATACTAATCTCTTGGGTTTATTATTTCCTTGGGTTTATAATATTTACCTTAGGGTTTATAATATTAATCCCTTGGGTTTAATGTCATTCCCTTGGGTTTATAATACCTTGGGGTTTTAGAATTAATCCCTTTGGTTTATACTATCAATCCCTTGGGTTTATCAATAGAAGTATTCATATCCCTTAGGTTAAGAAATCCCTTGGTGCAATGTCACATTGTGACAACCACGGTCATCCATGGTCAACCATGGTGCAACGTCGCATTGTGAGAAAGATTGTCTCAAAATGAAAATCAATCATGGTCAACCATGGTCAACCATGTTTATTGTAGGGTTTATGGTCACATTATAAAAATTATTTTTTCTTGTTCCAACGTCACATTCTGACAACCATGGTCAGCAATGGTCAATCATAGTCCAACATTGTATTGTGATAAAAAAAGTCTCAATATGAATATCAACCATGGCCAACCATTGTCCAACATTGCATTGTGCCAAAGGTTGTCTCAATACAAAAATCAATCATAGTCAACCATAGTTTAACGTTGGATTGTGACAAAGATTGGGTCAATATGAAAATCATTTGTTGTCAACCATTTTTATTTTGAGGTTTATAATATTTATCTTAGGGTTTATATACCTTGGGTTTACAATAGACTTTCTCAATATAAAACTCAATCATGGTCAACCATGGTCCAATGTCACATTGTGATAAAGACTGTCTGAATATGAAGTCAACCATGATCAACCATGGTCCAACATCGCATCGTGACAAAGATTGTCTCAACATTAAAATAAATAATGGTCAACCATGGTCAATAATCATGGTCAAATTGTGACAAAGTTTGTCTCGAGTCCAACGTCACATTGTAACAATGATAGTTTAATATTGCATTGTGAAAAATATTGTTTGAATATGAAAATTAACCATGGTCAACCATGGCCAGTGATTGTCCACTGTCACATTATGAAAAATATTGTGTCGATATGAAAATCATTTGTGGTCAACCATGGTTAACCATGTTTATTTTAGGGTTTATAATATTTATCTCAGGCTTTATATAACTTGGGTTTATAATATTTATCTTACAGTTTATATACCTTGGGTTTATAATATAAATCCCTTAGTTTTATAATACCTTAGGTTTTTAGAATTATTCCCTTGGGTTTATATTATAAAACCCTTGGGTTTATCGATCGAGGCGTTCATATCCCTTGGGTTTATCAATCCCTTGGTCCAACATCACATTGTTACAACTATGGTCATCCATGGTTAACCATGGCCTAACGTCGCATTGTGAGAAAGATTGTCTCAATATGGAAATCAACCATGGTAAACCGTGGTTAACCATATTTATTATAAGGTTTATAATATTTGTTATTTATTATTAAAATTTTTAGTAACAATATTATTGTTAGTATTATTATTTATAAATAATAATGCAAACAACAATATTCTTAGATTATTTAATATTTTTAAATTATTTAATTTAATTTAATTGTTAATTATATATTAATAATTAATAATTACTAATTAATTAATTATTAATTATTATTATCAATTAATATCTCTTATTTAAAATTAATAATTAAATACTTATTATTATTTAATATTTTTAAACTATTTATTATTTTAATTATTATTCTCGTTTTTAAATTATTATATATTTATCAATAGTTTGTGTGTTAGATACAAATGAAGTGTTAACCATATATTAACCACATCTAAATAATTAAATGTGATTGTGCTAGTTTACACTTCACTTCCAGGCTATGGCGACCAAACTAGAACCACCTGTGTTCCACCCTTCATGAATTTCCACAAAATTTGTTCGAACTCTTGATGTCCTCATGATGGATTATTTGTTCAAATTCTCGATGTCATAATTCCCATGGAAACAGTAAAGTACTTCGGCCCTTTGCAATAAGCATTCAAACAAGTCCCCTATGCAAGCATGTGGCAACAACAAGTCCAAAGGAAAAGTCGTTGATGGTTCTGCCTTCTATAGTCCCACATCCACACCTCTCACTTGGTCATCTGATCTTTATGTGAAAGAATTGTTAAATGTAAAAGAGAGGTTGGAGGTTTTAGAAACTAAAGAGCAAGAAAGAGATAATAAAATTCATATAATAACAGTTGAAAACAAGGCTTTAGCATAATACAATAAAGTTTTGAAAGAACAAGTGACATTGCGAAGCTCTACTGATAGGGAAGATAAAATGGCAGCACATGAAGGTAGATGTGCAAAACATAAAGAAATTTGTAGCGGATTGTACATAGGTGGTGAATGTGAAACCATTCCGGGATAAAGGGAAAGTGGTTGCCCAAGTAAACAATCATGAAGAGAAAGACAAAACAAAAAGGAAAGGATATTCCATAAAAGTTTCCAAAACTTGGGCTCAAGTTATTAGCAGTTCTGGTAATAGGGAAGGAGAAACAAACATTCGGGTTGACAACAAGCAAGATAGAGAAAGAAGGGAAAGACAAAATAGAGCAGCAAACATAATTATTAAATGGGTGAAAGACAATGGGAAAAATTAAGGTCTATACTTTTAACCTTTGCAAGGGACTTCCTGAAAGACAAGTTTCTATGGAAAGAACAAATATGCCAAGCATGGAGGGTGTGTAAGTTTAACGGTGAGAAAGTAAGGCCCATAAAATTCTTCATGCCTAGCTTGTGTGATAAATATATCATTCTAAGCAAGAATAATCTCTTGAGGGGTTCTCATTTGTTTCTAGAAGAAGATTTAACTGTAAGACAACAGGAGAAAATGAGGGAAGAAATGTTAAAGGTTAGTGTAGCAAGAGATGAAGGCAAGAGAGCATGGATTTATAAAGGTAAAGTTGTGATAGCACCATTTGGACCTCCTTCCAAAATAGAGTAGCAAGATGGTAACAAAGAAGAAGCAACAAACTCTTTAATAGGAAATCGGGAAGCAATGTCAGTATGGGAAAGCAGGGACAAAGACTCAACTGTGAGTTTTGCATGCCAAAATAAATAGCAATCAAGTCATATCCAAGCTTCCTTAATATTAGTTTGTTGGAATTGAAGAGGTTACCCATGGAGATGAGGACCTGGGTTAGGGCCTATTGTGGAAGATAGAGACAATTTTCCTCATAGAAACACATGATCATGAAAGGTGCAAGACACCTTTGTTTGAAGGATAATGGAAGATGGCAATGTGGAACAAGACAATGGGGAATGGCAAAGGATGCGGGGGTATCATGGTATTAGTGAGGTAAAAATAAGTCCATCTCATTCAGTTAGAAAAAGAAGACTCAAATAAATGATTCATTTGGTTTTAAATATCAGAGAATGGAAATCACATCAGAATTGCAACATGCTATTTTGCGTCGAAAGTTTCAAAAATCTATAAAAGCAAAGGGCTTGACCACAAAGATCCCTTTGCACCCTTAAAACCAAATATTGCAACATCTTCTCAGCTAGGTGAAGTTCTTATAATTGGTGATTTCAATGTTAGGAGTGCAAGTGAGCAAAGTAGCATTTTTTGCTATAAAGGAGACTGCGACTCTATTTGGCTTACAGAAGAGAGTAAAATCATCATTGGCAAAGAATTTCAGAGGATAGGGGTTGCAATCTCTTTGGTTAACAATTTCTTACTTTATGTGGGGCCTTCGATTTAGTCATTTGTAATGACTTGACTAGAGGGCAAAGTATGGTAATTTCACTTGCAATACTTACAATGGAGCAAGTGTAGTAGATTATGTAATTTGCTCGCATGGTTTGTGTGAGAAAATGGAGGAAGTTTTGATTGGAGATCAGCTTTGGGATTTAAAATCAGATCACAAGCCAATTTATTTAAGTTTATCTTGTATTAGAAAGAAGAAATTAGAGTTAAAAACAAAGTGTGTTCAACAAAATCTCCCAAATGGCATAATTCTTTTGACTCCATAAAATTGCAATACCTTCAAAATGATGTTAGAGAGGATCTTCGAGAAGGATAACATCCCAATTCATAGCCTTGATAGTCCCAAATTAACACATTTAGTCCAAAGCACACTTGCAGAGTGCAAAAGAGAAAAAATTAAGAAGTTTGAAACAAATTGCTTGCTAGTTAATGCTTGGTTCGACAAGGAATGAAAGAAGGCAAGGAGAATGTGGAAAGAGTGAAACAAGGATAACATAAAGTTCAAAGCTTACAAGCAGATCCTATGGAAGAAAAAGGTCGATTTCATGGTTTCAAAGACGAAAGAACTAATCTTACTTGGGAAAAACAATCCCAAATTATTTTGGAAGGAGCTCCAACCGAGAAAGATGCAAACTAAAAATAATATTACAGCCTCTAAGTGGTTTGACTATGCAAGACAACTCTATTAGCAACATCCCAAGGTTGACCCTCCCCCCTTGGTCAACACTAATATTGAACTCTTCATGGTGCAAGAGGTAGAAATGGGTATCAAGAAGTTAGGTGTTGAAAAATAAAAAGACTTAGCTAAATTCCAAGTAAAGTATCTAAAGTGGGGCTCAAAGATTCTTGCACTTCACATTACAGAAATTTTCAATAACATCATACAATAGGAGTTCCCCATAGATTGGACAACTAGTCTGGCAATACCTCTTTTCAAGAGTGTTGACATCAATAATCCTTCTAATTATAGGACCATAATGATAAACCCCTTGTTTGCAAAGTTATTTGGAAGCATGCTAGAAAATAAAATCAGCAAGTGGGAAGAAGAAAGAGATAAGTGTGTTAAAGGGAAAGCAGATTTTAGAGCTAAACGTTCCACAATTGATCATTGTATAATTTTAAGGCACATCATTGAAAAAGTTTGGGAGAAAAGGGAAGAAGTTTGTTGTTTCTTTGTTGATTTTAGAAAAGTGTTTGACACGGTTCCTAGCAATAATCTTTGGCACATAATGGAAGAAATATCGAGGTCAAGCAATGTTACCCATTGTCTCCTACCATTTTTGCTTTATATATCGATAAGATTGAGGAGTGGTTAAATTCGCAAGGGGGTGATGGTATCCATTTGGGCAAGTTTGCTATAAGGCTTCTTTTGCATGCAGATGACCTTATTCTAATTGCTAAATCTGTTCTTGGTTTGCAAGAGCACTTACTATCCCTTGAGAATTTTTGTAGAAGGGTAGGGATGCAAGTTAATATTAGCAAAATGAAGGTTATGGTTTTCTCTAAAAAAAGAAGACATAAACAACATAGTTTCTTCTTTGAAGTCAACGTTTTGGAAAAAGTTGCGGATTACAAATACCTCATAATTGACTTCAACAAAAATCTAAGTTGGGATAGTTGTAGAAAGAGAAGAACTTTGGCTGGTTGAAAAGCATTATATGCTTTTCAATTTAGGTGTAGAGAGACAAAGTTATGAGATTGGAAAACCACTCAAACACTTTTTGGGCTTCTAGTGATTCTGATGATTCTCTATGGTTGTGAACTATGGGCCAACAGTACACCCGACATGCAGTGGAAACAAATTGAGAAAATTCAGAAATGTTTGATTACAAACAAATTCAAAATTAAAGGTGCAGTTCCTTATGATATCTTGTTAAGTAAAAAATAGGTTGTTCCTATTGAAGCAATTGCTATAGTGCGAGGCATAATGTATTTAAAAAAAATGAGCAAATGGAAGAGGGTAGATGGCCTAAGGTTGTCTCAAATGACATATTGTGCAAAAGAAAGAAGACTTGGATGCAACAAAATAATAAATGAGGTATTTGCTTGAACATGTGTCACATAAACAATTAGGAGATAAAATCTTTTGTTATGGATAAGTTCCACAAGCATACTTGGGATAAGGAGTTAGGGAGGAAGAAAAAATACTATATAGAAGTGTTTAATCCCACTCATAATCATCAACAAAAAGCATACATAGAGACCAATTTTTCTTCAAGAGCCAAAATTCTTATTGCTCAGTTAAGGACTAAATCTCATCAACTCTATTGTGAAACAGGGCATTAGAAAAGACCAAAAGAAGTGTGGGAGGAAAAAGTATGTATTTTCTGTTCTTCTGGAAAAGTGGAAACAAAGGCCTTCAAAGACAACATGGAAAGTTATTCAGATATTCCAGCAGCTAGCTCTTGGGATAATCTATTTAGCGAAGGGTTTTTTATGAGGGTTCACACGGAAAGGGCCGAATACATCAACCATATGAAAAAGTAATCTGTCCCATAAACTATCTTCAACATTGTGGACGTTAAAATAATTTTATTTTTTCTTTATTACGATGATTCCCGTTTAAAATATGGTGAGAAGGGGCCATGTTTGAAATATGATGCGAAAGTGACATTAAATGCAGGTATTCGGGCCCTTACCACCACGTATATTGCATTGATTGTCAGAGCAGTTATGTCGTAGTGGTGTTGTTGCGCACGTCAGAGTTGGAGCAGGTCGGAATTTCGGAATGATCATGGATGAACAAATCAATGGTGATGGATGAATATGCATGCTAATGGTTACATGAAGTACGGATAATAATCGCCATAATGGGCTTACTGCATGGCCGATAATAATCGGCATCAAAGTCATTGGTCTTGGTCCTTTGCTTTGTTTTTTCTCCTCTAACGTTTGATAAGATCAACGTCATTGTTCTAGGCAGTTTGCTTTGTTTTCCTTTTAGTTTTTTAACGTGTCGTCCCATTTAGTAGTACGTAAGTGCAAACAGTTCATCTTTTGATCTTTTCTGCGATATGTTTTATAAATTTTGTGAGTCAAATTGAATGAGAAACGGGAAAATTGCATATTTTAAAATTTCCAATGGGCTAAATCTATTAGTATATTAAAATATAATTTCACTATAAAAAAACTATAATTTAACTAAAAGCTAAAATTTATATCTTTAAATTCCAACTAAATAAATCAAAATTTCTTTAAATTCTCTTTAAATATCTTTTATAATACTGATGATAAACTGTTAAGCATAGTACTATTATGCAGAGATTCCTTACATCTCTGTAGTTAGATCCGATAAAGCAAAGTCACATGGTTTCTGTAGTTAGATCCAATAAATCAAAGTCACGATCTATGTTTGATTTTGACATGGTGACGTGATAGACACGGTGCATTAATATTGGTACAAGGTACAGATTCAAATCTTATAGGATATTAGTATAAGGTACATATTCAAATCTTATAAGAGGGGGTTGAAGATGAGAATTATTTTAGGATAATTAAACTATTTTAATGACCTCCAGACTTAACTGAGCTTATAACAGCTGGTGATAGCATCCTACATCCCACTAATAAGAAGAATGTTTTTCATCCAAGATTAAAGCTGGCCTCAGTTTAGACTCAATCTCATTCCTAAAAAAACCAAAAGAAAAATTAAATCTCTTTCAACTCTTCCCTATATTACCGGCGATAAACGTGTTATGCATGCCATTATTACATAGAAAGATTCCTTACGTCTCTGTAACTACAGGGATCCGATAAAGCAAAGCCTCATGGTCACATCACAATCTAGGATCGATTTTGACATGGTTGGGACGTGGCAGACTTACAGTACATTAATATTCATGTACTGGTTTGGCTCTGATGGATTATCGATGAAGCCTCTTTCAACTCTTCCCTATATTACCGGCGGTAAACGGGTTATGCATGCCATTATTACATAGAAAGATTCCTTACATCCCTCTAACTAAAGGGATCCGATAAAGCAAAGCCACATGGTCACATCACAATCTAGGATCGATTTTGACATGGTTGGGACGTGGTAGACTTACAGTACATTAATATTCATGTACTGGTTTGGCTGTGATGGATTATCGATGAAGCCTCTTTCAACTCTTCCCTATATTACCGGCGGTAAACGGGTTATGCATGCCATTATTACATAGAAAGATTCCTTACGTCCCTCTAAGTACAGGGATCCGATAAAGCAAAGCCACATGGTCACATCACAATCTAGGATCGATTTTGACATGGTTGGGACGTGGTAGACTTACAGTACATTAATATTCATGTACTGGTTTGGCTGTGATGGATTCTATAGTATTCCTTGCAAGGCCCTTATTACACAATATCTGCAGCTACTTCTCGCTGTAATTTCATCTGAGGCTTTCTTCATCATGTAATTACCATGTCTGAGCAGGAGGCTGATGCATTTGGTGGCTGTGTTGGCAATCTCAACGTCCATGCAGAGCAACGGTAATCACTACAGCAGAATGGCTTTATGTTTTTGCAATCTGTCTGTTTGAGATTCCTTTTAAATTATGATCTGTTTTAAAAATAGACTTAAAATATAAATGCTTTTGCTATGTTTTGCTAGATTTCTTTGAAATTATGATCTGTTTCAAAAATAGACTTCAAATATAAATGCTTTTGCTATGTTTTGCTATGTTGTGTAATTATATGTTTCCTTTTCTCTGTTGTATAGCCACATATTTTAGGTTTTTAATTGAATTTATAAGGGTAAAATGACGGTTTTACATGATAACTTATTCTATGAATTAAGGCACGCATGGTTCAAATATTATTGAAGTAGGCATGATTTTAAAGTGTTGTTATATTCAAAACAAGGAAGTTTTAAGAAAGCCTTTAATTAATTTTTTACTCATACTTGTTCAGCATAAATAGTCCTTCTATACACGTTAGATCTTATAGTTTAGGCCTAGAAAAAGGAAAACTGATACAATCACAGGAGTCTATACAGCCAATTTTTTAGGTGTGATTCTCGTCTATCTGTACAGCCATTGGGAGAGGTAAATTAGGAATCAGCCAATGGCAGAGACAAATCAAGAATCAGCCAGTGGCAGAGACAAATCAGGAACTTGAATTACGGAGAACCAACTTGGAGATAATTGCTCCCAATTGTCAACACTCCCCCTCAAGTTGGTAAGTAGATGTCACTCATGCCAAGTTTGTTGAGACAACCATTAAATGCTTGGTTTGACACTGCTTTGGTCAACACATCAGCAAGCTAGTCTTGAGATCGAACATGAGGAACTTCAATCAACTTTGCTTCTAGTTTCTCCTTGATAAAATGCCTATCAACCTCAACATGCTTAGTTCGATCATGTTGAACTGGATTATGAGCAGTATCACATGCTGCGTTTTTATCACAGTATAACTTCATAGGACCGACTTGCTTCATATGTAAATCTTGCAACAGATCTCTGATCCACAAAAATTCACATATTGCCTTAGCCATTCCTCTGTATTCGGCCTCAGCACTGGATCTAGCAACTACCTCTTGTTTTTTACTTCGCCAAGTAACCAGATTTTCTCCTACAAAAGTGAAGTAGCTTGATGTAGAACGTCTATCCTTAATTGACCCAACCCAATCAGCATCTATATAACCTTTAACATCCAAGCTATCACCTTTTGTGAATAAAATTCCCTTTCCTCGAGATGACTTCAAATAGCATAAGATCCGGATGACAGCATTCATATGTTCTTCACTTGGGGAGTGCATCAATTGACTGACAACACTTAGTGCGTAGGCTAAATCCGGCCGAGTATGTGCAAGATACATTAATATTCCAACCAATCTCTGATAGCGCTCCTTGTTAGGAGGAACTTGGTTTGGGTGCACACCTAGCTTCAGATTTTCTTCCATAGGGGTACTAGCTGTACTACATCTCGTCATGCCAATTTCCTTCAATAAGTCTAAGACATATTTCTGTTGTGATAGAAAAATACCTTTCTTTGATCTTGACACTTCAATTCCAAGGAAATACTTCAATTTCCCAAGATCCTTCATTCAAACTCACGGGCAAGCTGCTCTTGCAGTGCTTTCCTTTCTTCAGTATCATCTCCAGTTACTATCATATCATCAATGTACACAATAAGGGCTGTGATTCGTTCTCCATTATGTTTCAAGAAGATAGTGTGATCTGAGTTACTTTGCTTGTAACCAATAGACCTGATAAAGCTAGTGAACCTTCTAAACCACACTCTAGGAGACTGCTTCAAGCCATATAAAGATTTTTTCAATCTACAGACCTGTCTATTGCCTTTAGTCTGTAGCTTACAACCAGGGGGCAACTCCATATATACTTCTTCTTGGAGATCTCCATGCAGAAATGCATTCTTTACATCGAATTGATATAAAGGCTAGTCAAAATTCACCGCAAGAGATCGTAAAATATAGACTGTAGTAATTTTGGCCACTGGTGTGAATGTCTCCATATAATCAATTCCATATGTTTGAGTATATCCCTTGGCAACGTGTCTTGATTTGAACCGTTCTATGGTTCCATCAGCTTTGTATTTAATGCAGAATACCCACCTACGTCCAACAGGTATCTTCCCTCCAGGCAAGTCAAAAACTTCCCACGTTGAATTTTTTTAAAGAGACTTCATTTCTTCATTCATCACCTCCCTCCATCTAGGATATTTCAAAGCTTCCTACACACTGTAAGGAATAACTACAACAGATAATTGATTCACAAATGCCTTACTCTTATTTGACAGTCTATGGTAGGATACATAATTGCTTATGGGATACTTAGATTTGGAGTTGAGAACATGTACATAGTTAACTTTGGGTTTCCCTCTTATGACTCGATCTAGTAACTTTTTAAATTGAGGTTCAGATTTATAGTTTACCTGAGACTCGGGCATGGAATCGGCTGGAGAAGACAATTGGTTTGGTGGTACATCGTGAGAGGAGGAAGACATAGACGACACTTCCACTTCCATTTGATTCGGAACCTCATTCTCCATAACTTGCTGCCCATCTAGAAAATCACCTCTTTGAGTTACAGCGTCACCATCAGTTGTTTCCAAATAGTCACATTCACCCCTAGTGTCCAAATTATCTCCACTTATAAGATCAAGGTCCAAAGAACGATGCAAAGTCTCCATTCCATCTCTATTCTCCCCCTTAAGTGGAGACGCGGAGGCAGAATAATACATATCATCTTCATGAAAGACCACATCACGAGTAACATAAATTTTACGAGGAGGGGGGTAATAACACCGATAAACATTTTGATGCAAGGCATAGCCAACAAATATGTAGCGAAGGGCATGGGGTTCTAGCTTATTTCTCAAGGGTTTGCGAAGGTGCACAAAGGCTACACACCCAAAAACTTTAGGGAACAGATTCGGTATGGTAGGGGCACTCACAGTATTATGGAGAACATCAAAGGGATTCTGAAATTGTATTGAACTAGAGGGTACATGGTTAATGAGATAAGATGCGGCCGTAATGGCTTCTCCCCAATAACTAATAGGCATATGAGCCCCAAACAAGGAAGCATGAACAACTTCAAGAAGGCGACGATTTTTTCGTTCTGCTATCTCGTTTTGTTGAGGGGAGTAAGGGCAAGTCATCTGATGAACAATACAATGTAAATTCAAGTATTGTTTCAAGTCTTGATTAAAAAACTATCCACCATTATCAGTACGAAGAACCTGAATATTTGATTTATATTGGGTGGCTATTATTTTGTGAAATTGCTGAAATAGGGAACTAACTTCATTATTTGATTTCATTAAACAAACCCAAGTCACGCGAGTATGATCATCAATAAAAGAAACAAACCAACATGCTCCACTCAGAGAAGAAGTTTTTGCAGGTCCCCAGACATCAGAGTGAATAACCATAAAAGGTACAAGAATTTTATGCATACTAATGGGAAATGGTACATGGTGACTTTTAGTGAGTTCACAAATGTCACACTTAAAATCCAAAACATTTAATTGAGAAAAGAGCTTTGGAAACAACTTCTGTAAATATCCAAAAGATACATGGCCAAAATGCCTGTGCTATAACCAGACTTCTGAATGTTGATGTGTGTCAGACTTATTAGCTGAGAAAACTTGAGCCAACTGATTGGAGATTTCCAGCAGTAGATCAAGATAATAGAGCTTTCCTCTCCTAGTACCATAACCAATTGTGTTTCGAGTCCGAATGTCCTTAAAAACACAAAGGTTAGGCCAAAATATCACAATACAGTTCAAAGTGAGGGTTATTTGAGCAATAGACAACAAGTTATGATTAATAGAAGGAACAACTAGAACAGACTCCAAATTCAAATTTTGGGTAAGAGAAACTGAAACTTCTCCAACCACGAGAGAGGGAGTACCATTGGCTGTGGACACTATATGGTCGTCTGAGGATTTCATGGACTGAATATGTTTACCATCAAAGGTCATGTGATCTATGGAACCTGAATCAATTATCTATTCACTATGACTAATAGGGATAGAGGTATGAAGAGACTTACCAACATTCCTAGCAGTAGCAATGAAAGAAGAGGCTTCCTCAGTAGTACTGGTGTTAGTGGAGGGCTCAGCCACAACAATAGAAGCATGATGATTTGACTTTGAATTTCATTTGTGAGGTGCCTTGGCAAGATCCCACCATTCCAATTAATTCATAGCAACGTGAATTTATATGCCTTGTTTCTCCACAGTGAGTACATACATGTTCTGATTTTGTAGCTCCTATTTCATAGCTACGATTTTTCGATCCAGATGACTGATTTTGGTCAGTTGTGTGATTCGGCGGACCAGAAGTGCGATCTATGTTTTGCGATTGGTAAGGCTTGCCCCGACGAGCCAACATAGCAGCAGATTCAGAGTGTTTAGGTTCACCTTGAAGTGCAGCTCAGAGAACAGTATCATGGCGAACATTTACATAAATTGCTTCAAGATCAAGTTCAGGATCCTTTCTGAGAATCTCACCTCAAATTTGTTCAAAGTCTGCATCTAGTACATTCAAGAAGATATGCACCGCGGTCTGTCAACTGATTTTTTTATAGGCGACAACATCTTCGGGATCCTTCATGACAATCCTATCATGATGATCTAGTTCTTGGAAGATTTCTACTAGATCACCATAATAGGTGGAAAGAGAATGAACAAGCTGTTTGGTGGAGAATGCCCGTTGATTCAGTGCAAAGAGTTGCGATTCATTTGATCCATCATAAGGAAAGAATTGTTGTTTGTTTTTCTTTATATATATATATATATATATATATATATGGTATGGAAAGTTAGATCCATGAAAATTATTTGGAATCGGGTACAAAATCATTTTCTTTGAATTTTTTTACGAGTTGTAAAAGTATTATGTTATTTATAATATTTAAGTATATAGAAAATTTCTATTATATAGCAATGGAGTAGGCCAGTGTTAATTAAGGATAATTATGACAATTGAGCAATTACAAATCTCTATGTAAGCTTAAAATTCCCTATAACTTTCTCCTTGGAGAGGCAAGCCTTGGAAAAGACCAACTCTAACACCCTCCTCCCTTAAAAGAAGCATAGGAAGTAATCGTAATGAAAAGTTGGGTCTCAACAACAAGGTACCCGAGTACAAACTCTTATGAGTGGAGAAACTGAGAAAAACCCATAGGAAAAACTCCCCCACCACGCCTCCCCACCCCCCCCCCCCTCAAGAAAAAAAAAAAAGAGAAAGATGTCAATGCTCAGATAAGCATGGATTTAAAATTTTAAATCCCATGACGATCCATTGAACGTCAAGAATAGAGATTCACTCCAACAAAGGAGAACGAATAGTTGAAGTACCATATTTTGTATATGAGAGCCATGATACCTCAATGTGGTCAATTGATCTCTAATGTAAAAGTGTTGCAGAGTCACAAGGGAGGAAAACATTATCAACTTCCCCAAGAAAATAGGCAAGTACAATGGCTTCAAACATAAGCAACACCATCAATCGACAAATAAATAATGAGGCATGTAAATATGGAAAAATCGGCTCAAACACATTACAACAACACTCATGAACTTATGTGAACATCATCATCATTAGACAATTCAATCACAAAAAATTAGAACAATCAATAACAACAAAAGAATGATAACAATATCTCTCATAATCGAACTCCCCTGCCTCTCCCCCAGAAACACAACTACAGGAGGAGCATAAATCAATAGTCTCTGCCATCAAGAAATGCCCCCTTGAAGAATAGCTAAGGGAGTAGTGACAATCAATATCTAATGGGAGGAACCTTGTATGATTGCACAACTAGTGAGACACAACGATACGAAATCTACAAACATCTTTTCAAATGATGCCATGATAATTGATTGATCCAACCACAATCAATCACAATGGTCAGAGCTAGTCCATGGTTCATCCTTTCATGTCTCTTTTGCAATGATTTGAATGTAGGGCTACTATGTGACCAAGAACGTTGATACCTCAGTAACTTCATTTGTACCTTAAGAGGATTTGATATGGCTCAGGGTTTTGTTCTACAAACTCAAAGATGAGCACAACACCGCTATCATCTAGAATGACATTAACGACCATGTCATTGATCATTTATCACAATCAGCAGGAGTATTTTCTTCCAGCACCTCAGTCAGAATTCCATCAACAACAAATGACACTTATTGAGTCTCAACAAAGATAAATGTAGGTAATGGCACCACAACAAGATCCTATCTAAGATATGCTCTTTATGTCAGCACTACAGAGTTAATAAAAACAACAATTCCCTATCCATTCTTCTCAAGTCCTCCTTTGGTATATCCTATTTTCCTCAATAATTGAGAACCAATGTGAATGGTGTATGTTTCAATACTAGGTAAAGCAAAAGAAACATTATCAACATCATCACGTGAGCTTGATAGCTCAAAAATAACATTCTCCTTCTAAGCATTATGAAGGAGATGACTTTTGATTCAAGATGTTGCATGGACTCTGGCAAGTTCTAAATGACCTCATCTTTCGTAATTAACTGTTCAGATAAGGCATCATAATCTTGTTTTCGCAAGTTCTAAATGACCTCATCTTTCATAATTAACTGTTACTCAACTTCCTCCTCGAGACGATCAAGGAAGTCAATCTTCTCTCCAAATTCATTTGCAAGGATCTCAAAATATGTGCCCATGGTTGACTCGGGATGGTTAACCGTCATAATTTTCTCATCCATTTTAGTTTGGAACTAATTCTTAATGGTTGCATTATCTGCTTGCAAGCGAGTTGTAATAGCTACAACTGTAAACCCGTTACAAAGTTTATCTGACACCTTCTTCTCATGAAGCTCTTCTAATCTTTTACCCACCTTGATAAAACCAACTTCGAAAATGTGTTCCCACCTTCTTCTCATGAAACTCTTATAATCTTTTACACACATTGATAAAACCAAGTTGGAAAATGTGTTCCCACTGATCACAAAAGCAAAACTACTACACAACAAGAATGATGATAACAGCAACAACTTTACACTTCCAATCACGCTGCAATTAAGACCAATCCACCTAGATTTGCATAAATATCCAAAAACAGCCATTTCATAACCACCAACCATAAGAGCACCAAATACATTGCAATGTCAATCAAATCGAAATATGATCATTCTCCAATGGCAGTGATTTTCATAGGATATATGAAAATTCTAACATTTTGGTTTAGTCCCGCATTCGAATCTAATCACACTCTCCGTATAGTATTGACTTAATCTCGCAGCAGTTTCCACGTTTTTATCTCTATGTTCGGTTGTTGCGGAATCAGGTCTCTCTTCATTGCCTCCCATTTAGCAGAATCTAACAATGTTCCCCCCTGACTTCTCGAAACAACCTGCTACAATGAAAGTGATAAAAGGAAAAATTTCCCACTCACAGTGTTCTTGAAGAGATCTAATGATGAAAGAGCTGGTAGCACTGTAATTTCTTGTGGAATGGTTCCGTTGAGATAGTTGTACGTACATGCTTATCAACTAGACACTCAAAATACCAAGGTTTGTTTTGAATGATCGGTTAAATCGATCTGTTTGAAGGGTTACTCGATAGCAGTGGGGAAGGAATCCGACACTTCTCTAGCAAGATCGAGTGTCGAATTTGGAAATATTGTAGAAGAATCACTGCAATAAAGGGAGGAGAAATGAAGAACCTTACTGAAATACAATAAGACTTGAACAAGCTTCCTTGCAACCCAATTTGTTAACCCTGTGTGAATCTCCAAAAATAAAGATTCGCAAGAAAGTCTACTTTTAAATAAATGGAAGGAAATATAGAGGAAATAACTGGAAATAAATAATCAGAATATAGTATGAGGAATTTCATATAGAGGCCTGGGGCAAATGGCTAGAGATTAGAGTGCTGAAGAATCCCGCAACCCTCGCTGTAGTATTGGTCGAATGAAGCGAGAGGGAATATCGATCCCGGGTTTGCCCATGCTACATTAGGATCGTGTTCCTTGCAAGACCTTCACAATAACAGCGTGTTGGACATCCACACACCCAAATTGTTCGACGATAAGTATACGTAGACCTAATGAACTGCAAGGGTTTTTTCACCTCTGATCAGGATCTCTACAATGACTCTCGCACCAAACAAATTTTGAAGGACTTCGTTCTTCATCAAAATCTTTTCTTCCAGAAATTTGCAGTGGCTATGGTAAAAATGAGCCGGAACGTGTTGACCGGATCTAAAGGGCATATTAGCCATCACTATTCCGCTAGCAAAAACCGTTTCGCCATACTGTTGATCCTTCCATTTGACAGGTCAGTACATTTCTTTTCAGAGTTTAACTCTAGTCAAACTTTCCCACAGGTGAATGATGGCGGTCAAAATCCTGCAACCTCTGTAATAGAGGGAAAGAAAAGAGCATATAGCACAGCCTTGCAGGCGGTTATCAGAAACAAGCAGGGAGGTTCCTGAATATTCGCTATGACAAGGGTAGGTATCCTAACACAGAGATTCCAACTAAACAATTTGATCTAATCTTGATTTTGGAGATATGTCTCAGACAGACAAAACCAACAGATATGTGGGTAGATATGGAAGGTTACATAAGATCCAATAGAACGAGATGAAATTATTTAATTAGATCTATAGATTTTTATAAAAAAAGAAGTGTGAAAACCCATCCTGATGTTTAAAAAATTTACGAAACCTTCCAAAAACATCGAGGAGAGTAAGAAATGCCAGCGATTCACTTGAACCACTTGAACTTGTGTTTAGGACGTTAATTATGAAATATTAAATAACACATCTAAAATATTGAAAAATACAACTAAAATTTATTGTTGAACTCTTTTTAATATAATATTTATTATTTTTGAAAAACATAGTCAAACTTATAGATGAAATAGACAATTTCAAAAAACAATTTTTGTTGTTTAGAATACAATTTTGAATGCATAAATGGATTCAACACCTTGAAAATATTAACTTAGTACTCAAGTTTCTAAAAATCTCTGCCTGATTTTGATTAAAATTAACTAGAAAACATGTTGTAGAAAAGGTCATTTCTTTTATAAGTTAGATGAGGCCTTTTTGAAATCTCTATTTTAACAAGGATTCTAAATTTCCATTTTTTTTAATGCCATTTTCAATACCTAGTTTTATTTCTACCTCTAAATGAATAATTACTAATATAATCATATATTTATAATTATGTTTTCTATACATCAATGATGTTGATGTACCTTTTCATTATAAACTATTATTTAAAAGGCATACTGTCACGCCCCCAATTCTTTTTTCGTTTAATTGAGCGGGTGCGGCACCGCCTAAGTTATTAAGATGTTCCATCGTTAATAAACTTTGCGAACTACGCCTTAACAATTCATAATCAACAAGAATTCATATTATTAATGTGCGGAAACCATTAACAATATACAATAATAAAATCAACTCGACAATATAATAATAATCAATCTTTTATTATATATGCAAAGTTTACATGACCGGGAGCCGCGCTCAACCGGCGTTCCATAAACGGGAGGGCGCCCGCCCGTGCAAGAGCGCACGGCGGTCTGCCAAGACTCCTCCAAAATACAAGTTACAACAACACACCAACTCGGCGTTGGGCGGGCGGGCGCACCCGTGCACGGCCCTTACCCAAGCCACAACCCAATCCAAGTGCGATATAAGTGTGGGCGCCCGTGCGCACCACCGGAACCTCCACACGATCCTCAACTCGACCCTCGCCCGGCTCGGCGGGCTCATCCACCGTTCTGCGGTAAACCTGCGCCTTTCCCAAGTGCGCACTACCCTTTGTGCGATGAAGACCGATGTGAGAGCGATCGGTTGATTGATCCAAATGAATCGCAGTCCTGCCATGTTTATACGCACACTGCCTTGTGCGTTATCTCCTGGCCGACGCTACAAACATAACGATTCTCCCACCAATCACTCCATCAACCGTCGGCTTGCCCAACGTATGACTTGCTCCTTGGTCGGCTTTAAGACATAAGGCGAGCTGCCTTATAAGTAGGCGAGCGCCCTCCATTACTACGCGCGCATTATCACTTATGCTCTCGGCGTTTCATGGAGCGCTCGCACCAACACTTAGTCAATTTCGTGAGGAGAGGGAGCGCGTGCCCGTGCACGACCGCAGGGCGTTACATCCTCCCCCACCAGAAGTCATTGTCGTCCCGACAATTCCTGCTCTTCTTCTCAACTTCCTGTCGTACTTCGCGATCTTGTTCTTCCATCTCCAAAGTGAATCCTCCGTTTCCCAGCTGTCTTCCTCCGGTGCATCCTTCCATCTGCAAAGAAATTCCCGTCGCATGTGGCAACCAACTCCTGTAGTTCTGAGACTCAAAATCTTCTCCAACTCTAGTCCTGGTCTGTCCACAATCCCGGCTGGTCCTCTCGTTGGTTCAACCCTCTCTGGATGGTCTGAATCAAGTCTACATCTCTTCAACTGACTCACATGAAAAACTGGGTGTTTCATGTTCATATGGCGTGGAAGCTCCAGCTCGTAAGCAACTTCCCCCACTCTCTTCTTCACTCGGAATGGTCCCTCATACTTCCGTGTCAGTTTGCTCGTCGTCCCCTTGGCTGGCTGAAACTGCTCCCCGGTAATCCTGAGAAACACCATATCTCCCACACCGAAGTGTGCCTCCCGTCTTCCACGATCAGCATACTTTTTCATCCTCCTTGCAGCATCGTGCAAGCGTAACCGTGCTAACTCCAAGGTCTCCTCCTAAGCCTTTATGAACTTATTCGCATGAGGACTTCTCAAGAAGCCTCCCATCACTACGGTATGCGGTGCAACCGGCATCTGTCCATTCACCAACTCAAATGGACTATACCCTGTCGTGGAACTCTTTTGAATATTGTAGCTAAACTGAGCAATATCCAAGAGTTCGGGCCAATTCTTCTGATCAGCCGTCACATAATGTTGCAAGTAGTCCTTCGGCAATGCGTTGATCCTTTTGGTCTGCCCATCTGTCTGCGGATGGTAACTCGAACTCATCAACAACTCTGTCCCGACCAACTTGAACAATGTGGTCCAAAATCTCCTTGTAAAACGCGGATCTCTATCTGACACAATACTCAACGGCATCCCCCAATACTTCACTATGTTCTTAAAGAACAACTCCGCAGTCCGCTCGGCTCCACAAGGTATCTTTGTAGGAACAAAGACAACATACTTGGAAAAACGATCAACCACGACCATAATCCCATTATACCCATGAACCTGTGGTAACTGAGTGATGAAATCCATCGAGACACTCATCCATGGCCTCTCTAGAATCGGTAAAGGCTGCAACAGTCCTCCTTGTCTCTGAGTATCCGATTTGTCCTGCTGACAAATGATGCACGTATGTACATACTCCTCCACATCCTCTCTCATCTTCTCCCAAAAGAATCCTCTCTCCAACAATGCCAAAGAACGATGTTGCCCTGGGTGGCTAGCCCATGGAGAATCGTGGCACTCCTTCAAAAGGTGTCTCCTGAGTCCGGATGACTTTGGAACATAGAGTCGGTTTCCAAAGAACAAGAACCCGTCTCGTAGAAAGAACTTTCGTGTCTTCCCCTCCTTTATCTACTTCACTATATTCTGCGCCAAAGTATCGGTTTCAACACTTTCCTTGATCTTATTCTGCATCTCTTCTGACATCTGAACTCGACTCCTACTCCTTGCTGCCCGGTCTTCTTCCTCCTCCAATGCTGCAAGTTGTCCCTTCCTGCTAAGGGCATCTGCTACCGCATTGTGTCTACCCGGTCTATACTCGATAGTCATGTTGAATTTTGCCAAGAAGTCCTGCCAACGAGCTTGCTTTGCAGAAAGCTTCGGTTGTGATGCAAAATAACTTGCTGCAACGTTGTCAGTCTTGACAACAAACGGCTTCCCAATCAGGTAATGCCTCCACACATGAAGACAATGGATGATGGTAGTCATCTCCTTCTCATGGACCGGATACCTTCGTTCTCTATCCTGCAACTTCCGACTCTCATACGCCACCGGATGCCCATCCTGCATAAGAACTCCTCCTATGGAAAAATCTGAAGCATCAGTGTGTACCTCAAATGGTCTCTCGAAGTCAGGCAACTTCTGTATCGGTGCTGTAACCTTCCTCTTCTTCAAGTCATCAAATGCCTCTTGACATTTGCTCGTCCAACTCCATCTCTTGTCTTTCTTCAATAAGTCTGTCAGTGCCGATGTCACCTTGGAGTACCCCTCTACAAACTTCCGTTGGTAGTTGGTCATGCCCAAAAACACCCTCATCTCATGGACATTCTTCGGTTCAACCCAGTCCTTAATCGCCTTCACTCTGCTCGGCTCCATCCGTATGTACCCTTGACCAACAATATGCCCAAGGAACGGAATCTCGGTCTGAGCGAACACACACTTAGACTTCTTCAAGAACAACTGATTTGCCCTCAGTGCCTCAAATACCATCGCCAAGTGTTTCTTATGATCCTCCATGTTGTCACTGAACACCACTATATCGTCCAAGTATACTACTAGGAACGAATCCAAGTATGGTCGTAGAACATCGTTCATCAAAGTGCAAAACGTAGCAGGAGCATTGCACAACCCGAATGGCATAATAAGGAACTCAAAGCTACCATACCTTGTTACTATCGCGGTCTTCTTCTCGTCTCCTTCAGCTATCCGCACCTGATAATACCCATGCCTCAAGCCCAGCTTGGAAAACACTCGGGCTTTCGCAAGCTTGTCAAAGCAATCAGCAGCCAATGGCAAAGGATACCTGTTCCTTACCGTCTGCTTGTTCAATGCACGGTAATCACAGCACATCCGTAGCTCATTCGAATCCTTCTTTCGCTGGAACAATACCGGAGCTCCATAAGGGGACCTTGAAGGTCTAATGAAACCTGCCTTAGTTAACTCCTTTAACTGGCGTTTCAATTCCTCCAACTCAGGCCCTGAAAATCGATAAGGTGCTTTAGCCGGGGGTTTCTTTCCTGGCTCAAGCTCAATGCTATGGTCCACTGCACGCCTTGGTGGAAGTTTCTTCGGAAGCTCATCAGGCATCAAATCCGCATACTTGGTAAGCACATCAGATATCTCAGCTGGAATAGGCGTCCCCACCCCATCACCTTCAACATCCTTGAATATTACCGCATATGTCTCCATATTTGAATCCTTCATAGCCTTCTCCAAACTCAGTGCCGAAACATGCTGCACCTTGACTTCCCTTCTTTGCCTATGAGTGGGAAAAGTCCAAGTTTGTGACTGTCCAACCAGCACCACCTCATCACAGAAGGGGACAACAATAGCCTTGTTGCCCTTCAAGAAATCCTGTCCGAGTATCATATCAAGGTCGTTCATCTCCATCACCGTGAAGTCCAACTGACCTTTCCAGTCTTTTATCTGCATAGGTACTTCGTGTACCAACCCCGCCACTTTAGCTCTAGAGTTCACTGCCTTGACTCCCATATTCGATGGGGTGATCGTCAGCCCAGCCTCTTTTGCCAACCGTGTCATCATAAAGTTATGTGTGGCACCCGTGTCCACCAGAGCTTGAATGGTCTTGCCATGAACCATCAAGTCCACGAAACCCAGACTGTTCATCCATGATTTCTCCATAACCTTATCAGCTTCACCTGTCATGAGCAACCCTGCTCTATCAGGCTTCACCATTTCATCTTCATCAAGCTTCTTCAACCCTGAATCAGCTCTGATACCACCTGTCACGCCCCCAATTCTTTTTTCGTTTAATTGAGCGGGTGCGGCACCGCCTAAGTTATTAAGATGTTCCATCGTTAATAAACTTTACGAACTACGCCTTAACAATTCATAATCAACATGAATTCATATTATTAATGTGCGGAAACCATTAACAATATACAATAATAAAATCAACTCGACAATATAATAATAATCAATCTTTTATTATATATGCAAAGTTTACATGACCGGGAGCCGCGCTCAACCGGCGTTCCATAAACGGGAGGGCGCCCGCCCGTGCAAGAGCGCATGGCGGTCTGCCAAGACTTCTCCAAAATACAAGTTACAACAACACACCAACTCGGCGTTGGGTGGGTGGGCGCACCCGTGCACGGCCCTTACCCAAACCACAACCCAATCCAAGTGCGATATAAGTGTGGGCGCCCGTGCGCACCACCGGAACCTCCACACGATCCTCAACTCGACCCTCGTCCGGCTCGGCAGGCTCATCCACCGTTCTGTGGTAAACCTGCGCCTTTCCCAAGTGCGCACTACCCTTTTTGTGATGAAGACCGATGTGAGAGCGATCGGTTGATTGATCCAAATGAATCGCAGTCCTGCCATGTTTATACGCACACTGCCTTGTGCGTTATCTCCTGGCCGACACTACAAACATAACGATTCGCCCACCAATCACTCCATTAACCGTCGGCTTGCCCAACATATGACTTGCTCCTTGGTCGGCTTTAAGGCATAAGGCGAGCTGCCTTATAAGTAGGCGAGCGCCCTTCATTACTACGCGCGCATTATCACTTATGCTCTCGGTGTTTCATGGAGCGCTCGCACCAACACTTAGTCAATTTCGTGAGGAGAGGGAGTGCGCGCCCGTGCACGACCGCAGGGCGTTACACATACCTTATCAATATATTCTCAATATTATTCTAAAATATGATACCCCACCTTACCTTATAAGGAATCATGTACTATGTTGTAACCTACTTTGTATTTTTACATTTTATTTGAAGATATCCACACACACACACAGATATATATATATATATATATATATATATATATATATATATATATATATATATATATATATATATATAAAGAAAGAAAGAGAAAAATAGAAAAAAAGTGATATAAAAAATAGAAAAAAAAATCCCATGCAATACGGGTGTTAATCTAAATGCGGTTTAATATCATTAATTAGTTGTTACTTCATCTAACCATTAATTAGAAACTAATTCAATCTTTTATAAAAGGTGATTTGACCTTTTGTCTTTTATTGTATTTATCATCCTATTGTGGACCATCGAGATGTTCCCCGCCCATATCAACGATTAGGGGAACATTTTAGACCCGCCCCCGCAGTTCTTACGTTTAACCATTGGGGCGGCGAGGGGGGAGTGGGAGGGGTGTCTGAAAAGTTGAATTCCAAAAACTATCGCCACTGACGTATCAACCCCACATGCACTTCGGACCCCCCCCCCCTCCAAAACCATTTACCATCCACCCCCTCCTCCCCGGAAAACCACCAATTGATCAACTTTGCTCCCATCGAATAATTAATTGCCACTCTACCTTCACTATCTTTTTTATTCCTATTTGTTCCATCAATTAACTATTATATCATCCATTATTCCACTATGACTATTCTATTCATGCAATAAATACCTTGCTCTTGTCAACGGTTACCCGTCAAACGGTTTAATCCTTATCAAATAAATAAAACACATATGTTTTACCTCCATTTCTTTTGCTTACTCTATCTACCAGTTGCATGCACAAGTTTGGTACAACTAACATTAGAAAAAGATCATTCTTCACAACACCAACCATCCAACCACCTGGTAAAACAACAACCCTTCATCCAATTACATCTGCACCATGTCTTCTTCTAAAGGAAAGTACAAACTAGTTGAAGAAAGCCCCAAGTTGCCCCCTGTTGTAAACTTAGACAAATTACCCTTAGTTGACTACCAGTACAAAATTTCTAAAACCTAGTGTGAGTTTGACCTCTATGAACTTCACAATTGGGCAAAAAAGAAATTATCTTATGCTAGTGATAAATTGAGCATGTGGGAGTCCTTCTTGTCTCACTTTGTTTTCCCTCACACTCATTCCTTTCTAGAATTTGTAGTCTAGTGTCATTTTTGGTACATTCCGAGTTAAAGAGCCTTTATTTCCCAAAACAATGATATTCTGTTTTCAATATCCCCTGAATCCATATGCCAAATGCTTCAGCTTAAACCTTCAACCCCTCTACATCCTTTTTTCATAGATTCCCTCATGGAAATTTACAAGAAAATCACTTTCCCTCAAAGAGCTAATATTTTTGAGATATTTTTACCTAAAAATGTAGAATTACCAAGAACAAATACTCCATACCTTTCCTCAATGTTTCCAGAGATGACTAGACAGGTTATCTCAATGGTTTCTTGTTTATTAGGTTATCCAATTGATCAGTGAGTTGATGGAATTATTTTAGGATTTATATTAGTGTTTTCAATAGGTGGAAAACCATCAATTATCTTCAATTACAGTAAATTTCTATCAGAAGACATCGATGATCAATTCTTGACATTTTCTACTAAAGGAGCCTTTAAATACTAATCAGTTCTTGTATACTTGTACCTCTTTCATCAAGTAGATAAATTTTAGTTTCTATTATAGAAGTTAGATGAGCAGCGTAACACTCAATCTATAATTCATTGGACTTCCTTGGTAATGAACAACACCAATGAATTTTCCTTCAGTGATTATGTAGTTCAGTTTCTATATATAGGTTCATGCTTGCTAAGTAGTGATGTTCCTCCTAGGATTTCACCTGAAATCAAAAGAATTCTTCACCTCAGTGAGCAGACAAAGACTGGAGATTGGTATCTATACCAAAATTACACAAATATCAAAGTATATGGATGTGAACTTCCTCCATATAAATTCCCTAAGTTTGTGCCAAGTAGGACTTTTGCATTAGAATATATCAGGCATATGATGAACATGGATGAGTTGCATTTTGTGTCAGCTAAAAAGAAGTCGCAGTTCAAGTTAAAAGCACAGATTGGGCCATTCATTTGTAATACCAGAGTAGTCGCAAAGGATACAGATCTTCTTTTGAAGCAAATGAAATTTAAATTGAGTTTTACCTAGTCTTATGATCCCTTGGGGATTATTTCTAAGTTAAGAGTAGAACAAAAAAATACTCCTTATGCACACACTCCCAGACTAGAAATTGAACAATACATGAATCAAGAAGAGTGGCAAGAGAATACATTGCAGGAAGCAGAAGAGCAAGTTTTCATTTCAACAACTTCACAAACTCCAGTTCCACAAGAGAAGAAGGTTAAGAGAACAAGGGTAAGTGTTTCCCATTTAGTTTCATAAATTCAAGAGACAGAGTTCATAATGTACAAGAATAAGAAGAAACCAAATCCTCTTGAAGAACAATTTCAAGAAGAAAGTTTAGAGGAACAAACTATATCGGTTCTAACAGGTCCCCATGCTGCAAATTTTCAAAGGATTGGGGATATTTTCTCAAGTTCTCCAGTACCCTCAGTTTCTCAAGATCCATTAGAAACAACACAAACACAAGAGCTAACTCAGAGTGCAATAGAACCAAGTATCTTTGCTAGATACAGGGAGATCAAAAGGAAAAATGAAGCACTAAATGCCACCACCTATTCTGAATTCTGGAAGAAGACTTTAGCCTCTCACCACATAATTATTTCTACATCGGATACTAAGAAATGAATGTTTCAAATGGCCCTCCTAGAGCCTAAATCTCCCTTCCTTAAGACTGCAGAAGATTACAAGAAATTTGTTTTTTCTTTTGATACTAAACAAATTCATCCTATTGAACAGATTGACTTACACAAGAGAGATGGAGAAATGATTTACTCCACTTTGACTAGCTCAACAATGGTAGCATCCAAGTTGCAGGTTCCATTAAACAATATTCAGTCGCAGTTAAAATTAGAAAAAATATCATCTCTGGCTAAGGGTACCAAGATAAAATCTTTAGAAGATCTGGTGATTAAATTGGGATATGATCCCAATAATATGAAGGCTCCTGAGGACATGATCATAAACAAAATTGTTGATATCTTAGAATTAAAGAAGTAAATAAAACTCCCTACCATAGAAGATCCACAAACCAAAGAAGTTGGTGAAATGGAGAAAGAGAAAGAAAGTATGTTCAAAATTATAGTTGAACAGAATTTGTAGATACAGAAGATGGAGATTGAGTTAGAGAACTTATTAAAGAAAAATTAACACCAAGCCAATGTATCAAGATTTATTCCCATAGCAACAACTTCCCTTGCATGTACTTTGACAACATGAAATTCTATTGCAGCAACCATTACAATAGAAACATAGTCTACGGATTATACAATGGATTTAGCTAAAGCTATGGGAGATGTATCCTTAAAGGGGAAAGAAATTGAAAAGCTAAAAGCTCAACTTAGCAATCTCCAGGAGTAGAAAATCAAAACTGATAATGGTTACCTAGTAGAGATTTAGGAAAACCATAGGTTGACTTAGAGAATAGAGACCCTTGAAAATGAGTATGCTATTTCTCAAACTATTGCACAAGACAAAGAGAATATCTGGCTGGATATCAAAGAATCCATAACTAACGTATGGCCTTCAATTGAAATAATTTTTTAGCAGGAATAATTATTGGAGAAGTCAAAGGAGGTAATAACAGATGTAAAGAAAGAATTGGGTCATAAACTAGGAGATGTAACAACATTGATTAGAATTTTGAATTCCAAAACAATAGAAGAGATTGGAGACTATGTTATTGAAGATAGAACTAAAACCATTCTAGAAGTTAGAAGGATACTTACAAAGAGAAACCTAATGTTGCAATTAGAAAACAAGTGTCATAATCTAGAAGCTAACATCCAAAAGTTTCATAAAAATATTAAAGTGCTACATCAGAAAGGAATTCTAGGTTTGAGAGGAATGGGAGACAAATTGGTTCATCTTGAAGAATATAAGTGTAGATTTCATTCTATAGTTGTAGATAAATCAAAATTTGCTAAGATCAAGGGAACCATTACAAGGAAGGCTTTTAATGAAGGTTTAAGTTTTGATTTGTTTATCCAACATGAAATCAAACATTTGTTCATACTGAAACCCATCTTTCAGAAATACACTGATGTGGATGAGACTTACAGAAAATTAATAAAATATTCCATTCCTGATGAAGAAAGATGGGAAAAATATGTCAGCTCATTGATTGAACAAACAACAGGTTTCCAACAGTAGGCAACATATTTTCAGCAACATGATGCAAGTTTATAGGAGAGAAAGGGTAGATGATTAAGAAAGGCAACATAATAGTAGCTTTTACAGCCTCAATCATCAACATAAGCCTAGAATTCTATGCAAGATGTCTAATAAGTTCAAGTTTCCTATTTTCTAGTTCTATTTTTGTAATTAGTTTCAAAAATATTTTGTAAATAAATCTTGATTTTTAAATAAAGATATTTTGAAGACAATTCTATAAATACTTTGTAGTTCGAAGTATGAAGAGTTGAACCCCTATTATAAACTAATAAAAAGAATGGTAATCCTATAAAGTTTTTTTGAGATTAATAACAAGATTCTTGATTCATCTTGAAACAACTTGTGTTCTTGTGAGTTCTTCTATTGTTACTTATGTTTTCATTTTGTGTAATTCTGCATATGTTTGAAATTAATGGGAAATTTGTGTAAGATAATATTTAATGTCAATCTATCTGAAAACCCCAATGAAGTTATAATCAATTACAAATATTAGTTAATTGGACCTTTCCATTTTAATTAATTCCTCTACATATCTTAATTTCAACATCCCTTTAAGATTTAAATATATTTTGTTTGGTTGTAAGAGCATTTTACACACATCAACTGTATATGATTAGTTAAATACTATGTTTGAATATTTAGTGAGTCATATATATTCTTAAGTTTGACCTTACACAACATTTTCAAAGCTAAATTCTATTAAAGGTTAAGAGTCAACCATTTTAATATATCATAAATAATTAAGAGTCTACACCTTTTAATATTTTAAACGATTGGTCATCCAAAAATCCAAATTAAAACAAAACATTTTAGATTCTCCGGCACAATTTCCTAACCTAGAATTTTATACAAAGGTACAACATCATATTAGCATCGTTATGGGGGACCGAAAATTTTGGAATTATATTTCCGTAGGACAACGATTAGGCTTTTATTTTAATGGTGAATGAAGGGTTAGTAGGTTAAGACATTTCACCTCACGATTCCACAAAACAAAACTGGCTTTTACACATGCACACCAGATCTCTCTCAGATCCTCATCTTTATTCTCTGTTGTCAGATCTAGAGAGGCGAGTGAGAGTTTCCTCTTTAATATGGATATTGGAAGCTTCTACTTTTGCTCCTGTAATGCTTCCACCTGAAACTTTTTCATAAATTGATCCTTTTAGATCTGCCCCAATTCCTCCTGAACTATCAGATCTACCACCCAAGTGTTAGAACTTTTATCCAAAGGGGTTGATCTGCATTCAACTCTTCTTATTTATGAGTTATAATCTTATCAAATTCCTTAAACTATTTTAGAATCTCCCAAATGGGAAGAAAAATTAGGTTTAGAATTACCTAAATTAAAACCCAGTGATTTCATTTCCTTTTTTCATTCATACCTATCCATGTACTTCGGCCAAGACTGAAGATAGCTTCTCTGTTTATGCAAATCCTCTATTTGAAAGTGAAGAAAAATTTAGCCTAGAAGTGTAGAAGTTAGTTATTCAATCACCATTAATAAAAATTTACAAAAATTCTACTCAATCATCTTCACCTCCTTGATCTCCCATAAGTTTATCTTCATTTTCACCTTCTTTAACCCCTCAAAGTTAATCTTCATCTTCACTATCTTCACCTAATCAAATTCTTGGTTTTCAACCTATCATTCAGGCTTGTTATGCAACCTTAGTACTTCTTGTTCAGCTTAATCATTTTCCAGATGGATATCTAAAGCACTTCCCTAGGTTTAATGATGAAACTGATTTATCTATTGAGGATCATTTAGCTTCCTTTCTGGATTTTGCTGATAACATGAACATAGAGCATGAAGATGTGTACATGTGACTATCTGATCAATCTCTTGAGGGAAATGTTAAGATATGATTTAGACAATTGTGAGCTCGTTCTATCCCTACATGGAATGAATGAATCACTATCTTTAAAAACCAATGGGGAGTTAAAAAAGATCTTGTTTACTATGTTACAAAATTTGATGATCTAAAAAGAAATCATGGTTAACTTGTGGATGATTTTATAAAAAGATTTAATAAAAGTTATAAAAAAATGCCACCAGACTGTAAACCACCAGTGGCTACAACTAAAGTTATATTTTCTAAAGGTTTTGATGATGATTTTGCTATTATGATTAGAGAAAGGAAAATTGTCACCCTAGTAGACGTGCAAACCAATGCCATTGAAGTTGAAGCTAATAGAGCAACATCAGCTAAACTTAAGGAAAAAGAAAAAGAAAGCTGAGAGAAAGATGAAAGCTAGGGAAGAAGGTACCTCTTCTTCTTCTAAAAATAAGAGTGAAGATCATGAAATAGATGAAATTACTTTTCTACCAAGAAATATTTCAAATAGAATTTCACAAATGGAGGCACAACCTAGAGTAGCTTAACTAGTATCAAATAAACCTCGAGTTCAATATAAGAGACTGTTTGAGCCCGAAATCTTCCAAAGACCTAATATAGATCAACAAACTAAACCCCCATTGATGATTGATGATTAGTAACCTGAAGACATTGGTCCTCTAGTTACAAACGATATCAATTATTTTGATGATCCATCATCACAAAATGTTATAATTCCAATTTCTCATGATCAACCTTCAGTTCAAAATCAAGAGGATTCTCAATTTTCTAAATATCAGGCCATTTCCTATTGCAAAATTAAATAGAAGATATGATTTGAGACCAAGGCTAGGACCTGGTAGACTAGCTGAAAATGTCACTATTAATGAACCACCGGTCAAGACAGTTGAAACACAAGCAACATTGATTCAACCATTAAATCATCAAAATGAACAAAATACATCTAAAAAGATTGTTCCAACATATTTTAATGTGGAGAAAGAGTTAGAGAGAGTTAAGATACCAATTTTTTTACCTGAGCTCTTTAAAAATCTAGGTTATAAGAATCAAGTGTCAAAATGGATTCAATCTTTAATTATTAATGTTGAAGGAGATGTCATTAGTTTACATGATGAAAAAAATTCAGTGGTTTTTGGTCCAAGTTCTGATATGATCGATGAAAATTTCCCTCCTTAATATGTTACCTTAAAGGTTCATGATTTTCTCTTATATAATTGTATGTTAGATTCTAGGGCCTCTCATAATCTAATGCCTAAAGTAATCTTGAACCAAATTCAATTACAAATCACAAGATCCTATGATGATTTATATACCTTTGATTCAAAGAAGGTGCCTTGTCTTGGATTAATCAAAGACTTTGTTGTAACACTTTCTCAGATTCTTTTTAAGAGTGTAGTTTTAGATATTCTTGTCAGAGATATTCCCCCAAAATTAGGGATGTTATTATCCAGATATTGGCGTGCCAATTTTGGGGCAAGTCTTCAAATAGATATGTTCTTTGCTACAATTGCTGGTTATGGAAGAAAGCATTTGAGATTATACAGAGAGGTGAGATTTATAAATACTGTTTGAAAAGCTAATCAAGCAATAAACTATCCTATTTATGCAGTTGATCAAGATTTTGGGTGTTTTACTTTAACAACTAATAATCTCCAAAATTTTCAAGTTACCATTGAACAAACTGTAAATAAACCCCAATGTATAAATACTGATGTTCGGAAGTTGTACTTTGATGGAGCCTTTTCCAAAGAAGGCACTGGAGCCGGAATTGTAGTTATCTCTCTAAACAAAGAAAATATAACTCAATCTTTTAAGTTAGACTTTGATGTCACAAACAATGTAGCAGAGTATGAAGCCTTACTTTTAGTACTAGAGTTAGCCAAAAGTTTAAAAGTCCAAATCTTAAGTGTATTTGGTGACTCAGAGCTAATTTTGAAACAAATTAGAAATCTAAACAAGAAAAACATACTAAGCTTAGATCTTAATGGAATGAGGTATGGGATTCTATGGACAATTACTTTCGAGCTTTTAATATTACAACAATCCCAAGAGATGAAAACCTTTATGCAGATTCTTTAGCAATTTCTACTAGCTCTTTTAAAATTCTTGATCTTGTGCAAATACAATATCAAATTCAAGTGAAATACATGCCTTCAATCCCTAACAACCTTAGACATTGGTAAGTTTGTAAACACTATGAGAAATTAAAGATTTTCTTACAAGAAATCAATCAATTTTCATCTCTAAAAATTGAAGAAGAACAAATCAATCAAAATAAGTCAGACAATGAAAATGAAACTTCACAATTAAATCATGAAATAGTTGATCATAATATCATTCATTTGCCTAATAATTGCATTCCGAAGAGATTAATTCCTCTTGAGAAAATCTCTGATAATAACGATGTCTCTAAAAATTCATTATCAAGTTCACAACAGGAGGACATGGAAGATTGTAATATTTGAACCAATGAAAAAATAAAAAATGTGAAAATTTCAGCATCATTACCTCAGGAAACGAAAAAAAAATATGTTAATGTTCTTAAAAATTATAAAGATGTCTTTGCATGGTCATATTAAGAAATTAAAACCTATGACAAAACTCTTATTGATCATAAAATTCCTCTCAGGCCAGAAGCTAAACCTTTCAAACAAAAATTAAGAAGAATAAATCTAGTTTTGCTTCCAACTATTGAAAAAGAACTTAAGAAATTATTGGATGCAAAAATTATTGTTCCCCTAAGATACTGTGATTGGATAACAAATCTAGATCCTTTCAGGAAGAAAAATGGTGATATAAGGTTGTGCGTAGACTTCAGAAACCTAAGCAAACTGTCTTTAAAGGATAATTATCCATTTCCTAAGATGGATCAATTGCTCCAAAAATTTTAAGGCTCAAATATAATTTCAATGTTGGATGGATCCTCCGGATATAATCAGATTTTGGTAAGTCAAGAAGATAGGGAAAAAACTGTTGGAAATAATACTGAGAGGGGGGGGGGGGGGTGCGGTTGAATCAGTATTAGCCAAGTCAATAATATTTTTTTTTCATACTCAAATTTATATACGCTACTTCAATGAAGGTAACCCGCGTGTACACGAAATTGCGCTTAAGGAAACAAGCGTATATCCAGCAAACTAATGATTCATTTAATTCATCATATGTTAATCTTTAATCTATGCATCAATACTTTATCAAACATTAAACAGTTACCATGTGCAGTTAATAACAGAATGAACTATCGCACATAAGCAACACAAATGAACACCAAGATTTAAGGTGGAAACCCAGTGTGGGTGAAAACCACCTACTACTGTCATCTCTATCTTCTTTTAATAATAAGAAAATCATTTTACAACATTGTGCTGGTGCAGACACATACTAGTACGCAGGCTTCTACCTATAGAAGGTTACTACCTTCTCTCGTTCTCTAGCTTCTATTGGAAGGGAGCTACACACCCCTAGCACTTGTACTATTTGATATTTTTACTAGTACGTAGGCGCTGACCTATAGAAGGCTACAACCTTCTCTCTTCCTCCAGGGACCATGTTTCATAAATTTTCAGACTAGATGCTCCTGGTACACAACAATACACATGAAGGCCTTGTTTCATCTAATTTTCATACTGGACCCATTATCAACATTGAAGCTCAAAATAAATCACCACTGCACTACAACCATCAAATACATCTGCATTAACCAATCATTGAAACTCAATCATAAATCTCTGAATCACCCATAACTGAATCACTGAAAACCCATCGTCACTGAAGCAAATCACAATCAATCAATCTGAACATTCAATATACTGTCATCAAACTACAGTCACCAGAACACAGAGCAGAACACAGAATTCTACAACAACAGTAAGATCCACTTGTAACTTCAAATATCATATTACATAATGTATACGCTACTTAGATGTGTTGGACTGGCGTGTATATGCACTTTTATCAAATCCAACCAGCGTATATGTCTATAAATATTAATTCATAATTTTGCAGCTATTCCAGACTTCAGTCATACCCAGATCATACCATTTGCAGAACAATACATGCGTCAGTATTCAGATCTAGACTATACATGATCAAACGATATAATGATAATTCATTTCAAGCCTTAAGATCTCGATCCATCATTAGATCTTATCCCTCATCAACTGCTAAGGTTCATCCTTGGTTCAGATCAAACAAAGCACCATAACCCGATAACCTGCATACCGGATCTCACGTTTCATCAAATATTTAATACTTGCACACCTAGCCTAATGATCTTCTCCTCCTTATATAGTTTTAGGCCTTTCTCAATACCATGGACCAAAACCACCTAGGACCAATACCTTGGACCAATACCATGGACCAAATACCTCTGACCAAAAACATAGTTTTCCAAGATATATGCACTTTTCCTTCTGTGAAAGTGTGTGTGTACATATACACTACTTGTGTTTAGTGAACCTGTGTGTGTACACAACTTGGTCAAGGTGAACCTGCATATACCTCTCTTTCTTCATTCTTTGTAGTATGATATGTAATTCTTTGTTGTTAACCTACTGCACTATGAACTGACATCTGATAGAGTTTCCATTGTACATTACTTCTGAACTGATTCCTTTGAACTGCTTTGCATATTTTCATAATTGTCATGCATTCTGTCACATCTAATATCTCTTCTATAGATTCATCTAGTTACCATATACAGGTGAGTTGTTCTGCTACAAGTGGGTTGCCATCAAGTACAACACATGCATCATAATGCCAACAATCTCCCCCTTTGGACTTGATGGAAACCATGTTGGTGTTGATAACTACAAGCTATAGAAACTATTAGAGATACCAAGCAACACCAAAATACTCTCCCCCCTTGACATCAAGGGCAAAGGGCTGACCAAAAAGAAGACTTTTATATCTGAACAGTTGAATAAAAACATTGATCATGCTCCCGCTAAGCACATGCTGAATTCTCTGATTAAACTCCCCCCTTTGTACATGCAGAGATGTACTATCTCATCCATGCTCCCCCTGAGCACATGCAGAGTCTGCAAATATTTTTCCAAAAGAATAACATGACTCTATAACTCAACTAAGTGACTTTGACCTTCATATCATCAAAGACTCATTCAATCTCCCAACCAAGTGGGGTATACTGAATCTGACTCATCCTCCCAACCAAGTGGGGATATACATGACTAAAAAACATCAATTATTACATCATCCCTCCCATGCATAGTGGGGTTACAAACTACATTATATGATCAAAAGGGACTCATCAAAAGACTACAACAGACAAAGACAAATTATTACATCATGGGTCTTTATATGTCCTTTATATCAAATTATATACATGACATTTATACCAGAGACCAAATATCTAAACAAGACCATGATAGTCGTCAACAACTATCATACACCATGTATGATCTGCTCCATAAGCATATGTCAATAGCATCCAAACTAACAACCTGTATATCATTAGTTCCCAAGATATGACAGTGTAAATATCATCAACCTATGACAAAATATGTCTGCATATAGGTATCAACTCATCTTCTTGATCTCATCAAGATCAACTTGCTTCGTTTCCTTAGTAAAAAGAGCCTTATCATAGCCTTCCATGAATCAACTAAGCATATGTCATATTTCCAAGTAATAGCACAAAATCATTCACATCATATCATATGTATGTGAAAACACCATAGTCATCATCTATGATCATAACATCATTTTCAAGAAATGCATGATCTTTCTACAAGAACCTTCAATATATCAACCATGTATCATCACTAGCGAACATGCCACATTTGATAAGCATCAACCATGATAATCAACATATGTGAGTATCAACCTATCATCATAAGGGAAGAACTCATCATCATTATGTGACTAAGTAAGCCATGTCTTCGAATATCCATGCCTTCAAATAGCTATGTCTTCATGCGACCTACAATAACACCATTCTCTTCGCCAACCAACAATATTTATCAATATGAAACTTAAGTAATCATCCATGTATCCAACATAATGTGTGTCCATCAATTATGTATCTAGAAAACCATGAGTGCATGGTCATTTGTCGAGCTTTCTTGATACCATCAACAACAACAATCCTCAATGATGTGAGAACTATAGGAATCTTGAATCATAACTACAACATATGCATCTTTCAAGGCATGATGACACTAGCATAAAAGAAATGAGAGGTTTATAAATAATGAAGTTGTGTACTCAAGCTTTGTACTTATCCTTTTCCTTACGAATATCACCATGTAAGCAACATATATGTACTGTATACATCATCAAAAAGTCATCCATAATCATCCATAAATCTGATCTGAATAACAATTATGTAACGCCAATGAATACATTTGAGATTTCATCATGGGAAACTCATAACCTTCACATAGCAAGATGTATCAATTAAAAAGTTTAGCCACATAAGCATCACCATCATTGATTATGTGCCAAAGAATTCTAAACATAATGCCAACAATGCTTTGTTAGAAGCATAGCATGTTCTCCCCCTGAATTTGTTCCACCTGTTCACTGTCAGATCTGATCATTACATATATTAGTAAGAAGTATCAAGGCATCATCATCAATCAGATATACATCAAGTTATCAACAACTTGTGAGGATCAAAAAACTTCTAAATAACATCCACAGACTGTAGTCATCTATGACATAAAAGATAATTGATATTGTCTGAACCATATCACATCAATTTTTTTGAGACTGTCCCACAAAATTTTTCTCAAACTACGTCTATGTGACTATGCAGCTTCGAACTCGCATATATACGTGACTTGTCTTCATGGAACTTGCATATGAGATTTAGAACATTGAAGTTTCATACTTTCAGCTTCCCCTAAGTCTGTCATGTCTGTACACTATGTCATTGCACATTTTTCTGATTGTACTTCCTTCTTCTTCCATATCTTTCAGTGTGATGATGTTTTCTCCTTTTAGTATGGTGCCCGAAATTTTCTCTTGCATTACTTTGCTATATGTCCCAACTTGTTACATGCATAACATCTTACATGTTTCATATTTCTTCTATAGTAGTCAATGGCTTTGTGACCAAACATATTGCAAGAAAAACAATATCCCTTAAAGTACCTAGAAGATGATGATCTTTCTGTGTGATGATCTTGAACCATTCTACTTCTGCATCTCACTGCAACATGTCCAAGATTATGAGATATAAATCATTTGAAATTATTCATTTTAGGAAATAACCAACCACAGTTAGGAGTAAAATATTTTCTTTGAAGAATTTCTTTCCTTGGTTGTTGATGGAGTTGACCTCTCATCTCCTTGTTGAGAATTCCAAATTTTGCGTTATAGTTCCATGCCTCACTTTGTGAGCTAGATTCACCTTCAACAGATTCATGAAAACCAAGAACAGTTTTGATGCCAAGAGACCTTTGACTACTAAGAATATCATCCAAAATCTTAGTACTATCTTCAAATCGTAAAAGCTTATCCTTTTCTTCTAATTTACCTTTTAGGATATTTACCTCAACCTCATATTGCTCTTCCTTTTCAAGATATTGTTTTTCATGATCTCTTCAGCTTTTCTTCCTTCTTCCATTTGGTGCCTTAACTCGAGAACTTCCTTCTCTTTTTCTTCAAGGGCTTGGTGTAGTTCTTCATTCTTCTTATTTGATTATTCAAGATCTTATTTTAGAGAGAGGATCTTACCTTCAAGACTTTCATAGTAACTGGATCTATCTTTAAGTTTCTTGATTGTTGTGCTCCTTTTATTTTCTTCATTTCTTAATGATGTCACTTCATCCCGCAACTTTTGACATTGATCTTCCTTTTCCTTGTACTGCTTCCTTACCTTGTTTCCTTCTTCTAGTTGAACTTTTAGTTTGGTAGCTTCTTCTTTGAAGGCATACTCCCTTTTTCCCAATAGATCTTGTTGATCTTTAATTTTATCTGTGAGCCTTTTAAATTATGCCTCTATTTGATATCTTTCTCTTTCACCCATAAGAGAAAATTCAGTTGTTTCGTTGTCACTTTCATCATCTTCAAATGGACAGAGAAATGTATCACCAGAGGATAATGGATTCATACCTGATAGTTATTTTGCTTGTTCATCATCATTTGGAGGTGATTCTGAATGTGAAGAGTTGTTTCCACATAATCCCCAATCGTCTCTCCCATTTTCATAGTTCCTTTGAGATGTCTTCTTCTTTTGAGGTGATTTTTTCTTTAGCTTCTTTCCCATTGTTCTACAGATCTCCTTCAAGCGATCAAGCTTCTACCAAAAGACCTTCTCTGATACCAATTGTTGGAAATAATACTAAGAGGGGGGGGGGGGAATCAATATTAGTCAAGTCAATAATCTTTTTCTTTTCATACTCAAATTTATATACGCTACTTCAATGAAGGTAACCCACGTGTACACGCAACTGTGTTTAAGGAAACAAACGTATATCCAACAAACTAATGATTCAGTTAATTCATCATATGTTGATCTTTAATCTGTGCATCAATACTTTATTAAACATTAAACAGTAACCATGTGTAGTTAATAACAGAATGAACCATCACACATAAGAAACACACATGAACACCAAGATTTAAGGTGGAAACCCAATGTGGGTGAAAACCACCTACTGCTGTCATCATTGTCTTCTTTTAATAATAAGAAAATATGCTTACAACATTGTATTAGTGTAGACTCATAAAAGTACGCAAGCTTCTACCTGTAGAAGGTTACTACCTTCTCTCATTCTCCAGCTTCTACTGGAAGGGAGCTACAACCCCCTATCTCTTGTACTATTCGATCTGTTTACTAGTATAAAAGCATTGACCTACAAAAGGCTACAACCTTCTCTCTTCCTCTAGGGACCACGTTTCATAAATTTTTAGATTGGATGCTCCTGGTACACAACAATACACATGAAGGCCTCGTTTCATCTAATTTTCATACTGGACCCATTATCAACATTGAAGCTCAAAATAAATCACCACTACACTACAACCATCAAATACATCTGCATTAAGCAATCATTGAAAATCAATCATAAATATTTGAATCAGCCATAACTGAATCACCGAAAGCCCATCGCCACTGAAGCAAATCATAATCAATCAATTTGAACATTCAGTATACTGTCATCAAACTACAGTCACCATAACACAGAGCAGTACCCAGAATTCTACAACAACAGTCAGATCCACTTGTAACTTCAAATATCATATTACATAATGTATACGCTACTTAGATGTGTTAAACTGGTATGTATACACGCTTTTATCAAATCCAACCAGCGTATATGTCTATAAATATTAATTCATATTTTTGCAGCTATTCCAGACTTCAGTCATACCCAAATCATAACATTTACAGAACAGCACATGTGTCAGTATTTAGATCTAGACTATACATGATCAAACCATATAATCATAATTCATTTCAAGCCTTAAGGTCCCAATCCATCATTAGATCTTATCCCTCATCAACCGCTAAGGTTCATCCTTGGTTCAGATTAAACAAAGCACCATAACTCGATAGCCTTCATACTGGATCTCATCAGATATTCAATACTTGCATGCCTGGCCTAATGATCTTCTCCTCCTTATATAGTTTTAGGCCTTTCTCAATACCATGGACCAAAACCGCTTAGGACAAATACCTTGGACCAAATAACTAGGGTCAATACCTTGGACCAAATACCTTGGACGAATACCATGGATCAAAATACCATGGACCAAATACCTCGAACCAAAAACTTAGTTTTCCAAGATATACGTGCTTTTCCTTCTGTGAAAGTGTGTGTGTACATATACGCTACTTGTGTTCAATGAACCTCAGTGTATACGTAGCTTGGTCAAGGTGAACCTGCGTATACCTCTCTTTCTTCATTCTTTGTAGTTTGATATGTAATTCTTTGCTGTTAACCTACTGCACTGTGAACTGTCATCTGAGAGAGTTTCTGTCATACATTACTTCTGAACTGATTCCTTTGAACTGCCCTGCATATTTGCATAACTGTCATGCATTCTGTCACATCTGATATCTCTTCTGTAGATTCATCTAGTTACCATATGCAAGTGAGTTGTTCTACTACAAGTGGGTTTCCATCAAGTACAACACATGCATCATAATGCTAACAAAAACAACATTTACAACTCCTTGGGTTACATTTATGTATGCTAGAATGCCATTTGGCCTAACCAATGCAGGAGCTACCTTTCAAAGAGAAATGGACCTAAGGTTAACAAATTTTTTGTTATTTATTTGGATGATTTGACTGTATTTTCAAGCTCTAAAGAGAAACATTTAAAACACTTGAGGAAGGTTTTTGATATATGCAGGAAATATGGAATTTCCCTTAATTGAAAGAAATATGTGTTTTCTATAAAAGGAAGGAAAGCTACTCAGACACATAATTTCAAAGGAAGGAGTAGTGATTGATCCAAAAAGATTCTCAGCCATTGAGGTAATAAGCTTACCTAGAAACAAAAAGAAAATTCAAACTTTTCTATGAAAAATTATTTTTCTAAGAAGATTCATACCAAATTATGGTGAGATAGTAAACAATATTACTCATATGCTAAAGAAATATCATTAAGTTAAATGGAATATGCAGGCGAGGTGTGCTTTTACACATATTAAGAAAGTCATTTATGAAGCTCCAGTATTAGCTAGTCCTAGCTATTCAAAACCTTTTAGCATTTTTTCTTTTGCCTCTGATACTACCTAAGTTGATGTCTTATTACAAAAGAATGATAATGAAGATGACCAACCGATTTCCTTTTTTAGAAAAGTAATGAGATATGTTGAGTTCAAGTATGATATCATTGAAAAGCAAGCCTCTGCTCTTGTGCAAGAATTAAAAGTCTTCAGAACCTATGTCCTTCATTGCCATATTACTTCCTATGTTCTGTTGTAAAGACTATCTTAACACAACCTGATATAAATTGTATAAGAGGAAGATGGATTGATAAAATACAACAATTCGATTTAGATATCAAATCTACCAAATTGGTGAAAGGTCAAGGTTTAGCCAAGCTGTTGGTTGAATCAAATTGTAAAGTTCTGGGTATCAATACCATTATGCAAGTTTTAGTAGAGAGTAATACACAAGAACCTTCTCAAAGTTCAGTAGACAAGAATACATAACAACCTTCCTAAATTTTAGGAGAGAAGAACATACAAGAACCTTCTCAAACTTCAAAAGAGAAGAACACACAAGAACATTCTTCTATTGTATATTCAATTCCTCTCCCACTTCATATTGATGAAAAGTTCCTATTATCTAAATGATATGCTGATATTATACATTTTCTTCATTACTTTGAGTATCCTCTTGGATTCACAAAGAATCAATATAGAACTCTCAGAATAAAGGGTATGAAATATTGTGTCATTAATGCCAATATGTATTGGAAATTTCCCTTGAATATCATTATTTTATGTCTAACTAGAAATGAAAAAGAAGGTGTCACAGAACAATTTCATGAAGGTATATGTGGAGCACACTATGCTTGAAGAGCAGAAACATATAAAATTCTAAGAGTAGGGTTTTATTGGCCAAAATTGTTTGCACAAGTCGGAGCAAAGGTTAGAAGTTGTATTCCATGTCAGATATTTGTTTGGAAGCATAGGTTAGGAACACTTCCAGTATTTATAGTATTGATTGAAGCACCCTCTTACTGTGGGGATTAAATTTCATAGGAGAAATAATTCCAACATCCAGTAATCAACACAGATGGATCTTAACTGCTACAGACTACTTGACAAATGGGTATAAGTCATCCCTGTCAAGAATGAAACAAACATTCTCATCATCAAATTCATTGAAGAAAACATATTATCCAGATTTGGCTGTCCACAATAAATAGCCGTTGATAATGCATAAGAATTTAGTAGTATCAAAATGATAGATTTTTCCAAAAGTATCAAATTTTATTGCATAATTCTACCCCATATTACCCACAAGGAAATGGATTGGCAGAAACATCAAATAAGAGTGTGGTCAAAGTTATAAAGAAGGTACTAATAAATCATAAAAGGAATTTGGATAGTAATCTCAAGTATGCAATTTGGGCTAACAGAGTATCACCTAAGAGATCTACTGGTAAATCCCATTTCCAACTTGCTTATGGAACTGAGGCAATCTTTCCCACACAACTAGGTTTTCTTGTGATGAATTTTTATAGGAATCATGCGAGGAACATGATGATTTCTCAAGAAGAATAAACCAAATCATTGAGTTAAATCAAGACAAATATGAAGTTCAATACAAGCTTCGTCAATATCAGAACAAGATGAAGGGTTTATTTGACAGAAAGGCTAGGGAAAGAGACTTCAAGCATGGAGATTTAGTTTTAAGATGGGATGCGAGAAGAGAGGAAAGAGGAAAACATGGTGAATTTTATAATCTATGGTTAGGACCATTCATCATAGTAGAAGTCAAGTGAAATAACACTTATTTGTTAGAATCTCGAAGGAATATACTCTTCATTTCTTGTCAATGGACAATATCTTAAACACGACATTCAGTACGGAAATGGCTTATAGTCATAGTTCATTGCACACTACCGGTTTTCTTTAAATTTTGTTGTCAAGTGTGACTTTCACAGCAAAGACTCCATAGATCAAAGAGAAGGCACATGGATATGTACATTCGCTACATCCCACAGGGGGAAGTAGTCCCCAGATGAAGCCGACGTTGTAACCTACTTTGTATTTTTACATTTTATTTTTGTTGAAAACAAAAAAATAATATATATATATATATATATATATATATATATATATATATATATGTATATGTATATGTATATGTATATGTATATGTATATGTATATGTATATGTATATATATATATATATATATATATATATATATATATATATATATATATATATATATATATATATATATATATATAGAGATATATATATATATATACATATACATATACATATACATATACATATACATATACATATACATATATATATATATATATATATATATATATATATATATATAAAGAAAGAGAAAAATAGAGAAAAACAAAAGGGATATAAAAAATAGAAAAATAAAAAATAAAAATAAATAAAATCCCATGCAATAGGTGTGCAAAACTAAATGTTGTTGAATATCATTAATTAGTTGTTAATTCGTCTAAACATTAATCAGCAACGAATTAAATATTTTATAAAAGGTGATTTGTCCTTTTATCTTTTATCGTATTTGTCGCCCTATTGTGGACCACCGCGATGTTCCCCGACAAAATCAATGACTAGGGGAATATTTCGGACACACCCCCCTCCCCCTTCGCACTTCCGACGTTTAAAAAAAGGGGGGTCCAAAAAGATGAATTCCAAAAATTGTCGCTATCGATGTGTCACCCCCACATGCACTTCAGATCCCCTCTCACCAAAACCATTTACCATCCACCCCCCCCCAAAAAAAAAACCATAAATCGATCAACTTTGCTCCTGTGAAATAATTAATTTCCACTCTGCCTCCGCCATTTGTCCAATTCCTATTCGTTCCACGAATTAACCGTTATATCTTCCACTATTTGAATATGATCATTCTATTCCCACAGCAAATACCCTGCTCCTGTCAACAGTTACCCCTCAAATGGTTTAATCCTTATCTAATAAACAAAATGCAGGTGTTTTACCTCCATTTCTTTTGCTTGCGCTATCTAATAGTTGCATGCACAAGTTTGGTACAAACAACATCAGAAAAATAGCATTCGTCATAGCACGAACCTTCCAATCACTTGGTAAAACCACAGTCCTTCATCCAATTACATTTGCAACATCGCTTCTTCTAAAGGAAAGTCCAATCTAGTTGTAGAAAACCCAATGTTTCCCCCTGTTGTAGACTTAGACAAATTACTATTAGTTGACCAGCAATATAAATTTTTTGAAACCCAATGTGAGTTTGATCTCTATGAACCAGACAATTGGGCCAAACAGATATTCTCTTATGCTAGCAATGAATTGTGCATGTGGGACTCCTTCCTACCTCAATTCATTTTCCCTTAGACTCATTCCTTTCTAGAATTTGTAGCCTTGTGTCATTTAAGGTAATTTCTGAGTCAAAGAGCCATTATTCCCCAAAACAATGATATTTGGTTTTCAATATCCCCTAAGTCCAAATGCCAAATGCTTTAGGTTAAACCTTCAGCCATTATGCATCCCTTTTAAGTAGATTCACTCATGGAAATTTTGAAGAAACTCATTTTCCCTCAAAGAGCTAAGTTTTTCGAGATATTTTTAACTAAAAATGCATAATTACCAAGAAAAAATCCTCCATATCCTTCCTTAATGTTTCCAGGAATAACTAGATAGGTTGTCTCAAAGGTTTCTTGTTTATTAGGTTAACTAATCTATGGGTTGATGAAATTATTCTAGGATTTCTATGAGTGTTTTCAGTAGGTGAAAGACCATCAAATATCTTCAATTATAGTAAATTTCTCTCAAAAGCTATCCATGATCAATTCTTGAATTTTTCTAATGAAGGAGCCTTTAAATACTAATCAGTTCTTTTATACTTGTTCATCTTTCATTAAGAAAATAAATTTGAGTTTCTATTATAGAAGTTAGATGAGCACGGTAATCCTCAGTCTGTAATTCATTGGACTTCCTTGTTAATGAAGAACACCAATGAATTTTCCTTCAGTGATTATACAGATCAGTTTCTATATATGGTTTCATGCTCGCTAAGTAGTGATGTTGTTCCTAGGATTTCACCTAAAATCAAAAGAATTCTTCACCTCAGTGGGAAGAAAAAGACTGGAGATTGGTATCTATACTAGAATTACATAGAGATCAAAGTACATGGATGTGAGCTTCCTCCATATAAACTACCTATGTTTGTGCCAATCAATATTTTTTCATTAGAATATATCAGGAAGATGATGAACATGGATGAGTTGCATTTTTTTTCAGCTAAAAATAATTCTCATTTCAAGTTAAAAGCACAGATTGGGCCATTCATTTTCAGTACTAAAGCAGTATCAAAGGATAAAAATCATATTTTGAAACAAATGAAAATTAAATTAAGTTTTATTTGGTCTTATGATCCCTCATGGATTATTTCTAAGTTAAGAGTAGAACAAAAAACTATTCCTTATGCACATACTCCCAAAACATAAATTGAACAATACATGAATAAAGAAGAGTGGTAGGAGAATACATTGCAGGAAGTAGAAGTTTCGGTTTTCATTTCAACAACTTCATAGACTCCAATTCCATAAGAGAAGTAGGCTAAGAGAACAAGGGAAAGTGTTTCCCCTTTATTTTTATAAATTCAAGAGACGAAGTTCATAATGTACACGAAGAAGAAGAAACAAAATCCTCTTGAAGAACAATTTCAAGAACAATGTTCACAAGAACAGACTACATTTGTTCTAGCAGGGCCCCATGCTGTAACTTTTCCAAGGATTGAGGATATTTTCTGAATTTATCAAGTATCCTCAGTTTCTCAGGATCCATTAGAAACATCTCAAATAGGAGAGCTAACTCAAAGTGCAACATAACCAAGTATCTTTGCTAGATACATGGAGATAAAAAGGAAAAATGAAGCACTAAAGGTTGCCACCTATTCTAAATTTTGGAAGCAGACTTCAACCTCTCAACAGAGACTTCTTTCTACATTGGATATTGAGAAGGAACAGTTTCAAATGGCCCTCTTGGAGCCTGAAGTTCCTTTCCCTAAGACTATAGAAGATTACAAGAAATCAATTTTTTCTTTTGAAACTAAACAAATTCATCATATTTACCAAATTGACTTACACAAGCAAGCTGCATAAATGATTTACTCCACTTTTTACTATCTCAACAATGGCAACATCCAAGTTGCAGGTTTCATTAAACAATATTGAGTCACAGTTAAAGTTAGAGAAAATATCATCATTGGCTAAGGATACCAAGGTAAAATATTTAGAAGATTTGGTGATTAAATTGGGATATGATCCTAGTAATGTGAATGTTGCTAAAGAAATTATCAGAAGGCAAAATGTTGATATCCTAGCATTAAGGAAGTAGCTAAAACTCCTTATCACAAAAGATCCACAAACCAAAGAAGTTGGTGAATTGGAGAAAGAGAAAGAAAGTATGTTCAAAATGATAGTTGAACAGAATTTATAGATATAGAAGATAGAGACTGAGTTAGAGAACTTATTAAAGGAAAAGGAACAACAAGCCAATGTATCAATAGTTATTCCCATAGCAACAACTTCCCTTGTAGGTACTTTGACAACATGAACTTCTATTGTAGCATCCATTATAGCAGAAATATAGTCTATTAATTCAGTAGTTGATTTAGCTCAACCTATGGGAGATTTATCCTTAAAGGGACAAGAAAATGAAAAGCTAAAATCTCAACTCAGCAATATTCAGAAGTAAGAAATCAAAACTAATAATGCTTACTTAGCAGATCTTTAGAAAATCCATAGGTTGACTTAGAGAATAGAGACCCTTGAAAATGAGTTTGCTATTTCTCAAAATTTTGCACAAGCCAAAGAGAACATTTGGGTGGATATAAATGAATGCATAACTAACTTATGGCCTTCAATTGAAATCATTTTTGAGCGGGAAGAAGTTTTGGAGAAGTCAAATGAGGTAATAGCAGGAGTAAAGAAATACTTGGGTCATAAACCAAGAGATGCAGCAACGTTGATCAGAATTTTGAATTCAAAAACAAGAGAAGAGCTTGAAGACTATGATATTGAACACAGAATTGAAACCATTCTACAAGTCAGAAGGATACTTACCTAGAGAAACTTAATGTTGCAATTAGAAAATAAGTTTCATAATCTAGAATCTAACATTGAGAAGTGTCATAAAATGTTTACTGTGCTATATCAGAAAAGACTTCCAGGTTTTAGAGGAATGGGAGACAAACTGGTTCATCTTGAAGAATACCAGCATAGATTATATTCTATAGTCATAGCTAAATTGAAATTTGCTAAGATCAAGGGAACCATTACAGGGAAGGATTTTATTGAAGGTTTATGTTTTCACTTTTTATTCTAACATTAATCAAACATTTGTTCATTGTCAAACCCACCTTTTAGAAATGCATTAAAGTGGATGAAACTTATATAAAATTAATAAAATATTCCATTAATGATGAAGAAAGATGGGAAAAAAATGTTAGCTCATTGATTAAACAAACAATAGGTTTCCAGCAGCAGGCAACAGATTTTCAGTAACAAGATGCATGTTTATAGGAGAAAAAGGGAAGATGATTAGGAAAGACAACAAAATAGCAACTTTTATAGCCTTAGTCATCAACAAAAGCCTCGAATTTTGTGCAAGATGTCCAAGAAATTCAAGTTTCCTATTTTCTAGTTCTATTTTTGTAATTAGTTTCAAATATATTTTGTAAATAAATATTGATTTTTAAATCAAGATATTTTGGAGACAGTTCTATAAATACTTTGTAGTTCAAAGTATGAACGTTTGAACCCTTGTGATAAACTAGTAAGAAGAATTGTAATCCTTTGAAATTTTTCTCAAATTGATAGAAGGATTTTGAATTTGTCTTGAAACAACTTGTGTTCCTGTGAGTACTTCATTGTTACTTATGTTTTCATTTTGTTTAATTCTTCACATGTTTTAAATTAATGGGAAATTTGGGTAAGATAAGATTGAATGTCAATCTATCTTAAAACCCCTATGAAGTTATAATCAATTATAGGGATTAGTTAATTAGAACCTTCTATTTTAGTTCATTCCTCTTCATATTTTAATTGCAACTTCCCTTTAACATTTAAATATATTTTGTTAGGATGTAAAATAATTTTACGCGCATCAACTGTATATGATGAGTTAAATACTCTTTTTCAAGATTTAATGAATCATCTATTCTTAAGTTCAACCTTACACATTTTTCAAAGCTAAATTATATTAAAGGTGAAGTGTTTTCTTTTCTAATATATCATAAATAATTAAGAGTCTGCACCTGTTTAACAATTTAAAGCATTGGTCATCCAAAAATCAAAAATAAAATAAAACATTTTATATGCTCTAGCATAATTTCTTAACCTAGAATTGTCTATAGAGATACAACATACTACTTGATTATAACTATGTATTAGGATATCGAAGTAGGTGTCATAAAGTTTCTTTTGTCTAAATTAAGCATGTAGAGCATAGAAAATGTATGTTTGATTCCTTTGGTTTGGTGATCAATTTAGGTAAGGTATGATATTGAAATAGATGTCCTAGTGTTTCTTATCTCTAAACTAAGTGTGAAGTTGATGGATTTAGTTTGGCCATTAATCTAGGGATGAAATATAGTAGAAAATATCTACAACTCTGTAGTCAAAAGGCTTCCATAATTATTTCCAAAAGTGGCTAAAAAAATAGGATTCTTAGTTAGAAATGATAAAGAGTGGAACACCAAAAGAAATATAGACATGTTGAAAAATAAATGTTTACTTTGGAAAGTATCTATAGTCTTGGTATGATGAATAATAATGATTGTCCTAGAAAATTGTAATATAATGACATAAATTTTGTAATGCTTACAGAAGGTGAGAGAAAAGAAACTATTAAAATCCACGGAGATGGATTCCCAAGGACAATAAGGGATAGGGAGAGGCTAGGAGAGACTTAGCCTGTGATTAATGAGTTTGGCTTAGTAATATGAAGCATATTGTTAGAAGTTATCTATAACCTTGTGCATGGATAGGAAATAAAAGTAACATTACAAGTGAGGGAAAGTTTTCTAAGCATTCAAATACCAACTGTATGTTAAGTAATTGCATTCATTAAGGAGGATCAAACAATTTGGCTAGTATCAAAGGCAAAGATGGTTCAATTCACATAAGAAACCATCATGAAAAGAGTATCCTATGGAGGTTATTTAGTTAATGTTGGTAGGGTTATTCAATGCTTGCAGGATGATCATAACAAAGAGAGGGCTAGATGATCCATAAATTATCATTGATATTCCACTAGACCATTTGTCAGAATAGATTTGATAAATTATACTTAAAAGTCTAAAATCTACACTATGAAGGTTTATTTCATTTTATATTTATGGTTTTGTAAATTACTAGTTATTACATATGCATGGAAATTTCAAGTATGTGAAATGTAGAAAACAACAAAGTAAAAGCTCACAAACCATACTTTGACGCAATATATAACCTAGGAAACCCTTTCGGAAGAAAACTTAGCTGGAAGGTGAGGCCACTCTGCTCTCTTTCTTTGAATAGAAACTAGTTGTGAGTACAAAGAAGTAAGGCATGTGGCCTCTAGGCTACCACAATACAAAAATAGTATATGTTTTCTCTCTCCTTATCCCTCTTGGCTACTCTTCTTATCTATGGAATAAATGCACTAAAAAAGAATGGAACCCCTTTTCCTCCTAGCAGCCCTGTTATAACCTAACCTGATAGCCTACTAGTGGTTAGGTTTGACTCCCTCAACTCTTTAGCCAGAGTTACAATATAGGCTCTTATAGATTTCTCTTCATCATAATCATCTGGCTAGCCCCTTTTCCATTAACAACAAGGGTTGACACAACATCCTCTTGAATGATGGTGCTGAAAATAAGAAGGTCAACTTCTGAGTGGCATAAATTTTGCATATAGAATTTGATTAAGCTAATTCTTGCTCCATTGGAAAGGTCTTTATGTCTAGAGTAGGAAAATATGGGTTTTCATGAAAGTAATAGGGTTTTAACACAAAAAAATGACATGTGATGCCTCAAAATGCTCCGAGAAGGTTTTAGACCCTAATTTTCAAAATTGGGCCCCATCGGTAAAATTGGTTTTGTGAGATAATTCCTCCAATTTTTCGACTCCAAAACCATCGATATGAATGAAAAACAATACCATGACCAAATATAGATCACACCTCCTCATTTTTGGAGGCTTTTGATCCCAAAAATCTTGCATTATATGAGTTGAGTAATTTTTCCTCCACATTTTCTCGGTGTACCATTTAGTATTTCTTGGAAGTTATCCTTTCAACCTAATCTACCAAAGTTCATGTTTCCCCTACCTTGTAGTTTTGGATCTCTTCTATAAAAATGTATCTTCTATCAACTCTATCTAGTAATGTAGAGCCTAATCCTCCACAGATGTTAGAACTAGTTCCTCTTCCTATTCTACAATGGAAGCCCCATAGAATTTTAAAGTCTTTACATTCGCAATTGAGTAAATGTGCATGTATGGCAATAGACTGAGTCTATAGGTACCATCTCCCACCTTTTCTAGTATCTCAAGGGGATGATATCACATCGTCTTAAGTTTCTTACCAGGACCTTTTAACCTTTTAACATCTCTATTCTGTGATGATCATGCCTAACCTTGTATTTTTCCTATGACTTTTGTAGTGTCTCTTATACCTGTATATGGATTTTCTTGATCTTTTCTACAAATTAATATCCTTTAATGCATCCATTATAAGATCCTCCCTTACTCTTATTTGTATAGAGGTGTGGACCCTTTTATATGAGTATTGTATATATACAAGATTCTCATCCCAAGTCTTTGGACACTTTTTATTATAACCCCTGAAAAGATGTACCAAAGTCATGGTGACTACTTATGTATGCTCATTTGTCTAAGGACATAATTCTATAGACCTCTTTAACTTTGTTTCGATGTTCTCCCATAATGTGGTCCAAATTTCATGAGAAATATTGTCTCCTTGTCCGAAATAATTATCCTTGCTTTCAGAAAGTGTACGAAGACCTTTCCAAAGAACAAGTTTTTTTTATTTGTTCCTTCTATGGTACTTTTATAGGGCATAAGAACACACATATTGCTCAACCTTCCAACTAACATGAATAGGTAGTCATGTCCTTTCTTGGTTGTTGGTAAACCTCCACAAAATCCATGGAAATACTTTCCCATGGGTGAGTGGGTACATGCAAGGGATGGCATAGACCCTATTTCCTATTACTATACTTGTTGATATGACAAATCATGCATTCTCTTATGAAGCTAGCTACATGTTCTTTCATATTGGGACATTACACATACCTTTGCAAGTTGGCCATTATTTTCCCTACACCAAAGTTCCCCATAACCTTGGAGGTGTGAGCCTCTTTAAAATGCTACAAAAGCTCACCTTTAGGAACACTTAGGTTATCTAGTCTATAGAGTAAACTATCCTAGAGATGGTAGTTATCAATGTTGTCAACATCATGCACATGACTCTGAATCTACAACTGCTGAAAAACCTCCTTAAAGTCCTCATCCTCTAAATATTGCTCTTTGATTGGGGTGACTTTAAAAGCATGTCAAAAAACTTGTATGTGATTCCCTTATTAGACTTTATCACTAAATGAAATTGTTGTAGGAAACCCATCCACTTGTAATGCTCAATATGTTGTAGCTTACACTAGGCCTACATGTACTATAATGGCTTGTGATTTGTGTTGATTATTGTCTCCTTTCCCATTAGATAGTTCTTCCAATTTTTCACATCTTACACCAAGGCATAGATATATTTATCGTAGGTAGGTTAGTTAAGAAATTCCCCATGAAATGCTTCAAAATGGTAGCATATAGGCATTACTTCCTACATCAAGACCTCCCCCATAGCATACCCACTTGCATCCGCATCCCCTTCAAAGGGATGCTATAAATTCGGCAATGCCATAACTGGTGCTTGAATTATCTTCTTCTTTAGCTCCTAAAAGGTCCTTTACTGACCCTTTCCCCACTTGAGTCTCTTGTCACTTGTTGTTATGGCATGGGGTGGTGTTACTACTGCTAAAAATGAGGCCATGAATTTCCATAGAAATTGTGTTACCCCATCAAAATTCCTAACCATAGAAAGATTAGCAGGCACCAACCATTTCATGATGTCCTCCATCATGGTAGGATATATCTTAAGCTCTCCTCCATGTATCACATACCCCATAGACACCAACAATTGTTATGCAAAATCACACTTCCTGATATTTTTGCTAGCAGATGTTGGTTCTTCAATGTATCTAGCAATGTGTAACATGTGATATGTTCTCTTCCGAGGAACAAATATATCCCATTATATCATCCAAATAGAAAAAAATAAATTAATCCACAAAATGGCAAGATATATCTTTCATTAATCTCGTAAACATAGTTGGCACATTGCATAGGCCAAAAGGCATGACTAGCCACTCATACAAACTTTACCTTCTTTTGAAAGTGATCTTCTTGGTATCTTCTTCTCTAACATGAATGTCGTGATATTTAGAGTTTAAGTCAAGCTTAGTGAAGTATTTCTCTTCCTACAACTGATGCAAGAAATCATCAGTTTTGGGCAGGGGGTTAGCTATTCTTGAGTGTGAATTTTTTTAGCGACTTGTAATCAATACAAATCTACCAAGTCCCGTATTTTTTTACAACTATGATGATGTACTTGATAAATTGACATCTTGTTCTAGTATCTTTTACAACTATTTCTTCACCTCACTTGCTATTATAACATACTACCTATACAACCCAATGTTTGGCAATGGGATGTCTAGTAAAAGTTGAATCTCTTATTCCACTTCCATCTTAGGTGGTAACCATTCAAGCTTCTAGAACACATCCTTATATGCTTGCAACAAGTCTTATATTCATTGCTTGTTGCTTCGTTGTATCCTTATATACTGAATGATTCTCTCTTAAAACCAATAGAACAAACTTCTTACTACAACTAATCAATTTCTTGGGTTGGTTGGATCATACCAATGAAATTTTCAACTTAAATTTGTGTGTGTTGATGGTGAACAATTTTCCATCATTAATGAGTTGGTATTGGTTATCTCTCGACATGATTATTTCACCTCTCGTGTAGATTTAGGAACTTCCAAACACCACTCCACATACATCAAGGGGAATTGCATTGTAATTCTACTTCATCAATAAAATCAACACTAATAGAAAATATAAATTTTCATCATTTTGTTACCTTTAACATTGCATCATTATTTTCCCATCCCAAAGGATATGGGCTTAGATGATCATGAAATTCCAATCTCAATTTGTTGACTAGCTCTACTGCAATGAGATTTGCATGCAAACCTAAGTTAGACATAGCATCAATATTTGTCTTCTTGACCTGTATCTTTATGTGTAAGATTATATGTCATTTATTTCTCTCTGAAGGCTACTTAGATTCACCTCCTTCTATAATAATGTAAAACTAATACTCTCATCCACATCCAAGATACTTTTAATCTGGTTGCTCAAATTAGTTTCCATGAGATCCTTCTTCTTATTATATTACTAATTTTTCTTTAGGTTAAGTTATGGATGTAACTTCAAACACTTATCCTCTGTTTGACCATCAATGTTACAAGTGATTATAGTGGCTATTGGGATCCTTGCACTAGTGTTTTGTGGCTACCGTATTTTTATATTTTCCCCCTTTTGATTTCTTCTTCACCTCCTCAGAATCATCTTGGTGCTCGTTCTACTTCAGTCCACTTGATTTTCCTTTCTTCTAGCCTATGTTCTCTAGGTTTTGTGCCTGCACTCAAGCCTCATCCACGGACCTAGACATAAATAACATCACTTACCTCTACATATGGTTGTGTAGGCCCCATAAATACTTAATGAGTACATATGATTTCTTTGGGTAGATACCTAGAATTATGGCCATCCTTTTGAACTCTATGGTATATTCATGTATGCTCTACCTAGGTTGCTTTTGCCTGAAGTAGTGCCATCGGATCCATTGGTCATCTAGATACCCAATATGGTAAACTTGGTACTTTATGAGGGTTTTAAATTCATACCACTTAAACATTAGAGGACATCCCTCCAACCTCAAGGTATCCTTATGGCTTTCTCACCAAGTCAGTGCATGGCCCTCTAATTTCACCATGCAAATGAAATCTTCTATTCTTCCTTTATATGATGAATACTAAAATAAACTTATAACTGCTACAACTAATTACATAGCTTTAGAGTTTCAATCTCACCTTATTATGGATTCATGTCAACCTTCACTTCCATTTTGAACAAGAATTTTGAATGGTTCATGAAACTTGAATTGGATTGATCTCTTTTGGGTGTTTTCTTTGAATCGTTCTCTATTTCTTCCCTTTCTCATTATCTCCCCTATGATTGTTCCTTCGCATTAGAAGTCCCATCTGATTTGAATAGCTCGAGATTGTTTCTTAGTTATGACATGAGGGAATTCAAATTACATCTTATATCTACTATTTTTACTTATAGCTGTGAAACCTTCTCCTCTACAAGATCACAAGGGTTATTCATAGATTCATCGACTATGTCTAGGGATTTATGACTTTTGGATTAACCAATCTAAATTCCTGGCAAATATCCATAATATACCCAAAGAAACATGATCTCGTACCAATACGATCCGTAAAATACCATGGATATTTTGCTTGACTGTTCATCCCAAAAAATATGATAAATTCTACTTAAAAATACAAAATATACACTATGAGGTTTTTTTTTGTAGATTTTTGGATATGTAAATTACTGTCTTTTGCATATGCATGAAAATTATAGTTCTATAGAAGATATATTAAAAATAAATAGAAACTCACAAACCATGACTTGACACAATATATAACCTAGGAAATCCTTTTGAGAGAAAATGCATCTAGAAGGTGAGGCCACTCTACTCTCTTTCTCTTAATAGAACATGGTTGTGAGTAGAAATAAGTAAGGCCTATGGTCTATAGGCTACAACAATGCACAAATTCTCTCTGTATGCTCTTTCCTTATCCATCTTGACTACTCTAATCATCCATCAAAAAAATGCACCTAAGAATAATGGAACCCATTTTCGTCCTAGCTTTCTGGTTATAACAGAACCCAAGAGCCTAGTAGTGGTTAGGTTTTAATCACTAAAATTTTTAATGAGAGTTACAATATGGACTCTTCTAGATTCTTATCCATCATGATCATGTGGCTAGCAAATTTTTCCATGAATAATGGGGGCTAACAGGTCATCCTCTCAAAATATGGTGGTGAAATCCGGATGCTCAAGTTCTGAGTCGCATAAAGTTCACAACAAGACAAAGTACACAAGATATAGGCTCCCGGCCAGGGAAAAACCCCTCCAAGGGGAAAAGCCAGAAACAATACTTCTCTTCTTATAGAATTTTTCACAATGATACTTCTAAGACCCAAAGACCAAAGCCAAGAATCCTCCCAAGAACCAAGTCAGCCCACCAACAAGATCTTCTGGAAGGAAACTTTGAAACTTTAAACTTGTATCTTCACTTCTAGAATTTCAGCCCTACAACTACAATTTAGAATCTCGACCCTGTAATTTCATCCTCTTGCAATTTCGTAGCTTCACAGAAACCTTAGCATCTTGACACGTGTGGATAGAAGGAGATGATATTCGAGAAAATTTGACTTCTTCTCCTTTTCTTCGTCCTCTTAACTCTTTTTCATTCTTCAATGTTTTAGATTGAACTTAAGATGATATGGTGCTACAAATGAGTCAAGATCCTCTTATTTATAACCTTATTGAGGAGTCAAATAACCCTCCTTTAGGATGATTTAATCTTAATTGGGACGAATTAGTCTTGGAGCAATAAATGGCTTTTCTTGACTCAAAATAAATATTTTTTCTTTGCTACAAAGAGTTCAAATGGGACTATAGTACATGAAAAAAATTCTTCTTTGACCAAGAAATACCTAGAAGTACTTATAAGCATGAAGAATATATTTAGCCATAAACTTGAGCATGAAACCCATGCTTTAAATAAAATTTATTTTTCTTTATTTATACATGATATAAAATATGCAATGTCATGTTTACAAAAAGGTTATTATGAAGACAGAACCTAGTTACAATTTCCAACACTCCCTCTTAACTAGCATGGTATTCATAATCCCATTATCAATTACAAGGAATCTCAATCTTGAAGCATTCCTGTAACAAGAGTCAGATTGATAAGCCATCTATCAAGAATTTATATCATAGCCAACATTATCATTGAAGGCCTTAACTAGACAGACTCAATTTCATTTAAGAGCATTATGTTAAGAGGCTTTATGTGAGTTTCCACACTACCTCTGAGGAACATATTTGATGTGTATGTTCACATGGTATGTCCGTTTAGGATGATTCTTATCTTGGATTTCCAATATCGAATCTTCAAAGAATATTGGTCCTCTTCAACTACTATTGTCTTGGATGCCCTACCTCATCCTCAAAGAGCATCGATATACAACTTCTTTCCTAGATTTTATAATCCAAATGAAGTTCCAATCTCAGATGCTTATTTATTCCTCCATACTCCATTCTTTTCTTATGGCCTTCACTAAGTCTTCAGTTGTTAGTCCTAGTCTAATCCATGATACATAAAGAGAAGAACTATCCAACAATGAAGATCAAAACAAGATAAAGCACACAAGATATAGGCTCCAAGCCAGGGTAAAACCCCTCCAAGGGGAAAAACCCCTCCAAGGGGAAAAACTAGAAAGAATACTTCTCTTCTTATAGAATTTGTTCACAATGATACTTCTGAGAACCAAAGACCAAAGCCAAGAATCCTCCCAGGCACCAAGTAAGCCCACCAACAAGATCTTCTTCAAGGAAACTTCAAAACTTTGACCTTGCATATTCACTTCTATAATTTCAGCCTGCAACTACACTTTAGAACCCTGGGCTTGTAATTTTAGACTCTTCTAATTTCGTAGCTGCATAGAAACCTTAGCAACTTCATGGGCATCAATAGAAAGAGATGAAATTGAAGAAAATTTGACTTCTTCTCCTTTTCTTAGTCCTCTTAACTCTTTTTCATTCTTCGTTATTTTAGATCAAAATTGAGATGATATGGTGCTAAAAATGAGTCAATATCCTCTTATTTATAACCTTCTTGAGGGGTTGAATAACCCTCCTTTAGGATGAATTAATCTTAATTGGGACGAATTCGTCTTGGGGGAACAAATGTTTTTTGTTGACTCAAAATAAGTAATATTTCTTGGTTACAAAGAGTCAAAGTTGGACTATAATACATGAACAAATTTCTTCTTTGACCAAGAAATACCTAGAAATACTTATAAGCGTGAATAAGATGATTTTGACCAAAACTTGAGTATGAAACCCATGCTTTAAATAAAATAAAATAAAAAAACTTTCTTTATACATTACATAAAATATGCAATGTCATGTTTACAAAAGGTAATTATGAATACCGAACCTAGTTACAATTTCCAACGCTCCCTCTTAGCTAGCATGGTATTCATAATCCCATTATGAAGTACAAGGAATCTCAATCTTGAAGCGACAAGAGTCAGATTGATAAGACATCTATCAAGCATCTATATCATAACCAACACTATCATTGAAGGCCTTAACTAGACAGACTCAACTTCATTTAAGAGCATTATGTTGGGAGGCTTTACATGAGTTTCCACACTGCCTCTGAGGCAGATATCCCATCTGGATGTTCACATGGTATGTCCTTTTAGGATTATTCTTATCTTGGATTTCCAATCTTTAATACTCAAAGAATATTGGTCCTCTTCAAATATTATTGTCTTGGATGTCCTACCTCATCTTTACTTAGGATTAGTATATAAATTCTTTCCTAGATTCTCTAATCCACGTGAATTTTCAATCTTAGATGCTTATTCAATCCTCCATACTACATTCTTTTCTTATGGCCTTAACTAAGACTTATGGTTGTTAGTCCTGGTCTAGTGCACAACACAAAAAGAGAAGAACTATCCAACATCACTCCCTCTCAATTAGAGAAGAGATGTCTACCAAATCAATCTTGTCTCTCAAATACTCAAGTTTCTTGTTTGGTAAATCTTTAGTCAAAATATCTACTATCTGTTCATCTATAGGTAAATATTGTAGTCCCACGACCTTATCTTATGCTAGGCTTTCTATGTACTGGTACTTATAATTTATATTCTTCAACATGAAACATTGGGTATTATGTTAATCTTATCCAGTTTTCATTGTCACAAAAAATAAGATATTAAATTTTGTAAGAATTAAAAACCTACAAAAAAAGAATAACTACATTTTGAACTTAAAAAAGATTGAGCATGGCTACAGGTGCCTCTTTCTTGACAGAATGCTTGCTTTTCACAAAAAATTTCCCTCCCAAACTTTAGTCACAACAAAGTACTTACTTGACTCATTTGTAATTAAACTTTCCTTAAATTCCACTAATAATCAGTGCTAACAAAGTGCTAAGAACAATATAGAGGATTCTAGAAATTGCGAGCGGGTTTCTTAGTGTCTCTAAGCAAAAAAAATGTAAGAACTATGTCAAAGAATGAATGATGTGGATACGTTTAGTGGGGAGGTATCGAAACTTTGGGCTCGAGATTGTTGGGATTTTTGAAAAGAACAAATGCGTGAACTGTGGTTGAGAATGAACAATGTGGCTATATCTAGTTGGGAACCTCAACGATGTGGCTACATTTAGTTGGGAGTCTTTTACGTTATGTTTATATAATGGGGAAATGCAGAGATTTTTGTATTTGGTGAATCATGTGAGATTGTTAGTGAATTCATTAAACAATTTTGAAAAAAAAATGTAGAGCAAATAAGGCCAAGAACTCCCTTCGGCTGCATTACTTCATTTCTTATAAATAAATACTTTATTTTTTTATAAATAAATAATATATGTACAAAAAGAATGTAATGTTTCATGATTTAAACATTTTAAGGGTTTCAAATAATTAAAATCATGTGACCCATAACATTTACTTATATGTTTTTAATGTGAGGAAATTATTATCAGTTAAAAGTGAGGGATTATAGGGAGAACCGATAGAGTTGATATTATCTAATGAAAATGTGTCGATGAACATATAATATCATAAACATATAAGTCAAAAGGTTGATAGGTTTAGTTTTTTTCATTCATTAACATTTATTTATAAATTAATAATTTATTACAAAATATATTTACTCTTATATTTTATTACAAAACATATTTAATCATATACCTCTTTACATATCTATGTGTTTTAGGGAAAGTTCTTTATATAATTTAATCCATCTTAAAATTCATCATTTAACAATTCCTTTCTTTTCACAAAGAGTCTGAAATTAACAAAATTTTATTACCTACAAAATTTTATTACTAAAATAACATTTTTATTGCTAAATTTTTATCATTTAATGTTTATATTCTTTTGACAAACATGTTTTTATTAACAAGAGACTTGGTAAAATGACATTTATAATTTTAAATTGTTAACCCCTTTTATATCAATCCATAGGAAATATAATAAATTTTCTCATATAATCGAACCAATAAGAATTAAAAACATAACACCTTCATTATACTGATTTACTCAATTAGCTTTTAAATGTCTTCAAATTATATCTATATTATAGAAAACTATAGTCAAAACAAGTATACAAAGTTGCTTACCAAATTACACTTTAATTTTTTATATTCAAAATTTTGACCCCAATTTCTAAATATAATAATTTTGCGTAAATTTCAAAATTATTATCTTTCATACAAAACCATTACAAATACATTTATCTCGCACCCTCTTTACTATTGGTAATTTCTAGTCCTAATTTTTATTATATCTAGTTTATTTACTATTATATATACTCCTAGTATTAGAGTGGTAGTGGCTAAGTTTAATTATATGTTTGGCCTAAATTACTCTAACCAATTACAAACTAACTAACTATATATATATATATATATATATATATATATATATATATATATATATATATATATATATATATATATAATGTATTATTTAGTAAATAAATGGGTAGTAATTGTTAGGCATAACACATAAGAAGTATCATAAAATTTTAAAATTCATAAAAATAACTAAATTATAAGTTTTTTTAAAATAATAATAATTATTATTTTTAATGGTAAAAAATCATTAGTATATAAGTTAAACATATATACATTTAAGAAAAACATGTAACAAAATTCTTAATCATAGAGATTCATCTAAGTGTGTCATTGACATTCTTAATCTGTGAATAAGTTTTTTTACAATACCATCATCAAATGTCATGGCTTATCAATACACCATGTTGGAATTTATAGGGTAAGTTCCTCACATAGAACACCAAAGGAAACCACTCACAAATAGATCGCATATCAATACATTAATATTCTTGACGTGGTTAAAACCCTCAAAGAGGCCCTCAAAGAGCGAAGAAGTCCACGGGCTAAGCCAATGTGGCCACTTCATGTAATTTATTAATAAAAAAGAAAGAAAATTTACATAAGTTTATCTCATGAATGATCACCTTAAAAACGACCCTCCATGCTCTTTAAATAGAGATCATGGACCAATCAGGTGTTAAGTCATGGATCAAGTTTCAGTAATACTGAGGAGAAAATGAATTGTCGGATCACTTCATGTCTAGAACATATCGTGACCGTCGGATTGTAAGTTACAAAAAGTACATGCTAAAGAAACACACTTTACCTAACTATACACTAGACCAAGTTATACCTAACTATTTCCTATGTGTCGGAATATCCTAACATCCCTCCTTAAGAGCAACTTGGGATAGGATTGAAGGATGTACAAATATGACACAATAGGAGAAGGAAGGAGGCATTAGAGCCTATCCCCCCTCAGTGACAACTTCCTGAACTCCAAACATAAATCGAAGTTTAGTTAACCTCACCTCTGTGATAGCCTTTGTAAAGATGTCTGCAACTTGATCATCGGTTGAACAGTATTGCACTTCAAGAGCATGGTCATGAATGAGCTTTCTGATGAAGTGCATATGTAGTTAAATGTGTTTATTGCATTGATGTTAGATTGGATCTTTGCATAGTTGAATGACACTTTGATTATCACACCAAAAGTGTAGTCGGATATTGTTGTTGAAAGCCAAGCTTTGATAGGACCTAACAAAGCCACAGGCTTCCTTACTAGCTTCCACAACGCCATGATACTCTACTTTTGCTGAAGAGAGAGAAATGGAATTTTGTTTCATGCAAGCCAATGTAATTGGTCCAGAACCAAGAGTGAAGACATAACCTACAATAGACACCTAATCATCGGGGTCGCCAACCCAATCAAAATTAGTGAAACCAACCAATAGAGGAGATGCTTCTGCACTGTAATGAATCCAAAACTGAATTGTACCTCAAACATAATGAAGCATTCTTTTAGTTTCTTTCTAATGAATTTCATTTGGGTTTTGCATAAACCGAGCAATAAGGCCAACAACAAAGGAAAGCTCAGGATGGGTATGGGTCAGATACAAACATTTTCCTACAAGCTAATGGTATAAGGTAGCATTGACTTTAGGGGAAGTACAAATGATTGAAAGTTTGACTCGAGAATGAAAGGGAGAAGGGGTTGGCTTACAATGTTCCATGTGAAAGTGGTTTAGAATATCATAGACATACTTGGACCAGGAAGGGGAAATACCTTCATTGGATTGCAAGACTTGAAAACTAAGAAAATAATGCAAGTGTCCTAAGTCTGTCATTTCAAATTGATTTTTAAGGCTCGACATCACATGGTTTATAAGGTTGGAATCACTATCAGTAGGATAAGATCATCAACATAAAGAACAAGAACGATAAGAGATTTACCCACTTTCTTGGTGTAGACAATATTGTGAGAATGACACCTAGAAAAGTGAGTTTAAAAAAAAAAGCTATCCATTTTGGTGTACCAAGCCTGAGGGGCTTGCTTGAGACCATAAAGGTATTTCTTAAGCTGACATACAAGGCTGGAGTCTGTTTGTATAAAGCCAAGAGGTTGCTCCAAATAGTTTTCTTTATGTAAGTCCCCATGCAAGAAGGCAGATTTAACATCCATCTGATGGACTTCCCATTTGAAAGAGGCAGCAAGGGAAAGAACAAGGAAGATATAGTTCATTTTGGAAACACGGGAGAATGTTTTAGTATAATCATTTCCTTCAACTTGTGAAAAAACCCTAGAAATAAGACGAGATTTATGTTTATCAACTTTTCCATCTGGTCCAAACTTGGTTCTGTAAACCCATTTTCATCTAACAAGTTTTCGTCCTTTGCAAGAGGAACAAGATCCCATGTATCATTTGCCAATAATGAACGATATTCTTCATTCATAGTTGCGTCCCAATCTGGATGGCGTGAAGCTTCTGCAAGGTGTCAGGATCATAATTCTATGAAGCTTGAGCCTGTAAAGAAGAGGTTCGATCAACTATCCAGTAAATTGACAATAAAGACACGCTAAAGTATTGAATGACCTTTGCTAAGCATGAAGGATGAACACCACAATTTCCTATGTTTTCTATGTGTTAGGATATTCCGACACATAGGATATAGTTAAGTTCAACTTGGTCTAGTGTAGAGTTAGGTATAGAGTTAGGTAAAGTGTGTTTCTTTACCGTTGTACATTTTGTAACTTACAATCCGACGGTCACGATATGTAGTGATCCGACAGTTCATTCTCTCCTCGGTATTACCGACACTTGATCCGTGGCTTGACACCCGATTGGTCCATGAGTTCTATTTAAAGCGCATGGAGGGTCATTGTTCGTGTAATCCGTGCATGAGAGAAGCTTATGTAAATTTTCATTCTTTGATTAATAAATTTCCTGTAGTACCCACGTTGGGACAGGCCGTGGACTGTTTCCCTCTTTGAGGGTTTTAACCACGTCAAAAATACTGGTGTATTGATCTGTGATCTGGTTGTGAGCGGTGTCCTTTTGGTATTCTTTCTGAGGAACTTACCCTGTAAATTCCTACATGGTATCAAAGCTATTTGAGGGCCGCGTCCGTTGGTGATCCAAATCTGAAGCCGGTAGAACTGCATGCGGCTGTCGTTTCCTAGATCTGCTGTTTCTGACTGCTTTCGGGCCGAGAGGACTGCTCTGTTGCGTTCGGAGCATCTGTTCCAGTGAGTAACCCCTTTCGTTTCACGCGAAAAGGTTTCCGGTAGCCCTAGCTGCGTCATTTTTCAGATCGGGAGGTATACAGTGTTTTTTGCAGTTTACTGTTATTTTCTCTCTGCTTATTTCGGTTTCGGTTTATTTAGCCTTTTTTTTTAACCGGATCTATACCTTTCATTTCTGCGTATGCTCTTTGCCCTGCGACTCTGTGCGATCTGGGCAAATCAGAAACAGAAAGGAAGGATTTTTCTCATGCGTATGCTCTTTTCCCTGCACCTTAGTGTGATCTCGGAAAATCAGAAACATTGAGAAAAATATTTAGTTTTTCGGCTAAAGCTAACTTTGAGATTTTTTTTAAAATTTCTAGTTTTTTGGTTAAAGCTAACTTCGAGCCGCAAGGTTCATTTTTCTTTGCATATTCGTGTTGGGTTTTGTGTTTTGTGTTTTGTAGGGAAAAAGAGCTTTCTCAGGGCAAGCACGCAAACCAAGGCTCCCCCCCCCTCTCTCTCTCTCTCTCTCTCTCTCTCTCTCTCTCAAATTTTTTGTATAGATCAATTGGTTCAAAGCTATTTTAAGAGAGTAGAGGTCTTGGGTTCAAGTCTCCATTTTGTGGGGGCGGATTTTTTTTTCATTCCCGCACATTCGCGCACTTTGCCGGCAACGTCAACAATTTTTTTTTCAAAAAGCCATAACTTCTTCATCCGGAAGCCTTTTTCAGAGCCGTTTTTTTTAAAACCGCCTATTTTTTCGAGATCTATCCATTGGAACACTTACTTTCAGCATATTTAGCTTCAGTTTTTAAAAAATGGAAAGTCCATGCCAAGTCATTCTTGACAGCACTAACTACTTCCAATGGGTAGCCTACATGGAAGATTTACTTAGAAGTAAAGGTCTCTTCAGAATAGCCACAGACCAAGAGAAGAAACCAAAAGATGAAGACAAGGCTGCAAAATGAGAAAATAGACAAGATCAAGCACGTGCTTTGATAGGGATGTCTATTTCTCCTGATCTTAGATTCCACATTGCAGAGCTTGAGACTCCTCATGAAGCATTAGAAAAACTCGCTAAAGTTTTTGGGATTAAAAATGAAATTAGAGCCCATCAACTTGAAAATGAGTTGCTTACTTTGGATCCTAATAATTTTTCTTGCATTGAAGATTTCTTGTCCAAATTCAAGACCCTTAGATATCTCTTGGAAGGTGTTAAAGTTAAGAAAGAAGATGGTAACCTTATTTATTCCATCCTTACTAAGTTGGGACCAGCCTACTCTGTATTTGTTTCCACTTTCCATTCTACAAGGGAAGCTTTCATTTGTCAAGGAAAAGACTACAAGGCCCCTTCCTTTGACTCCTTTTGTGATTCCTTAATAAGAGAACAAGAAAAACTCTTACACCTTGGTCTTCTTAATCTTGGAAACTCTTCCACGAAAGCATTAGCCGCCCAGTAGCAACCAAATTCAAAGAATCCTAAGAAGTCATATCCTCAAAAGAATGGTCCTAAACCAACTCAGCCTCAAAATGAAAGATCATTTCAGCAAAATGATAAGACCAATAAAAACAAATGGAAGAAGACTGATAGACATTGTAACTTTTGTAATCGAGATGGCCACTTAGAATCTAAATGCTTTAAGAAGATGGAAGCCTTGGAAGCCGCAATGAAGAAACATAACATCCATGTGGAGCCTACTTCAACTTCAACTTAAACTTCCGGAATGGCACTTTCTACATGTCGTTGTCAATCATCTCAGTCTGGTTATGCATTAAATGTATCTTCTTCTTCTTCTCATTCTCATGAGTGGCTCATTGATTCTGGAGCCTCTTATCACATGGCCAAAAACCAAGCCATGTTTTCTTCTTTAAATGATTGTAACACCAAAAATATATATGTTGGTGATGATAGATCTCTTAATGTTGTAGGGACTGTAACTGTTCATCTAAACAATGGTCAGTTTAATGATGTATTATGTGTTCCAACCTTATCCTGCAACCTTCTATCTGTCTATCAGATAACTCATTCAGGTGAAGGTAGAATTGTTGAATTTTCACCTCATGATGTTGTAATCAAGGATCTAAAAGATCCTAAACAGATTCTAGCTACTGGTCTTGCTGATGATTCCACAAGGTTGTATAAGTTTCACAACTTTGGGTCATCAAATCTTCCCTCAGTATTTGTTGCTCATAATGATGAAGTGAGCAAACTTTGGCATGAGCGATTTGGTCACTTAAACTATCGCTCCCTTCAGCATCTATGTAAAGAAAATATGGTGACAGGTCTTCCTATGGTATCTTGCAGAGATGGTGTTTGTTCCGGATGTGTACTCGGAAAACATCATCGGGACAGTTTTGACAAACGTGCCTCTTGGCATGCCTCAGCCCCTTTACAGCTTGTGCACAGTGATTTATGTGGTCCTCTTCCTGTTGCTTCATTCTCTGGCTGCAAGTACTTCTTAACTTTCATTGATGATTTCTCCAGACGCACTTGGGTATACTTCTTAAAACTCAAGAGAGAAGTATTTAACACATTTTTGGCCTTCAAAGCCTTTGTTGAAAAACAATCTGGACATCAAATTCTTAAGCTAAGAACTGATAATGGTGGAGAATATGTTAAAAACACATTCATCAACTTTTGCACCGAAAATGGAATTCAAATGCAACATACTGTTCCATACACTCCACAACAAAATGGTGTATCTGAAAGGAAAAATCGCACCTTAAAGGAAATGGCTAATTGTATGCTGCAATCTAAAGGACTCAGTCTTAGTTTTTGGGCCGAAGCAAGTAATTGTGCAAATTATATAATCAATCGCACTCCTACTAAGGTTCTAGAGAATCTCACCCCAGAAGAAGCTTGGAGTTCCATTAAACCAGATGTAAGTCACTTTCGTGTGTTTGGAAGTGAAGCATGGGCCCATATTCCAGATGAAAAGCATAAAGCTTTAGAACCTAAGAGTGAGAAATGTACTTTTGTTGGATATTCTGAAGATGTAAAAGGTTATAGACTTATTCCATTTAAGTCCAAAAATGTTATCATTAGAAGAGATGTAAAATTTGATGAAAATAAATCGGCCTGCGAGCCTAGTCCAGCGGATGTGCCACCTCTTCCTATCTCTTCTACTTTTGAAAACATTTCTTCTTCAGATGATGAAAGCGAGGATGATAATCCTCCCCCACCTTCTCAGGATCCTCAACTTCCCAGATGGGTCCGTGCTACTCGGGATGCAGCAGGTGATCTTGCCGGTGATCCTACAGATCAGCGACGTACACGTTCTCAGTTTGAAAGAGCCTCTTCTTTACTGGCTCAAGCTCCAGTAAATCATGATCCTGAAACTTTTGCAGAAGCTTCAGGCCATCCACATTGGGAAGCAGCTATGAATGAAGAATATCATTCATTGATGACAAATGGTACATGGGATCTTGTTCCTCTACCAAAGGGACGCAAACTTGTTAGATGTAAATGGGTTTACAGAACCAAGTATGGACCAGATGGGAAAGTTGATAAACATAAAGCTCGTCTCGTTGCTAAGGGCTTTTCACAGGTTGAAGGCATTGACTACACTGAAACCTTCTCCCCTGTTGCCAAAATGAACTCTATCCGCCTTGTTCTTTCCCTTGCTGCCTCTTTAAAATGGGAAGTCCATCAGATGGATGTTAAATCTGCCTTCTTGCATGGGGACTTGCAGGAAGAAATCTATATGGAACAACCCATTGGCTTCATACAAACAGACTCCAGCCTTGTTTGTCGACTTAAGAAATCCCTTTATGGCCTCAAGCAAGCTCCTCGGGCTTGGTATGCCAAAATGGATAGCTTTCTTTTAGAATCTGGCTTTTCTAGGTGTCATTCTGACAATACTGTCTACACCAAGAAAGTGGGCAACTCTCTTATCATCCTTGTTCTTTATGTTGATGATCTTATTCTTACTGGTAGTGATCCCAACCTTATAAACCATGTGAAGTCCAGCCTTAAAAAGAAATTTGAAATCACAGACTTAGGACACTTACACTATTTTCTCGGTCTTCAAGTCTTGCAATCCAAGGAGGGTATTTTCCTTTCCCAGTCCAAGTATGCTTGTGATATTCTTCGTCATTTTCACATGGAAGACTGTAAGCCAGCCCCTTCTCCCTTTCAGTCTGGAGTCAAACTTTCAGTCTCTTGTACTTCTCCTGAAGTTGATGCTACCTTATACCGTCAACTTATAGGAAAACTCTTGTATTTAACCCATACTCGTCCTGATCTTTCCTTTGCTGTTGGCCTTGTTGCTCGTTTTATGCAAAACCCCCGTGAAAGTCATTGGAAAGCAGCTAAAAGAATACTTCGTTATGTTCGAGGTACAATACAGTTTGGGATTCATTACAGTGCCAAAGCAGCTCCTCTGTTAGTTGGTTTCACTGATTCTGATTGGGCTGGTGACCCTGATGATCGGAAGTCTACTGCCGGTTATGTCTTCACTCTTGGTTCAGGACCTATTACATGGGCTTGTAAGAAACAGGCTGCCATTTCTCTTTCGTCAGCAGAAGCAGAGTATCGTGGTGCCGTGGAAGCTAGTAAGGAAGCCTTGTGGCTTCGTCAGATCCTATCAGAGTTTGGCTTTGAGCAGCAGCATCCAACCACACTTTGGTGTGATAATCAAAGTGCCATTCAGCTATGCAAAGATCCAGTCTAGCATCAGCACAGCAAACACATTGAACTACACATGCACTTCATCAGAAAGCTCATTCATGACCATGTTCTTGAAGTGCAATATTGTCCAACAGATGATCAGGTTGCAGACATCTTCACAAAGCTCTCACAGAGGTGAAGTTCACTAAACTTCGATATATGCTTGGAGTTCAGGAAGTTGTCACTAAGGGGGGATAGGCTCTAGTGCCTCCTTCCTTCTCCTATTGTGTCATATTTGTAAATCCTTCAATCCTATCCCAAGTTGTTCTTAAGGGGGGATGTTAGGATATTCCGACACATAGGATATAGTTAAGTTCAACTTGGTCTAGTGTAGAGTTAGGTATAGAGTTAGGTAAAGTGTGTTTCTTTACCGTTGTACATTTTGTAACTTACAATTCGACGGTCACGATATGTAGTGATCCGACGGTTCATTCTCTCCTCGGTATTACCGACACTTGATCCGTGGCTTGACACCCGATTGGTCCATGAGTTCTATTTAAAGCGCATGGAGGGTCATTGTTCGGGTAATCCGTGTATGAGAGAAGCTTATGTAAATTTTCATTCTTTGATTAATAAATTGCCTGTAGTACCCACGTTGGGACAGGCCGTGGACTGTTTCCCTCTTTGAGGGTTTTAACCACGTCAAAAATACTGGTGTATTGATCTGTGATCTGGTTGTGAGCGGTGTCCTTCGAAGACTATGCTTCTTCGAAGACTCTTTGCACTGAGCTACCCTTTCTCCTCTTCTTTCTATAAAATTGCAAGGTTGATTTTGACACACCGACGTCGTGCTTAAGCTCGAGTATTTCGTATGGACTTGGAACTTCTTTGCTGCATCATGTTAACCAACTTATCCACTCAAGTGGTACTTATCCACTAAAATGGTAAGGTAGTGCGATCTGGATCAATTTCAACTTTTTCGACGACTATTCTTTTAAAAGCCATTTGAATCCTCTATACTCTATTTAGGTGAGGTAGTGATTGCCTGACTTGTCAAACCCAACCGTGGTACTAGGGTGGAACGAACACACGATCCTTTGATACCAATTTCGACATTGCTTCGACTCTCAAGTGCTCCATCGGTTGGTTAGGAAAAATCCCTAGTTTTTGTGGTTTCGTTGGTCTCGCAGTTTCCTTCTGAAGCATGGATGACCTCAACTCAACTAATACAATGTTGATCTCATGAAATAATGCACAGATAATATATTCTATGACCAATTATCTACATCCAAAATCATATTGTAATAACTAAATATAATATAATATTATAAATAAATTATAGGAATATTTATATGACTAGCACAACTATATTAATAAATGTAGTTGATATAGACTCCTTATAAATGCATATGAAACATATTAATAATTATTAGATATATGGTAGGAATTTAACTTTATTGTAGAACTCTAATATTAAAATCTTAATATTATAAACTCACTATTATAAATTAAGATTAGAATTTATAATATTGAGTTTATAATATTGAAATTTTTGTATTAGTATTTAATAATAAAAGCATAGTATTAGCTTTTGTATTCATAATTAATACTACATTTATAACGTTAATTTAAAAAAAAATGGTAAACACAATATTATAAATTCTAATATATAAAAATATTACTATAAATTGTTTATATTACACACTTAGTATTATAAACTTAATATTAAAAACTTTAATATTAAATTCAATATCATAAAATAAACGAATTATAAAAATATTTTTAAAATAATCTATTTTAATATATATTAATAATACTATGATATGATCTGCAATAAATCTTTTTGTTGAAAACATTAAAACTTATCAAGAGAAATAGAAAAACAGATATTATTTTAAAGATAAAAAACAATATTCCCATGTTATAAAAACATTAAATAATATTATATAACACTATGATAACTAAATTAGATCATTAAATTAATAATTTATCAAAAAATTAATTACAGATCAAAATAAAATCCCAATACATTAATAATAATGTGTACTTATCCATTTATTAAATAAATATTTTATTTACCTACCAAAATAATAGTGAGCTAATTTGATTTAACCCATGCCATTAACACATGCCAAAACAATAGTCAACTAAGTTCTATCCATTTAGATTGAAGAACCTCCAATCAAATACGACACAGGAAGCTATAAAAGGGTAACACCTGATAATTCCATACACCTACTTTTCCCTGTTATTGCATGTGAAGCTTCCCGCGCTATCTAATTACCCAAATTTCATTCCAAACCATGTCTAACCAAGAGGCTGATGCACTCGGTACCCGTGTTGCAAATTTCAACATCCACGCAGAGCGGCGGTAATCACAGGAGAAGAATCGCTTTATCATTTTGCAATCTGTTAAATTTGAGAGTTCTTTGAGAGTTCTCTGAAATTGTGATCTGTTTTGTAGGAATAGTATGAAAATGTAAATTTCTTTATAGATTTAAACTAGTATAAAGTATAACATCTATAAACTAGTATAAAGTATAAATGTTACAGGAGTAAAGTATGATTTTGAACTCTCGTCTTTATATTAGTATAGATTTATTTTAAATATATATTTAATTTGAGTTGAGATAGCTTAACATGAGCCAAGGTATCCAAATTTTTTTTACTTATAATTTTTATAAACAAACATTATTTAAATATTTTATATAATTATTTAAATTTATTTTTTATTTTTACATATTTTAAAACTTTTATTTCTGTTAATATTATTAAAATTTCAAATTTCAATTTTAATATGGACTAACACAATTACAAATCATATCTCAGCTCAAAAATTACTAAAAACATTTTGGTTTTCTTTTAATCTATATAGAAAATTAAATTTGTGAAAGTTAACAAAAAAAATCCCGTTAAAAAAAAAAGATTTTGTGGATAGGATTTTAGCAGCATGGCTGGATTGATATGGTGTGGAGACAGCAGCAGGGTTTTAACAATCGAAACCTACACTGATGAATTCAAGCAAAGAAGACAATTCCCAGAAGTGCAGATTAATTAACTGTTTGTTTCTATTTATCACAATGGTACCTGGTTTTGGTATTCTGTTTGGTTGTAATATAAGTGTATTATTTTTGGGTTTTTTAATTAAATTATGGAAATTTTAGCAGGATTTTGATAAAATTTAATATATTTTTTTTGTAAATTCAAGTTATAATTGTTAAACTTAGATATTTTGAGTGTTTAGAAATTTTTAATGGTTCTGATTCTATTTCCATTCTTAAAAAAATTTAAGATTTTTTGATTTTTATTTTTATTTTTTTTAACAGAAACCTGCCACTTTTGAATGTTCTTTGCAATGGTCACTGGTTTTAAAATTCTGGGCAATGATCTTTGAATGCAGACTGGAGGGCAAGGTCGCAATAATAACGGGAGGAGCATCTGGCATCGGAGAAGCCACCGTTCGGCTCTTCACAAAGCACGGAGCCAAAGTCATAATCGCGGACGTTGCCGACGTAGCTGGGGAAAAGCTGGCCGAATCTCTTTCTCCTCCCGCAATTTTCGTGCACTGCGATGTGACCAATGAGCAAGACGTGGGCGCAGCGGTGGATTTTGCCGTAGAGAAACATGGTCAACTGGATATAATGTTTAACAACGCAGGAATAGCAGCTCCAGGTAAAAGCGTAGCAGAGTATGACATGGATCAATTCGATCGAGTGATGAAAGTAAACGTGAGAGGAGTGATGGTGGGCATGAAGCACGCTGCCCGCGTGATGATTCCGCGGAAGAAGGGCACCATAATCAACACTGCCAGCATTACAAGTGTTATAGGAGGACTTTGTCCATACGACTACACCACCTCCAAACATGCAGTGATAGGGCTGACGAGGAACGGCGCAGCTGAGCTTGGGAAATACGGGATCCGAGTCAACGCTGTGTCTCCTTATGGACTGCCCTCGGATCTTACTGTTGGGTATTTCAAGAAGCAAGGCGACCCTTCCGCATTTTCTAAAGAAGTGGATAAGTCCGCTGTGGCGGACTTTTGCACCAGAGTTGCCAACTTAGAGGGAACGGTTCTTACAGCGGAGGATGTTGCAGAGGCATGTCTGTACTTGGCGAGCGATGAGTCTAAATATGTGAGCGGGCATAACCTTGTTGTGGACGGAGGAATCAGTGTTGTTAATCACTCCTGGGGAACCTACCGATGAAATTAGCTCAGGGTCGAGTCGTAGTCCTACTATATAAATAATGCCGGTTCACCGCTGCTTCATCTGCTGGTTTTGGATTCCCTCTGAAATCGTTGTGACTTATTAGTAACGTAGCCCTACGATATAAATAGTTGTGGTTCACCCCTCCGTAACCCTACGATATAAATAATTGCGGTTCAGCTCTGGTTCGTTTGATGGTTTTGGTAAATGGCTGTCGCTTTCGTTAACTTGAAAGATGTCCTTTTGGCATTACATATTAATAATTATATATGATCACATACGTCCTTATGGTATGTGATTTAAAAAAATTTATTATTTTGGTCTTTGTTGTATTATTTTACATTTCCAAAGTTATATTGTATTTAAATGTTTTAGTCAGAATGTGCAGAAACTATTTTTTTTTTTGTATATTACATTTTTTATGGTTTAAAATTTATTTTCAAATAAATAAATGAATTAAATAATAATATAATTTTAATAAATTTTTATTATATTTAAGATATAATAATTAAAAAATATAATAGAAAAACCAAAATTACTATTTCTATTTTATATTCTAAAATATTTTCATTCTCATGATCAACAAGGTAGAGCAAATCCCAAAAACCAACAATGGCATACAACCGTATCTACTTGGAAGGTTCAAGACATTATGTGCAAGACTTGTAATGGATTTTCATAACATATTTTTATAACCATAAAGATGTCAGCTGAATATAAGTTAATATTAATATTAGTATAGACTTATTTTTAATACAGATTTAAGGTGAGTTTAAAAAGATTAAATTTATTCATATGTAAACTATTTTAGAATGCAAAATATAATGTGTTGTTTTTCATTATTTAAATTGTATTTTTGAATGCTAAATACAGTAAATAAAGCACCAAATAAAAATTTTAACCATGAAACAATTTTTTTCTATAAAGATATATATGAAGTTGATATCGACATAAATTAGTTAACATAGATCTTCAAATAATTTATTTAAATATCTTCTTGAAATATTTTTGAAAAGTATAAGATTTAAATATCTTATTCACATATTTTTTTTAATTTTATTTACTTTACAACATATTCATTTTCTTTTTAATTATACCTCACATTATTTTTCTATTTAGAACATAATTTTTATTTTTATTTTTTATTTTAAAGGGCATCGACTGAAGGACAAACTTACACATCCCCTCATACTTGGTTGTAAAATAAACCTTTAGACTCAATGAATATTGCTATGATAACTTTCATAATCTATGTTGTGGAAAAAACCCTATATCCAACCATATTTAGAGAATAGTGTGAAATTCATCCTAATCCCTTTTATTACTAATTTCAAGGTCATAAGAGATATGTACAAAAACAGGATAATACATCATTGATAGAAAACCATAATACAGTAAAAACAATAAATAAAGTAAAGAAACATATACATTGTTACAAGTAAAACCTAAACTTTGTAAAACTTAAAAAATCTAGATTAAACCATTTTACTATCAAGGATCATGGAATCAACTCTTTCTCCAGTGGTGCTGACATACTAATTTTTTTAGGGGTACATTACACTATCTCTATCTGGATGTAATGGTAAGTAAACATTCAATTGAGAATTATACAGGTTGTAATGATAAGTAAACATTCAATTGAGAATTATACAAATTTAGGTTGGTTATCCTCCTGATCAACCGTGTTCAAATGTGAAAATGGGATAGAATAATACAACCTAAAACAACTTAATTATAGACTTGAAACTTCACGACTTCAGCGCATCATAACCACACGATAACAAAGAAAATTATCGATTATTTTATACTAGGGATGAATAACTTGAAAAATCTCAATATTTGGTATAACAAAAAACGAACGAGGCTACTAGTTCGAAGTGCAGCTTCTAGCGATTATTTTGATGAATATTTGAGTTGAAAAACAATGATCAACTTAAGATTGTATATAATTATTAAAATGTAAAGCCGAAGGGCGTGTTACAAGTTCACAGAGGAAAGACATCAGAAAATACAAATATTCACGAGAATCGGCAGATGAAGCAGCGGTGAACCGCAATTATTCTATTGTAGTACTAGGGTTTTCAGAAACTATAACAGTTTCATAGGGTATCCGAAGTCAGCAGATGAAGCAGCAGTGAACCGACATTATTTACATAGGAGTACGACTCTCAGCCAACTTCATTATTTTAACATCCCTACCGTAATAACTCATCATAATAAACCGTTATGAAATATTTACGAGTTGGTTGTAAACTGAAGGTCCGTAGTAACTCAGTGTAAATCATAGTTACCAAATTAGGCCGAATCGGCCTGAAGAATTCGAAAATTCGGCAATTCGGTCCGATTCGGCCATTAATACGCTGAAGTTCGATTCGCACACATTACAGTGTCTCAAATTTATTTTTTAAATTTTCTTTGATTTGTGTTTTTCAAGAAGTCGTACTTCGTACTCCAATTTCTGTTCTGTGCGTTAGTTTTCGTCATGCAGTTGTAGTTTAAACTTGATTCTTCCCGCTGGTCGAGGTATCGAGTTAGACAATACTTAAGATAGAAGGGACAAGGATGTTATTCCTGCTGGTCGAGGGATCAAGTTAGACGATACTTAATATAGAAGGAACAAGAATGTTCTTGACGGTTTGCTCTGCAATACAGGTGTGATTAATGATTAAAAAATTCATGGTTTTATTTTTATCAAAGTTATTGTGATGTATTAGTAATTCTCACTTTGTTATTAATTTTGACAGTGTTTGTTAAAAATTAAAAGAAATTAAAAAATTATATAAAAACTAAATAAATAGTTGTCATATTAAATTTTCATTTTTACAATAAAATAATTTTTTGCCTTTTTTTTTTTTTTAATTTTTATTTTTACAATAATTTTTTTTGTCTATTTTTTTTTAATTTTAATTTCTTTCGTATAATACTTTGACTAGTAAGTAATGAAAATGGAATTATTTATTCATAATAAAATTGGTTGTAATTTAGTTGTTTGTTTTTAAGAAATTTGTAACGAAAATATATTATATGGTTTCTAAATCTTTTAAACAATTAGCAAAATAGCAAGATAATTCTAATTTGATGATTCTTGATGGTTCTAATTTGATGTTTTTTAATCTATATTTTATTCAATTAGTAATTAGGAAATTAGAAATTACAGCATTAGTTACTATCTTTTGATTGACAAAGAGGAGTTGTTTCTACTAATTTCAATATCTTATTCACTTCCATTTGAAAAATTAGGAAAACAAAAAGAATTCTAATTTGATAATTCTAATTTGATGATTTTTTATCTATATTTTATTTTAGTAATTAGGAAATTGCCAAAATATTTATCATTAAAAACTACAACATTAGTTACTATTTTTTGATTGACCAACCAACAATTTTAAGGGTGTCCTTTTTTTAATGTTAAAGAGTTTGTTCTGACCATTGTATTTTATTCACTTCCATTGAAAAGGAGTTGTTTCTACTAATTTCAACATCTCATTCACTTCCATTAAAAAGGAATTGTTTCTACTAATTTCAATGTCTAATTTTATTTGCAACTTTTATAATATAATTCACAATTGTTAATTTAGATTATTCAAAATTTAAGAAAAAATATTATTAATAAAGTGTAAGATGTATATTGGCGAATTTTTTCCGTATTGAATTTTAAAGAGTCGAATTTTTCTCGTATCGAATCGAATTTGTATTCGAATTCGAATTCGAACTTGGTAACTATGGTGTAAATTAACAGTTATGAATAGTTAATAGTTCGTTACGAAACTAATTCTTGATAGGTGTAAAAAATGGAAGTAATGGAGGGTTTTTTTGGGAGGACATGCATAGTGGCACTCAGGGCATGTCTCGGACGCTTTGTAGCAGGAGGCTTCCATCATCTCTACACGATCCGCTTTGGAAGGATTCTTTGCTTTTCTTGCTGAGGGCCGAGTACCAGTCTTTTCAGTGGCAATGGTATCTATTATCCTTCTTTCGGTTTCGTTCTATTCACCAGTTTATTTATTGATTTCACTACTAACGAACGGGGGGTTAGTTAGTTGAGTAACTGGTTATTAAGAAGATCGATTGGTATTCCAGATAATAGAGTCTGGGCTTTTGCTTTGATGGAACACTGCTTAAAGACTTGGAGTTTTAGTCCTTTTTAAGTCTCTTTCTAATGCTGTACTAGGCAAGAGGATATTTATGTCGTAACCCTGGTGACAGTGACAGGTGGTTGTCTTCTGTATCATTTAAGAATAGCCGGTTAGGTTGAATGTTGCACCTGACGCTGGTTTTTGATGATACTGCTAAGGAATGAGTTATGTGCTAAGTTGATTAACTAGTTTTTTTTAAGTAATTCAATTGATTTCAGAATAATCAAATCTGAGCCTTTGCGTTAGTGGAGTATTACCTCAAAATTTGAAGTCAATCCCTCGTTTGTACTCGCCCTAACACTGTATTGGGTGAAAGGACGTTTTGGTTTGTCCTCAGTTGATTGTGGTGTTGTTATGTTGTAACCTTGTTTATAGTAATAGAAGGTTGTCTCCTGCATAGTTTACAATAGGGCTGCACCTGGCCCTGGATATTGGTTTCGCAGCTAATGAATGTGTTGGTTGATTTCTGGATAATATAATCACAGTCTGCTTTAATGGAATATCGCCTCAGAATTTAGAGTTTGTCACTCGTAACGACTCGCCCTAGCTTTGTATTGGGCCAAAAGGCTTTGAAGTTCCCTCCCAAGGCGAATTGTAGTTGTTCTGTCGGAACCTTTTGACTATGATAGTAGGCTGTCTGCTGCATCATTTAAGAGCAATTTAGTCAGTATTGTACCTAATGCTACAGGACCTTAAAACTAGGAAAGCGCAATACGTTTGTTATAGTGATATTCTTTTTGAATCTAGGAAAGGGTTCCTGTATTTGCTTGAGCCAGGGAAATCTTTACCTCAGTGACACGGATAAAAATGATACACGTGTTTTCGCTATTGTCATAATCTGAAATTAATATGAAGTCTATTGCCTCCAAGTAATCTATTACATTCACGCTAGTGCCTTTTTATGTATTAGGCTGGACAGAAAATATATTTGCCCAAATCCTTAAAATACTTGATCACTTTATGAAAAGCTATTTGATGCACAAACATTGTGTTATAAAGATATGTTCTTTGTATGGATAGAAGAATTTATTGAGTCATATTTCTTTAGGAAAATGATATGTGATTACTTTTATGCCAATGTAACTAATATCTTAGTTTCTTGTTGAATGAGACGTGTAAACACATGAGATTTGTGCTGGCTTTCATTAGAAAAGGTATACATACGCATGCAGGAAGAGACAACAAGTTGAGTTGGTTTGCTTTACATGTTTGTAAGCATAAAAAATAATAGCTAACGGATTAGCTCTTTTGATAAAGTTTATGCAAAATTTTCATGTAAGGAGATTGTAACTGATGTTCTAGTTAGTCCCTTCAAAGGTATGCCTTAGTGTTTTTCCCTTTAAGAATATGTGCTTATGCGAAGGGAAATATTAGTTAATATGATTATTTATAATCGTAATCATGATATTAATGTTGGCAGGAAAGATTATATTTAACATGGTGGCAGGTATAGAATTAATGGACCATGCAGAAGAGTTGCGTAGCAGGATCGTACATTGCTAGAACAATCATGCCACAAGGAATGTTGTATGTGGCGGAAAAGAATTACTGGACCATGCAGACGAGTCTGCATAGCAGGACCGTACATTGCTAGAACAATCATGCCACAAGGAATGTTGTATGTGCCGGTATGTAAGTAAAATATTACATGGAAAACTGTATTAGCTTTTAGCTAGTTATGAGACATTTTAATGATATTTCAATGTAAAATCTTATAACAATGGATAGGGGATGGAATCCCCTATAATCCATTGAGTGAGGGGTGAAAACCCTCATGAGCGTTTAATAAAAAGATTAAACGTTTGCTGGTTTTCACCCTACGGGGTTTCCAGGGTATATCGGTGTTCAGTGGTGTGATTGCCTTTTGTGTCAATTGATGATGATGAATCCTTGATGTTGATGGTTCTTTATTTGATGGTCTAATCGTAATGTCCAAGTATGAGGTTAATTAATATGGTGAAGGAAATCGTGAAATGGATGCATGGATTCATGAGACAGTTATGTTGATAAACTACCACAATGGTGGTTAATGGTTATGCAAACTTACTATCCTTGATTGCAATTCACTTGATGTATTAATGAACATTATATCTAATGGTATTGAGGAATTGAGGAGTTGTAATTCGGATAATTACTTGTGGGTACTATATATAAATAAATTCTAACTCCCTACTTTTACATGCAAGGTTACCGAGGTATATTACAAGTGGTATCAGAGCTGAAGGTTGCAGTACTGGCGCCTTTCGGAATTGGTAAGCGGAAAAGAAATTGAGGTACGCCACCAGTGGCATTAACTCAGGTATGAGTTTAACCATTCACATATTGATTTATGTAGTACACAACTTTCAGCATGATATGTGTGATTCATGTATTATAACTACTTTGCGTAGCAAGTAATAAAGTTTATTGCATAACTATTGGATTCTTGTTGAGGATGAAAGACAACAAAACTTTTGTTACACTTATGAACAATATTGAACACTCATTGAGGAAAGTGACAATCAACTACCAACTTTTTCTTTGCAAATATTGCAATAATAATGATGCATTTAATGAACATGATTGAAGTTACGATGAACTAATTTTAATGATTCAATGCATGAATGTAAAATACGGGGATGTACTTGGATTTGACGATGTAGTGTGTTAAAAAGACATTGCAAGAACCCCTTTAGACTTGAAAATAACAAGGAGTCAAGTAATGGGCCTTGACTATAATAATTAATTTTTGATTAAGTCTTGTCATGGAAGCATGAAAATGACTGGTAGTTGAGATTGGTTAGAATTGTATGACTAACCAATAGAACTCATATGCATTAATTGCCTTGGATTTAAGATTATTACAATTCGAAAACAAGTGATGGTTTGATTGGTGTCACATGCGTGGAATGTGTGTATGATGATTCTACTCTCTCTATGCTATAGTTCCAGTTGTTTATGAGAAGAGTTCTTAATTTTATTCACCATGAGAATGCTTGAAGAATAGTATATGCTTATGTCTCAATAGATTTAATGATGTTTCCCTCTAATTCTTTGAGATTCACTAGCATGATATGTGTTTATGTTAATCATTACTTGTTGTAAGATAAAAATCATTTGAGCATCTGTTTAATGATGGTTGAATTTATCTCTACTATGGGAATGACAGATTTCTTATGCATGTTGCATTCCAGTGTGAAGTTAATTGTAGAGGTATGTTCAATGGGTAACATTTCTAGGACCCATTCATGGTAGAATTACATGTGACAATTATTCATAAATAGACTACCTGTGTTAATGAAGTTTTTTTTTGTAAACTCTAACTACCTTTCCCAACTATAGATGCTTTCAAAGGAAAAAGGAAGCAAGGAGAAGGGAAAAGAATCACTAAGTCTGGTGATGACCAGATAGCACTCGATGTGAATGTGAGTATTCCCTTGACCATGCTTAAGGAGTTGGAAAATGATAACTATAGCGTGTTGATGTTAATGATTTTCGTAATGTCTCCTTGAAGTCATTATTATGAAATGGACACATAGTAATGTTATGACAGTTGTTGCATCTAGCATCAAGTGGTAACTCTGGTGCATGTGTGACACTTAGGAGATCATGCTTCTAATTGCATAAGTAGAGCAATTGCTTCCGGTAAGGGTGGTTTAATTTGTTAGTTATGCATGTTGAACCAAGGGAAAGATAAGTAACTCTATTCTTTATAGAGAATAATCAGTTGTGTTTTATTAAACAGTTGGAAATATCATGGGGTTGATTTCTACAGTAAAGATTGATTGTTTATATGTTTTCTTGGTAGAGAAAATATGATAATACTTGCAGTAAAAGATTGATTATTTTATATGTTTTTCTTAGTAAAGAAAATAGGTATTTCGTCCTAGAAGGACTACATGTGAGTCTTGTGTGAGAAATGTTTGTCTCTTGTCATTTTTCTTGAAAATAAAAATAGAGGCTCTTTCCTTTAAAGACACATTAGAATAGTGTTCATACAAAAAACAAAATCCTTACTTGTTCATGAAAGAACTATGTGCATTGAAGTAAAGTAATTGTGTAGGAGAAAACACATGTTGCATGCACATAAGGGTAGTATGAGTCTGTGTGTACTTAGAGAAAGTGATCATGTTAACTTTCTTGAAGACAATAATCTTTTGAAGAGGTTGTTTTGCTAGATGAGTTGTGTTGATTGCTTGATTTTGGATGGATAAGTAAATCTTCTTCTGTATCTTGATTTTTATGCATAAAGATGGATATCTTTAATAATTCCCTGAAAGGGAAGATGGAAGAATGAGGTTAAAATGACTTCCTTTAAGAAAGAGGTATGTAGTTTGTTGTATGAAATGATGGTAGTATTCTAGTGAAGGGAATATGTGTTGCATACATTAAAGAAGGGCTTATATGATAAGCAATGGTATGCACAAAGATTAGTCATTATGATATAGAGTTATGTTCTTTGTATGTTAGAGAGATTATGCTTAATTATATTAATGATGCATGACCAAAGCTAGCCATAGTGAACGTAGGACAATACTCCATTAATGACGATTTGAAGTAAGACAACAGACTATGGCAAAATTGGAAATGTTTAGATTATTAACTCAACTGTTGTCGACATTTATACATTAATGAATATTTTCATATGCTTTTATACATGACAATATTGTATGCATGAAAATTCTTGGAAATCGAATATGTGTTAACTGATGCATTGCTGATGGGATTAAGTAGTGGTAGCTTAATGGCAACAAGAAAACTCATCACGTAAATTGCTGCAATGTGAAATGCAATCATAAATGAGAAAGAATGATGTTATATGATATGCATGAATTATGTTATTTGGGAAATTTGCATGCATACAACATGTATGATAGATATGTTTCCCATCAATCTAGATGTTGTGGACCCATGATGAGGGATAAGTGTAAATGCATGGTTTACATGCATGTTTATTTTGTTAATGATAATGTTCATATGGTTCATTGTGTAAATTACTTTGAGAAAGAGTAATAAAAGAGAAATTTAACATGCCAGACAGTTGCAGATAGTTGGGTTGATGGCAGTTACCTGCCCGAAGGGGTTGATGGTACTTGTCTGCCCGGATTGTGAAAGGCTTGAATGCCTTGGGTTGATGACAGTTACCTGCCCGAAGGGGTTGATGGTACTTGTCTACCCGGATTGTGAAAGGCTTGAATGCCTTGGGTTGATGACAGTTACCTGCCCGGAGGGGTTGATGGTACTTGTCTGCCCGGATTGTGAAAGGCTTGAATGCCTTGGGTTGATGACAGTTACCTGCCCGGAGGGGTTGATGGTACTTGTTTGCCCAAATCTCCTCTCCATAGAATTCTTGAGCTGGTTGGCCAGTGGAATTCCATGTTAGACCTGGTAAGGTCTCTATCAAAGAAACTATCTGGATGTGAAAATGACTCGATCAGGTTGTGGAAAACAATTCCCTTGGGTTGGGAATTCTTTAGCCTATTGTGGACTCATAGCTAAAGGAATTAACGAATCAGCTATATGATATGTTAAAGATGAATTCTATATATAGTTGTGTAAAATATGTTATGCATGTTTAACAGGAAATGAGTTTAGTAGTCAATAAGGAGTTATTGGATATTTTAATTCCTTTATTGTATTATCAATCTTGTAGGAAATTTTAATTCCTTTGTTGTATTACCAATCTTGTGGAAGTCTTAGTAGGGGCTAAGACCATTTTCAAATGATGCAGTGATTGATTGTTTTGATTATTAGAGAGCTAGGTGCTCTTTTGGTACTTTTAGAAGTACTTTATGGATGTCTTTAGTGAGAATTAATTCAGTGTGCACGTGGAACAATGATTTATCATTTGATGATTAGTGTTAGTGCTCTTTAAGTACTTGTAAAGGTACTGTGATTTAGAAATCATCTAACATTGCACAATTGGTTGCTAGTCAAAGTATCTCATTTGACTCAGAATATTGGGACTAACGCAATTGAATTTGTTAGTCATACATTACAAGAATTACTTACCATGGAGGGTTGATGGATTGACCAACCACTATTAAAATGCTTACATGAAAGTGCTCATGATTTTCAAGAGAAGATGGTAAGTAATGGTAAGTTGATATAGAGTTTGGTTTTTGAATTTGAATAAGAGCCAAGTGGTGGCAATTAGGACTTGCATATTTTTGCAATTATGAGTGCCTATGACTATTGATGCTTATAACTAATGATATTTCTTATGATTATACCATTACTATTTTGTGTGATGTCATTTCTTGGAATGAAATCTTGATTTTAAAGAGGAAGGACCACTTTTTGTGCGGTTTAGATGATTATACAATGAGTAAAATCTCAAGTTCTCAATGAAAGATGAACACCGAGGATGGTGTTCCTGTTAAGGGGGGGAGTATGTAACATCCCTACCGTAATAACTCATCATAATAAACCGTTATGAAATATTTACGAGTTGGTTGTAAACTGAAGGTCCGTAGTAACTCAGCGTAAATTAACAGTTATGAATGGTTAATAGTTGGTTACGAAACTAATTCTTGATAGGTGTAAAAAACGGAAGTAATGGAGGGTTTTTTTGGGAGGACATGCGTAGTGGCACTCAGGGCATGTCTCGGACGTTTTGTAGTAGGAGGCTTCCATCATCTCTACACGATCCGCTTTGGAAGGATTCTTTGCTTTTCTTGCTGAGGGCCGAGTACCAGTCTTTTCAGTGGCAATGGTATCTGTTATCCTTCTTTCTGTTTCGTTCTATTCACCAGTTTATTTATTGATTTCACTACTAACGAACGGGGGGTTAGTTAGTTGAGTAACTGGTTATTAAGAAGATCGATTGGTATTCCAGATAATAGAGTCTGGGCTTTTTCTTTGATGGAACACTGCTTAAAGACTTGGAGTTTTATTCCTTTTTAAATCTCTTTCTAATGCTGTACTAGGCGAGAGGATATTTATGTCGTAACCCTGGTGACAGTGACAGGTGGTTGTCTTCTGTATCATTTAAGAATAGCCGGTTAGGTAGAATGTTGCACCTGACGCTGGTTTTTCATGATACTGCTAAGGAATGAGTTATGTGCTGAGTTGATTAACTAGTTTTTTTTAAGTAATTCAATTGATTTCGGAATAATCAAATCTGAGCCTTTGCGTTAGTGGAGTATTACCTCAAAATTTGAAGTCAATCCCTCATTTGTACTCGCCCTAACACTGTATTGGGTGAAAGGACGTTTTGGTTTGTCCTCAGTTGATTGTGGTGTTGTTATGTTGTAACCTTGTTTACAGTAATAGAAGGTTGTCTCCCGCATAGTTTACAATAGGGCTGCACCTGGCCCTGGATATTGGTTTCGCAGCTAATGAATGTGTTGGTTGATTTCTGGATAATATAATCACAGTTTGATTTAATGGAATATCGCCTCAGAATTTAGAGTTTTTCACTTGTAAGGACTCGCCCTAGCTCTGTATTGGGCCAAAAGGCTTTGAAGTTCCCTCCCAAGGCGAATTGTAGTTGTTCTGTCGGAACCTTTTGACTATGATAGTAGGCTGTCTGCTACATCATTTAAGAGCAATTTAGTCAGTATTGTACCTAATGCTACAGGACCTTAAAACTAGGAAAGCGCAATACGTTTGTTATAGTGATATTCTTTTTGAATCTAGGAAAGGGTTCCTGTATTTGCTTGAGCCAGGGAAATCTTTACCTCAGTGACACGGATAAATATGATACACGTGTTTTCGCTATTGTCATAATCTGAAATTCATATGAAGTCTATTGCGTCCAAGCAATCTATTACATTCACGCTAGTGCCTTTTTATGTATTAGGCTGGACCGAAAATATATTTGCCCAAATCCTTAAAAGACTTGCTCACTTTATGAAAAGCTATTGGATGCACAAACATTGTGTTATAAAGATATGTTCTTTGTATGGATAGAAGAATTTATTGAGTCATATTTCTTTAGGAAAATGATATGATATTACTTTTATGCCAATGTAACTAATATCTTAGTTTCTTGTTGAATGAGACGTGTAAACACATGAGATTTGTGCTGGCTTTCATTAGAAAAGGTATACATACGCATGTAGGAAGAGACAACAAGTTGAGTTGGTTTTCTTTACATGTTTGTAAGCATAAAAAATAATAGCTAACGGATTAGCTCTTTTGATAAAGTTTATGCAAAATTTTCATGTAAGGAGATTGTAACTGAGGTTGTAGTTAGTCCCTTCAAAGGTATGCCTTAGTGTTTTTCCCTTTAAGAATATGTGCTTATGTGAAGGGAAATATTAGTTAATATGATTATTTATAATCGTAATCATGATATTAATGTTGGCAGGAAAGATTATATTTAACATGGTGGCAGGTATAGAATTAATGGACCATGCAGAAGAGTTGCGTAGCAGGATCGTACATTGCTAGAACAATCATGCCACAAGGAATGTTGTATGTGGCGAAAAAGAATTACTGGACCATGCAGACGAGTCTGCATAGCAGGACCGTACATTGCTAGAACAATCATGCCACAAGGAATGTTGTATGTGGCGGTATGTAAGTAAAAGATTACATGGAAAACTGTATTAGCTTTTAGCTAGTTATGAGACATTTTAATGATATTTCAATGTAAAATCTTATAACAATGGATAGGGGATGGAATCCCCTATAATCCATTGAGTGAGGGGTGAAAACCCTCACGAGCGTTTAATAAAAAGATTAAACGTTTGCTGGTTTTCACCCTACGGGGTTTCCAGGGTATATCGGTGTTCAGTGGTGTGATTGCCTTTTGTGTCAATTGATGATGATGAATCCTTCATGTTGATGGTTCTTTATTTGATGGTCTAATCGTAATGTCCAAGTATGAGGTTAATTAATATGGTGAAGGAAATCGTGAAATGGATGCATGGATTCATGAGACAGTTATGTTGATAAACTACCACAGTGGTGGTTAATGGTTATGCAAACTTACTATCCTTGATTGCAATTCACTTGATGTATTAATGAACATTATATCTAATGGTATTGAGGAATTGAGGAGTTGTAATTCGGATAATTACTTGTGGGTAATATTTATAAAAGAATTCTAACTCCCTACTTTTACATGCGAGGTTACCGAGGTATATTACAATTATCCACAAATAGTAGAATTCAGTTATCATCGGTAGGTCCCCCAGGAGTGATTAACAACACTAACTCCTCCATCCACAACAAGGTTATGCGGATTGACATATTTAGACTCATCGCTAGCCAAGTACAGACATGCCTCTGCAACATCCTCTACTGTAAGAATCGTTTCCTCTAAGTTGGCAACACCGCTGCAAAAGTTGGCCACGACCGGATTATCCACTTCTTTTGAAAATGAGTATTAGTTCATATATCAATCTATAACAAGATCCGCAAGCGGCGGTAGTCCCTGTCGGGCATGAAATCAGATAATAAACTAATTACAGCTTTGGAATTGATGAAAAAAGATGTGGTAGCACTAGTACTTTGCGGTGCAGATCAACCGTTTTTACTCGGTGATAAAAGGCTTTGCATTTGAGTGATAGTCACTTGTCAGCAACGTTAATGATGCTTAGATCCGTTACCATTGTGCACCAATTTTTTACTATTTTGGCTCAAGGCTGTCTTGGTCGAGCATTCAAACCCTATATGATAAATCTGAATTGCGAGAACATCATAAGATTACCTGCCCATAGCGTGAAGAGAGAAAATAAGAGGTGAATGACAAATGAACTTCCGATAGTGCATGCAAAAAACATCAAACCACATGCTCGTATATAACATAGTTACTTTGAACGCTAGTTTACCAAATAGAGGGATGTGAACAAATATTTAGTAAGTCAGTGAGGTAGGTAGCCAGTTTCGGGATGACAAAACCCCAGACACATTTGCTAAAGTCAATTCCTCCAATAACCCGCACGTCTTAGTGCGACCACTTTTCTTTATGGCGTCCACTAGCCCGACAACGCGATCAGGAGATCTCAAACTTGCTGATCCCAGTAGCAGGAAAATCCATTGGCTGATCCCAGTAGCAGGAAAATCCAGTGGCAGGCAAATTCACAATAAAAGCTATGTTAATTCTGAATTAAGTCATTATTTTTAAATCTATGAAATCAAAAAATAAAATAAAATTCCTTAAAGTTTTGTAATCGAAGCAAGTAAATACGAACAAATGTGAAGATGATAATATCACCCGTCAAAAAGACAATGCCACATTTCTTATATCTGTCAAAAGGACTCTACCAGGTTTCATATATTTTTCATGCAGTTTGACGTAAAAGAGCATGTTGTTCACTTTTATTCGAGACTGGTTCATAAATTTCTCTCCCTATGCGTAAGCACTATCGTTTGCTGCACTTCGTCCCTGCTTTATTGTTATCTCTCTGTAAATGGACTCGATCAACGCCCCTCACCTTCCCGAGGTCGGCTTATGGTGGCTACAGAGGCCGAAGTTAGAGAGGTTGCATATCCAGTTTACCGAGTGAAGGAAGAAGGCATAAGGAGGGGCGGGACGGTTAACCCACCACCGCAGAGACAGGGACAGATATAGAGGTGGGAGCGGATTCACCTAAAATTGCTTAAACCTGGTAAACGATGAATTCTTGGTCTATCCTATACCTATAGTGTGTGGTCTGGTTGACGCCAGTAAACTGATAGTTCCCATCCCCTATTTTTGACAAGCAACAGGGGACGATTCTACAGCGGCATCATAAGGTGATAGCAAGATCTTGCTACAGGAGTAGGTTAGAATGCAGATATATGAAAATGTCGTAGTGGCTGCCATGGGAACAACAATTTGATTTTCGACCAAATTCAGAGGAACTGCGTTGAGAATTGGATTGAGCAGGGGCGTGAATAGGAGGGCCTAGACCCATTTTGAGTAGGAGCGTGAATAGGAGGAGCATGAATAGGGAACGTACTAGAATGATGCAAGAACTTGGAAAAATCCGCCAGAGGCTTGGGAAGGCTCAGAGTAAGCCAATCGAGCCTCATCTTGGCTACTGGTAGTCTTTTCCTTTGGATGAAAATCATCAACATCTGAAGCTGCCTTTTCCTTCGGATGAAAATCATCAACATCTGAAGCTGCCTTTTCATGGCAATCATGGTGTGAAGATTTCCCAAAAGCCCATTTACGCTTCTCTTTTGGGGCTTTTTTTTTCGGCACACAAAAAGATCATTAGCAATTGATAAAGTATTTTCTTTGAAACATGAGAGCCCTCAAATGAAACCAGGTCTCAAGGCAGGAGCAAAAGCTCTGAGTACCTAACTTTTCTTCTTTGCCTGCATCAAGTTCTTCGCTTTTAACTTTGGAGGAAAAATTAGATTTCTTTGAATCGTTGGATTCAGAATCCTTGGCATGTGATCTAAAAGCCCTTTTCATGGCTGTGAACCATGACCCCCCTTTCTTGCCCATACTAGTGCATTAATATTTCTTTCTTGCAACATCCACCTAAAAAATATATTTCTGTAGATCTCTATAGGGAAAAAAATATGAACTTCAGAAATAAGCACAAGAAAACAATCATAAACAGTTAAATCTTATTCGACCATTGAATTTTAATAGTGTTCAAAATACAGACCTAACTGTACCGCCTAAAAAATATATTTCTGTAGATCTCTATAGGAAAAAAAATATGAACTTCAGAAATAAACACAAGAAAACAATCATAAACAGTTAAAGCTTATTCGACCATTGAATTTTAATAGTGTTCAAAATACAGACCTAACTGGTACTTGTTGTGGCAGAAAATCCCACAACGTTTGCACCACAGCCATAATAGCTCACAAGGTTGCTAAACTCTCTTTTAACTTCCAAGTCAAACTTTGGTTAGCTAGGAAGTAGACACGTTGGACATGCAAAAGAGAAAGAGGCAGGTGGTAAAATTGTGGGCCTCCATCTTCACTGTTGAATCAGAACATCTAAGTTCTTCACTTGTGTATATACCCCATCTGAGTATTAGCAGCTTCCATGGCTTCTGCAAGTAGGTGGTTTGTCCTATATTTTGCGATCATTGTATTTGTTCTTCAGGTAACAAATGCGATGTTTACTGATATGTCTTCTATGTTTCATGAATTCTGTTCTTCTTATTTTTCCAATCTTTGGAAGTACTATATAAATTATCTCTATTTGATGAAACAGATGTTTGTGGAGGCTACTGAAGTTGGAACTTCAACAGTATCTGGGGTGAGTATATATGTATCACTAAGTTTCATGACTACGAGGCACAACAAAAACCAGGTACATGAAAAATCTGAACCAAAATTATGAATCTGGATGAATCTTTAAACATTCTTGAAATTAACCAATATGTTAATTAAGAGATTGGTGATATTCTTGTAAAACTCCTTGAAGGCTTTTACAGAGGAAATAATCTTGCACTTCAGAAATCGGAGCAAGTATTCATTTTTTGAAATGGAAATTCAACCACTGAAATTTCCTAACTAGATATCCTCTAAATGCTGTTTGTATCTTGGTCACCGCCCAAAGTTATCTTGGATTTACTTCCCAAATTTCTCTTGCATTTACTTCTCGCTGGTTCGAAGGTTGGGTCAGACAAACAACTTGAGCAGCAGCTTGAGCAGATGCAACTGCAGCTTCTACAACGATTACGGTCGCTAAAGCCATAGCAATGGAATGTTTCTCAACATTTCCAGTTATAGGTGCGACCTCATCTTGGCGCAGAACTCATTCCAGAATATGAATTTGATGGAGGGTGGGAAGCAGCATCACTTGTGTCTCGTTGTCTGTGCGCCAGTCGAGCCTGCTTACGCATCCTTATTAGTCGAGCCCCCTAAAGGGTCCTTATCAGTCGAGCACCTAAAGGTCCTAACCAGTAAGGTGCATCCTTATCAGTGAAGTGCATCCTTACCAGTGCATCATGGGAGTGGATCCAGTCGGTTCAGAGAAAAGCACGGGGAGTGGATCCAGTCGGTTGTACCTCACCCTATTAAACCTTTGAAAGCCGAAAAAGAATGAGGAGGTTCTTCTAGGATGTCCAATAAAGCTTTACGGTGGGTTCCGAGGTAAAGGTATTATAAGCATAATTCCTTTTCAAATAGCATTCATATTTTCCTTTCAAATAGAATTCTTATGCTACAAGAACAACATAATGGCTTGCCTAGACAACATACCTGTCCTGACTGTGTGTGCGTTTTCCAGTGTGTGGTTCACAATTTCTAGCATCTTGTTCTACATGTGCATTAGGGAGTTTCAATTTCTTGCCGATTCTCAGGCCGTTGCACTGGGCCTGTCGAGAAAGAGTAAGTAGTGGACTGCAAGGTTCCCAGAAAGCAGATTAAAGTGGTAAGAGGGTGGTCGAATGAAGCTGGCAGCTATAAACAATCATGGCAGTCAGCAGTGACAAGTGTAAGCTTATAAGCTTGTAACATTGTAAGCTTGTAAGCTTGTAACAAGAACAGGTCGCATCCAAGAAAATGGTAGTGGCAGTATACAAGAAGCGAAAGTTACTTTGGATATAACAAAATAGACAAAGAAGGAAGTTACTTTGGATAGAACAAAATAGACAAAGAAGGCTCTGCATTTAGGAAATGAACTTTGGATAAAAATGCTTTGTATATCTAAAGTTACCTCAAGAAACATGAAGTTTCCAATAAGAGGTCGATTTGAAAACTTTGCTTAAAATTTTGGTGTAGCCAAATTGCGAGCAAAAACTTTGGTTAAATATTTGTACACAAGGAAAATGTTTAAAATAGCTTTTTATCCTTTCACTCGAAAGTTTTAGAGTGAGGATAAAAAGAAGAGCTACAGATCTGGATTTTATTCTCCCTGTTTGCTCTTCTTTTATCATCATTCTTTAACCCTGATAATGGATCCCACTTGGGATTTGAAACGTTGGTTCAAAGATGTTTATACTGTGGATTCTCCGGTCAATTCAAAAGATAAAAACCACAGATCTCTCAAATCCAAAATAGCTTTGGTCAAAATACAAAAAACAAAAAAAAAATGGTCAACTCATGAATTAATAGGCGTTCAAATGTTCGATCGAACGCTATAGTCCCTGCTATGCGGGAGGCAGGACTAATAAAATCAATTTCATTTATTATTTTATTCTCTTTATTTCGATTTAGATTCTATTATATATATATATATATATATAATTCAAAATGAAAAGAAAATTTTTAATAATTCACTTTAATTTATACTTTTTACAAAGCTTATTGAAAGATTTTGAAGCTATGACTTTTAATTACTAAAGTGGAACTTGATCAATGAAGTTAATTTTAACTTTTGTTTATTGCTGGTTTATATATATAGTAGTTTAAAAATGAAGTAAATTGGATTAAAAACAATAGATTTTTTGTGATATTTTGGTAATATTTGGCAAAATATTTTGGAAATCAAAGATACAGTTCTAAGTTTCAAAAGTTTGGGTGCCCTAAAATTTTTTAAAAATGTATAATTTATTTCCACCATAAAAACAAAATTCAACCAATCATACTATTAATTTTTTTGAAAAAAATCACTAAATTAAAATAAAATTATAATAAAAAACAATATTCAATATACTAATAAAGTTATAAGTTATTTAATATTAGAAGTATTTAAAGCTAGAAGTTACAAGAATAAGAATATAAAAAAATAGAATTTTGCAAATGTTACACTACTCATAACTAGCATCGTTAATGAAAGAACTTTTTATATTTTGAATTATTTGCCTTTCTATTTTTTTTAATTCTATATTAAATAAATATATTTTTAGTATATTAAAAAAATATATATATTTTTAAGTATATTAAACTTTTTAAGTATATTAAATAAGATACTAGCTTTTATTTTAATTTTTATTTTTAAAACCAAATTGTTTTTGAGTAACTTTTTGGAAATTTTTCCTGTGGAATTTTCAAGTTTAATTTTTCTAAAATATGGTAAGAATTTATTGAACTCACAACTTTGATGAGTAACCCATGTACAATAGAAGTGCCATAGGGATTTTTCACATTACTGAATCCATAAAATCCATCTATAAAATGAAAAAAGTAGTTTAAATAATACAAATCAAGATTTCACCACAATTTTTTTGCCAAATTCCAACACCAAAAACTCCAAAAAATCTAACACCACAACTCTTTTTAAAATTATAATCTAAAACTATTTTTTATTAATTAAAAAAATTATTAAAAAAAAAAAAAAAAAACAAAGTTGCGGAATTTGAAAATAAACAACCAACCAAAATCACGATAGCATTTAGATTGTTAAAATCTGCTATTACACCCAAATTTTACAATCTTTATATACATGCACGCTGACGAAATCCCTCAAAGAAAACCACTTCACTTTTTATGGGATTCTCGTTATTTTTTACCTATCTAATTTTCCAAACGAAACATTGAAAAATACTTTAAGTAAGCTCATACCAACGACACCAAAAAAATCATTCATTACTCCTATGTAATTTATAGTTTGGGTTCTCTATTAAACACATAATTCTACAATACAGAAAAAGGAATTTTACATTTTCGGACTATTCTAAACTAATCGATCATAGCTTCCAATAATTTTCGAACAGACAGATTGCAAACTATAAAGCGATTCTTGTCGTGTGATTACCGTCTGCCTACGTTGATGTTGAGATTGCCAACGGCAGCATCAGCCTCTTGATTAGCCATGTTTCGGAACGAAATCTGGGTGACGGGATGACGCAGGAAATCTCAATTAGGCGGAGAGTTTGTGCCCAAGCAGGACCTAGCGAGGCCTGGTTGATAATAATGTATGGATAACTTGTTACGCAAGAGTATCAATTACTCGGATATTGATGACAATTTTTTTCAGATCTTCATTATATATAATAATGGAGGGAGGAGATATAATAATCGGAGGAAGGAGGACCGTGTTACTTAAAAGATAAGTATAACAACTAAGAAGAGAGAAACGCATACAATGAACTTGCAAATCACTATAGCTAGGTTATTTGGAAAATCCTTACCATGATATTACTCTTTCATCTAAAATAACAAGCACTACGCTTAGCTCATGTAAAAGTAACAAGCATGGGAAGAGATAAACTTCCACATCCTAAATCCCAGAAACATAAAAGCTAATAAAAAAATATTTATCTTTAATTTTTTCCCCTTTGACCATATGAAAGCCAAGAATCTTTGAAGGGTTGTAAAAAAAACAAGCATGGGAGGAGATAATCTTTAACATCCTAAATCCCAAACACATAAAAGTTAATAAAAAATGATTTATCTCTAATTTTGCCCCCTTTGACCATATCAATGCCAAGAATCTTAGAAGCGCTGGAGGGTTGGATGTAGGCTCGAGAGGTGGATTTATGATATAGGGAAAAAATGTACCGGAAAAACAAACTTTAAAATAGGGAAAGAAATAATAATAATAAAGTTTTTTTTGGTTTAATAATATCAAAATGAGGAATCTCAACATAGAGGTGTATGATACATATCTAATAATATAACAATATCAAAATGAGAAATCTCAATATGGATAAAGGGGCATTATACAAAATAGGTCCCAAAAAACAAAATTTTGTATGAAATAGAACAAATTTCAATAAAAATGGAAAAGAAATTTGAAAATAGAGAAAAAAACACAATAACAATAAAAGATTAGTTTTTTTGTTTTGTTTTGTTTTTTTATTATTATTTTAGGAGGAGGAAATATTATAACCATGAATTTTACCATAGAGTTGTATGATAACAAATAAGGAAAAGAAAAAAAAAACACTAAGTGTACATTTTACAAAATAGGAATTTTAATATAAGAAATTTAAAAACTGTAAAATTGAAATGAAAAATTATAATTTTTTCTAAGAAATAATAAAATAATTTGATTGTTGAATTGAGGCTTCCATATTAAATTTAAGAGAAAAGTTTTTCAGCGTAAATCTAATGATAATACATTTGTGGAGGCATTTCAAGCCAAACAGTGTGGTTCATCGTCAGGACAAGTTGAAGAATGAGATCATGGCTACATATTAAATAAGGAGAGCAGATCTTCCAATGGCTAGGTTTGAGTGAAAAATGGCCATATTAGAGTGACACGGCAAACCACTATAATTTACCTAGAAATGGCTAGATTTGACTATTCAAATTGCTTAATTATAATAACAAAATTAACCAAATTTGAGTCAAAAATAATAATTCTAGGGAATATGATAATGAGTAAATTGTTAACATGTACCATTAGTTTTTAATAATATTAATATTATATTATTATAATAGTATTATTCTTATTATTAATGGCTTGAGTAACTATTTAATATAAATTAAATATTAAAACACTAATAGATGTAGGGAAATTTGTGAGTGTAAGGATTTAATATTAACTAGAATAATATTATTTATTATCATATTAATCATTACTCATTATAATATTATTCCTATATTAATAGATCTAGGGATATTAGTAATGGTAAGGATTTAAAATAAACTAATATTAATTATTATTATTAATATAATAATGTTATACTAATAATATTATTATTAATTGTTTGGGTAGCTAATTAATATAAATATCTTAGTAAAGTTGTCTAATGTGAACATAAAATATCTTATACTAGATAATTTAATCCCTTTACACAGTTATGAAAAGGAACATCTCCTAAATATAAGGAAAAGAAATTGAGGGAGATTAAAAAATCAAAGAATTAAGGATAAAGAAAGTAGGTTAAAGGAGATGGTTCTTTGATTTTTTAATCTCCCTCAATTTCTTTTCTTTATATTTAGGAGATGGTCCTTTCCATGACTGTCTAAAGGGGTCAAATTATTAGTATAAGATATTTTATGTTCCCATTAGACAGCTTTACTATGATATTTATGTTAATTAGTTACCTAAACCATTAATAATAATATTATTATTATAACATTATTATATTAATAATAATAATATAATAATAATTAATATTAGTTTATTTTAAATCCTTACAATTACTAAGATCCCTAGATCTATTAGTATAGAAATAATACTATAACTAATAACAATTAATATGATAATAATTAATATTAAATCCTTATACTAAGGTCCAAGTCAACAAAGGAAATGGGCTCTGGTCTCGTGGGAAAATATAATGAAAAGAAAAGAGGAAGGGGGTCTAGGTCTGAGAGACCCAGAGACGCTAAATAAGGTGCTTGGAGCAAAACTATGGTGCTGGTGGATGCAAGGGGGAAATGATCTATGGAAGAGAATCTGGACTCAGAAATATAATATGCCTGCAACAACGGCGGAAAGACTGAGAGTTGAAGAAGTCCCAAAAGGATCTTCAATCTGGGAATTGGCAAGTCAGAATAGGCATATAGTAAATAATCATGCCTTCTGGGAAATACGTGAAGGAAGCAGTGCCAGATTCTGGGAGGAGAGGTGGCAGCAAAGAGATAAATTGATCGAGATACAAAATCTTCAAGAAGTACAACAAAAAGCGATCAGGGCAGGACGAGAATATGTGAGAGACTATTGGAAAGAAGGAGAAACCAATGAAATATGGAGAGTATGGAGAAAGCTAGCAGAGTGGGATGAAGACATAAATCAAGAGTTGGGGAAAATATATACCAAAGAGTTAGAATCAAGGAAGATAAAAGCAAGATCAGGGGTGGATATTCTCAGATGGGGAAAAGCAATGAAAGGAACCTTTACAGTAAAAGAAGCCTACTATTTGACAAGGTATCAAGAAAGGGAGGAAGAAACTACAGATTGGAGAATTATTTGGGACAGTAAGTGGTGGCCGAAGATAACAATATTCGCTTGGTTAGTGAGCAAAGAACGAATCCTAACATGGGACAAAATATAGAAAAGGGGTTTCTATGGACCATCGAGATGCAGTCTCTGTAACAAAGGAATTGAAAACTAGGAGCATATACTGAATAATTGTCCATACGCCCGAAATCTATGGGAGGAGATTAGAACACTCTTTGGCAAGTCAAATAGAGACCCCAACAACATTAAAATACCATACTACAATGGGGCAAAGGACAATTCTCCTGCAAGGTGGTGAGGAGAATTTGGAAATTATCAGTGGGTTTTGTGATATGGTGTCTGTGGAAGGAACGTAATAGAAGGATCTTTAGGGATAAAAGCTACTAACCTCCAAGAATCTGGGAGGAAATTTGTAAATCTATAAAAGAAATTGTTTTGACTGAGACCTGGGATGAGGAGGATTGGAAAACAAACCAGGAGGAAAGGACAATAGTATCTAAATTAAATTTGGGATATGACATGATCTATCCCAGAAAAGAGAATCGACAGAGAACTCAAATTCAGAGTCCTAACCAATTCAGATATCCCGGAGAGAATTTCATCAAGCTGAACTTTGACGGGGCTTCCAAAGGAAACCCATGGCTGGGAAGATTTGGGGGAATCCTTAGAGATAGTGCGGAAAACACAAGATGGGTGTATGTGGAATGGGGAGGAGAGATGACTAACGACGAAGCAGAGTTATGGGTGGTGCATCAAGTATTAAGGATAGCAATGAGGAATATATACATGAATTTGGAGATAGAAGGCGACTTGTAGCTAACAATAGAGATGCTCCGTAAACTTAATGATGGGAGGAGCTGGGAGCAGGTTGCTAGGAGCTGGAGGACAGCTGGGATTATCCAAGATGTGGCAGAATTACTAAAGAGAATAGATTACAAATTATTAACCACGTTAGACGAAAAGGAAGCAAGGCAGCGGACCTTTTGGCTAACTAGGGGAGTAATGATCCGGATTTAAACAGGAACGCAACAAATTACAGAGATAACCATATACACAAAGATGCAGCGGAAATAATACTTCATTTCATTAATGGAAAAATACTGAAATATGCTTACAACCAGAAATGGAAATAAACCAGCTAGGGCGATGGTAGCTTATCTCTGAGAAGAGATGTGATAGCTACATGCCTCTGAACTTTTCTAAAAACTGTATTACAATGAGGCTCGAAGGCCTATTTATTGTTGAGAAACAATGGAAAACCCTTCACATCCCGAAACCTCACCCTAGAAGATGAAACGCCAAATTGTGGGCCCCGTTTGGGTAAATTGGTACATCAATTTCCCGGGGTCATAACTTTGGCATACGATCTCCGTTTGACGCGTACGATAGCTCGTTAGAAAGATCTATCTGAGTACTACCACTTTGGGAGGCAACATCGGTCCATGGACCCATGTTCCATGGACCCATGTTGCCCCAGATTCCCAAAAAAATGTCGTTTAGGGCCTCAAAACGGCTCCGGAAGTTCAGGACCCGAAAAACTGCTAAAAATAGTAAGTTGTGCTACAATTAAGGAAACTGAAAATGCTGAGAAAGACAATGGTGGGGGTCCAGGTGGACTTGGCAGGTGGCCACCAATATCCACCTGGATCATTCCTCCCCCCTTAGGAAGCAATGGTCCCCATTGCGTTGAGCTCCTCCATGAGATGAGGAAACTTCTGCTGAACTTGTTCCCTGGTGAGCCACTTGCCCTGCTGAAGGAGTTGGCCTGCTTTGACAACTCGATACAGTTGGATATTCTGTTGGCAAGTGTTCTTGATCTATGTGTCCATGATCCGATCAGTTGCAGCTTGTTCCATGCAATCTGGATTTAATTCTGTGGGTTTGAGTTGTTCTGCAATGTCGGATGTGTCTAGCAATGGTGGAAAGTATGGCCGAAGGTGGTCCACATTGAACACTGGGTGCAGGCCAAGGAATGGGGGAATGCTGAGCTCAAATGCATTGTCTCCCATAGCCTTAGTAATGGTGTAAGGACCATATCAGAGTGGTCTCAATTCCGATAGGCTCCAGTAAGGCGTTCCTTTTGCAAATGCAACCAGACTTTGTCACCCACCTGAAACTTATGTGGCACCCGGTGTTGATCATGTCGCTGCTTGTACTTGGCATTTGATTTCTCAAGAATGTCATGTACCTTCTGGCGAATATGTTGGATGCGCTCAATGAAGCTGGTGGCCTTATCTGTTTCGGACTGGACATGAGCTGAATTCATGTGAGTAGCTGCAAAGGGCATGGCCACATCAATGGGGCATAGTGGCTGGAATCCCAAACCCACCTGAAAGGAGCTATGGCCAGTGGAGTTGTGAAGAGCTCGGTTGTAGCTGTGCTGAACATAGGGGAGGTTCTCGTCCCATGTGCGTGGATGATTTGAGTCATACATGCGCAGAATGTGCACAATCATCCTGTTAACAACCTCTGTCTAGCCATCAGTTTGAGGATGGAAGGCTGTGGACTTCGTGAGTTTGGTGTCCAGCATTGACCAGAGACTGGACCAAAATGTGCTGAGAAACCGACTATCCCGACCTGAGATGATAGACTATGGGATCCCAAAGTGCACCCACACTCGTTCAAAGAAGAGTTTAGCAGTGGTTTCTGCTGTGATATTCTTCTTGTAGGCCATCATAATGGCCATCTTCGAGAACCTGTCGACGACCACAAAAACACAGTCATTTCCATGCTTAGTGGAAGGAAGGCCTGACATGTAATCCATGGAGATGGATTTCCAAGGTCGACTAGGGGTAGGCAACGGGGTATAGAGGCCGTGCTTCTTAATGGTCGGTTTGGAAATGGCACAGGCAGTACATGATCGGATGTACTTCCCAACATCCTGTCGAAGATTCAGCCAATAGAAATAATTTTGCAGTACTGCCACTGTTTTCTCGACCCCGAAATGCCCAGTAGCCCGACTGTAGTGTGCTTCCCAAATCATCTTGGCACGCTCGCTTGAAGGAACACAAAGGTGACCGAGGTGGCATAATAGGGCGTCCTGGAGGTGAAAATCTGCAACATGCCGACCCTCCAAGAGTGTCTGGTATGTGTGGCCGAATTCTGGGTCGCTTTTGTAGAGAAGTGGCCAATCAGAAGTCTCGTGCCCACAAGAGTTGAGCAAAGTGGTTAGCGCCATGATTGGTGGCCGACTGAGGCAATATGCAACATTATTGGTGTTGCGCTTTTTATACTTGATATTCAAGTGAAACTGTTGCAGGTATGTAGACCACTTCTGATGGTGATCATTCTGCAATTTCCCTTGGGTCTGTATGAACTGCAGAGGTCGGTGGTCTGTGTGGATGATCGTTTCCTTCCCCAAAATGTAATGCTTCCATTGTCGGCAGGCCTGTACAATGGAATACATCTCTTTATCATAAGTGGGGTACTTCCGGACTGTGTCTGAAAGTGTTTGACTGTGATATGCCACTGGATGTCCATGTTGAGTAAGGACTGCCCCAATAGCATAGTCAGAGGCATCTGTCTCGACCTCAAATGGTTGTTGTAAATCTGGTAACGCGAGCACTGGTGCCGTGCAGAGGCGATCCTTCAACTCCCTGAATGCCTTCTGTTGAGATTCAGACCAAAATAATTTTGCTTTTGCCCCGCCCTTGGTGACTTGACTCAAGGGCCATGAAATATGAGAAAACCCCAACACAAACCTGTGGTAGAAGTTGGCAAGACCTAGAAAGCTGCGGAGCTCTGTTAGAGTGGTTGGAGAGGGCCAATCCCGAATGACTTGGATCTTGGCTGGATCACATGCACCCCCTGTTCATCAATGATGTATCCCAGATACTGAACCTGGGTCATGCCAAAAGTGCATTTCTCCAAATTGGCACATAGCTTGTGTTGCCGCAATGTTTGGAGAACCTGTCGGATGTGGTGGAGGTGCTCTTCCCAACTCTGGCTGAAGATCAGAATGTCATCCAAGTATACTACTACAAAGGAGTTGGTGAATGGCCGCAAGATGTCATCCATTAGCCTCATAAAGGTTGTAGGAGCATTCGTCAATCCGAAAGGCATGACCAACCATTCGAAGAGGCCCTCCTTGGATTTGAAGGCAGCCTTCCACACATCGGAGGGTTCGATTGGTACCTGGTGATATCCTGACTTCAGATCGATCTTGCTGAAATATTTCGCCCCCTTTAGTTGGTCTAGGAGGTCATCAATCCGCGGGATCGGGTACCTATTACGGACAGTGATCTTGTTCAGCGCCCGATAGTCAATACAGAGTCTCCACGTCCCATCCTTCTTTTGTACCAACACGATCGGGCTCCCACATGGCGATGAACTCGGACGGATGTGACTTTTCTACAGGAGCTCCTGAATCTGCCTCTTGATTTCATTGTTCTCCAGAATGGAGCGCCGATAAATTGGTCCATTGGGTAGCGGCGCACCTGGGGTTAGATCGATGGAGTGCTTGACTTGACAGTGCAGAGGAACCCCTGCCGAGGAGGTGAAGATGTCCTCGTACTCTTCCACAACCTTGTCCATCTGTAGTTGTCGTGCCGAGGGACCCCGTTTGGAGACCGCGGCCACTGTCTTCTTCTTTCCTTGAGGGCGTATCATCAGGAAAACAAATTTCCTGGTTTTGGAAATGATCTTACTGCATTGTTTTGCAGTAATCAAAGAGATGGCGGCAGGTGGTGCTACTTCTGGTATCCTGAACAACTTATTTCCCAATGTAATAATAACAACACGGGGCCTTGATTCATACACAGCATGTCGCTTCCACAAGTATGGTTGTCCTAGTAATACATCACAAACTTCAAGGGGAGCAATGTCACACAATACCTCATCCGTGAAGGGCTTGATGTTGTATGGAAGGCGACACTGCTGGCTCACGCGAAGATCTCGTCCTTGGTGAAGCCACCCAATGGTGTATGGTTGTGGATGTGCTGTGGTCGGTAAGCCCAACCGCTTCACGACCTCCGCCGAAATGAGGTTCTTTTGACTCTCGCTATCAACAATGAACTGTATCGGGGAGCCCTTTACCCACATCTGGGAGTGGAAGAGACGCTCCTCCTCCTCTGGATCTTCGGGTTCATTTTTCTGGATCTGTACGGTAGCAACAGTGGCGCTGGGATCCGCATCAATGATCTGCTTCCCTTTTTCATACCCCTTATCGGGTTCTGACTCAGAGTCGGAACATGCATCTGATTCTGAAACCTTTAGCTCAGCCACCAGTGACTGCTTGGCCCGACACTCACTTGTGTTGTGAGTGGAGCTCTTATGGAACTCACACCATTTTCCAGTGTCCTTTCTCGGCTTCACGGCGCTGTTCTTTGCTTGCAGCTTCGGCTGGTTGTCTTGGGCTGTTCCGCCTTGGCTTTGTCCTTTGTTCTGTGGTTTAGGGGCACCTTTCCCCTGCTTTGGATTCGCAGATCCAAAGTCTCGCTTTTTTTGTTTCAACTTCTGCTCGACCTTGACGGCATATCGGTATGCTGCGCCGAGCGAGGGGATGTTTAGGAATTGTATTTCTTCCTGGATGTACTTGTGCAGGCAGCCACGGTATTTGAGTATCAAATGTTGCTCTGAATCCTTGATACCCAACTTTGTGCGAAGGGTATGGAAAAGATTGGTGAACTTCGGCACGTCTTGGTCCCTTCCCTGCCACAGCGTGGTCCACTTTATGTATTCATCCTCATAGCTTCCGACAGGGTAGTACTGCTCCTTGATGGCATCCCGGAACGAATCCCAGGTGGGTGCGGCTGAAAATAGTGAGCCAGTACTTTCATCCTTCTGCTCGCAGTAGGTTTCCCACCAGTCCTTGACGTGGGGGGCTGCTTTGAGAAGAGCAAAAACAATCTTTTCCCGACTCGAAAAATCATGAACAGAAAAATACCCTCTAGCATATTTAACCATTTATCTACGGCATCTGCATCTATCTGACCCTCGAATATGGGGATTTCAAAATTAACTTGTACCTTAAAGGGTGTGGCGTTTCCAGAGTAGCTGCTGGAAGCCGATGCGTTGCTTCTGGGTAGCCGCTAAAGGATCTGGGCAAAGTTGTCCATCATCGCGTTCCGTTGTCGCTCGAGGGCTTCTTCGAGCAAGATTTTGATGGGATCTCCTGCCCCCTCGTCTTTCCTCTCGTCCGCCATGGGAGGCCGTCGGGATTTGCGAGGTTGGTCTTGCAAAGGTTCAACTAGTTCAAGCCCTAACTCCTTATATCCTGACCTTGTTGGGGACATGCAAAGAAAAACAGAGAAAAAGCAGACCGCTCTGATACCACTGATCCGGATTTAAACAGGAATGCAACAAATTATAGAGATAACCATATACACAAAGATGCAGCGGAAATAATACTTCATTTCATTAATGGAAAAATACTGAAATATGCTTACAACCAGAAATGGAAATAAACCAGCTAGGGCGATGGTAGCTTATCTATGAGAAGAGATGTGATGGCTACATGCCTCTGAACTGTTCTAAAAACTGTATTACAATGAGGCTCGAAGGCCTATTTATTGTTGATAAACAATGGAAAACCCTTCACATCCCGAAACCTAACCCTAGAAGATGAAACGCCAAATTGTGGGCCCCGTTTGGGTAAATTGGTACATCAATTTCCCGGGGTCATAACTTTGGCATACGATCTCCATTTGACGCGTACGATAGCTCGTTAGAAAGATCTATCCGAGTACTACCACTTTGGGAGGCAACATCGGTCCATGGACCCATGTTGCCCCAGATTCCCAAAAAAACGTCGTTTAGGGCCTCAAAACGGCTCCGGAAGTTCAGGACCCGAAAAACTACTAAAAATAGTAAGTTGTGCTACAATTAAGGAAACTGAAAATGCTGAGAAAGACAATGGTGGGGGTCCAGGTGGACTTGGCAGGTGGCCACCAATATCCACCTGGATCAAGTAAGGATCCAGACAAAAGAATGGATAACAGTTGGACCACAATAGAGAATAATCTGAGATGGGCAGAGCTTAAAAACATAATTACCCAAGACCATAATGAATATGCAACTAGATAAAGATGACAACAAGTGACTCCCGATCGGGATGTTAATGGCGGCGTATAGGACAATAATTGCAAAGCAGGTAAGGGAGCACGACAGAGCAGGAGAGGTGCAGGTAATGATGATCAAGGACAAGTGGTTCATCGTAAGGGATATCATCTCAGGGCAAGCAGATGATATAATTACGATGGACGAGGATGGAATTGTCAGGATGTCAGAGATTGGACAAGAGTATGACAGTACGGAGAGAAGGCGAAGAGAGGGAAGTAGGGAGGTGGACAATAAGTGGCAAAAGAAGAGGGTAAATAAAATAGAAAGTAGGTGGAGGAGACGGCGGCATAAGAAAGGTTCATGCAGCCGGTTGAGGCAAATTAGCATTGAAGTGTCGAAGACAGAGCAAAGAAACAAGGAGGCCAGGGACCTGGAAGGGAGTACAGCAGGGCAAAGGAGGTCGAAAAAACAAAGAGCCAACATGGCAGCGGAGAAAAGAATGGCTACAAGGAGAAGGATGAGGAGTGACGAAGAGGGAGGAAACCAAGTTTGAGGAGACGAAGAAAAAAAAGGGAAAGGAATAATGGAAGAAGCCACAGCTAAGGAAATACTCACGGTTCAAGATGACTCAGAGGAGGATGTGGAAATGTTTGACTCGGACGGAGAGGAAGGAGAACCAAGGTGTGCATGGACAAGTCGGGTGGCAGAGGCAGGGAGGTTTAATGACTAGGGTAGCAGGGAAGAAGCTGCCCGGGTAATCGGGAACAAGAAGGAGAAGGGGTATTCAAAAGCCCAACAGGAGAGAAAAGAAGGGGAGGCAGAGGAAGCTATAGGAGAAGGGGAGGCACAGGAGGGAGACGCGGGCAATAAAGACGAGGGGGAAAAGGTTGGGCTGGAAACAAGGAAGAATGCGCAACAGGATCAGTTAGGAAAACAAGGAAATCCATAGGGAAGAAAGTTCAGTTAGCTGAATGGGCCTACTGTGAAAACACTAACCACAATATAAGAAAGATTATTCAGCAGCTAGAAGAGGAGGCAATTCAGGGGCAATCAGACTCAGAATTGGAAGACTGGGAATATCTCCTCCCGGACCCAGGCAATACGCGAGGACGCATGACATTATATAAGCAGACCCTTCATGTCTACTGGGTTATGAAGAGACTACTAGCTAAGGCAATGGAACAAGTAGCCATGGAAATGGCTGAATTATCTCAGGGAATTCCAAATCTGAAGAAGGATTTACGGAACATTCAAATCACCTTAATAATGCAGGATAAGAAGATAGAAGAAATACAGTAACAGTTAAAAACCAACAGTCCTGGTATTGAGAAAGAGATGGAGCAGTAGGCAGGCACAGCGGACCAGCAGATGAAGACATGCTAATTAGAGGTTCTTAGAAATCTTTTTGGATTATAGTTAGTTAACTGTAGCGTCTTTTGTAATACAGAATGCAGACAAGAAACTATGATAATCTCTACGCATGTTTAGTTTATAAAGCATGGACAGACAGAATCAGGACTTTTTATTTTTGGATGGCCATTAAAAACTTAAGGTGGCCAATAAACCCGGTTTCCCCTCGGGGCGGGTTTAGGTCACCACGATTATGTAGTGGCTTCAATTCGAATTAATAGAAAAAGAAGGTCTCTCCCTAGCTTACAAAAAAAAAATATTAAATCCTTACACTCACTAATTTCCCTAAATCTATTAGTGCTTTAATAATTAATTTATATTAAATAGTTACCCAAGCCATTAATAATAAGAATAATATTGTTATAATAATATAATATTAATATTATTCAAAAACAATAATACACATTAACAATTTACTCATTATCATATTCCCTAGATTTATTATTTTTGACTCAAATTTGGTTAACTTTTTACTTAAAATAAAACATGATGAGTATTAAAATAATTTTTTTTAACATAATAATATTATTATAATTAAGCAATTTGAATAGTCAAATCTAGTTGTTTCTGGGTAAATTATAGTTGTTTGTCCTGTCCAGTGTAATATAGCCATTTTTCAGTCAAACTGAGCCCTTGGAAGATTTGCTCTCCCTATTTAATATGTAGCCATGATCTGATTCTTCGACTTGTCGTGACGATGAACCACACTCGTTGGTTCGAAATGCGTTGAAAAATGTATTATCATGTTATATATGCCGAAAAACTTTTTCTCTTAAAAATAATTTAATATTACTAAAATATTATATTTAAAAATTTAAGTATGAGGGTTAGCACAATTGGTCAAGTCTATTGAGAGGAAGTTATGGTTCAGTGTCTATTCCTTATCCAAAAATAAGTGATCCCTTATGGTGGGTCCCTTAAATTTGGAAGTAATAATATTTTTAATATTATCCTTATTCTCCAACATTATTTCCTTCTTTATTCCTCAATGGTTCCAAGGCTGACCATCGTTATACCAACCTTGCTTGAGTGAAATGGGAATTTTGTCCAAAGTTAGTGTTTTAATTTTAATGAATGTTACATAGAAAATTAGTAATAAAAAGCTAAAAATTAGGTTATTTACGTATAATAGAAAAAGAGTTAAATGTTATGGAAATTATGTTTATGTGAATAATTATGAATTATAAATTATACATTCGCAGTTGTAATAATTGGATATGATATTAATAACTGTTACATAAAAACTTAATGATGAATAGTTAAAGATTAAGATAGTTATGAATTGAAAACTACACATTGACACTTGTAATTATTAGATCTATTCATATTATTATATATATATATATATATATATATATATATATATATATATATATATATTATTAATATTGTATTGTGCAATTAAACTATATATCTATATATATAGACATATATATATAAAACTTAATAAAGAAAAAATAATTAGAAAATTCATTTTCATTAGTTATAATGTTTTTTCTTATTTTTATCATTTTAGTTTTATAATTGTCTATTTTACAAATTGATTAGTATTAATATATATTATTATAATATTTAGTGATATATTATTATAATATATATTGAATATAATATTAAGATAATATTATATATTTTATATTATTGTCTTTTTTAGATTAATTGGCAATTCACTAGTCTTATACTAATGTGATATCGTGTGGATTGCTAACACTATAAAAACCTTAAGTGCATATTTATGTCCCTTTCTCACCCAGTAAGTCCAAGGATTTGAATAGTAAAACTCCACTTGTATAATATTTCATTTACATGGTAATAGTCACTTCAACTATATCAATGCTACATTATATTATATATCTAATAGTAATTAATTAAGTATATAATAAAATATATATAACTATTAATAATTAGTATATATTTTATTAGTATATTATTATATTATAACTATTATAATATATATTTGTAATATAGTTTTTTATAATTAACATTTTATTTTTATTTACTTAGTAATATGTAGATATAACTAATATTATTTTATATAATGATAATACTAGCATATAATATTTTAATTATTTATATTATTCATAACTCTATATATGTACCATTTCATATTTAGAGTAACAATTCCTCGGTTTATAACCTTTTTCAAAGCCCTCACTGAAACCCTAGGTATGTTTTCAACATGGCCAACCCAAAGGGGGCTCCCCCGTTTTACCAAGTGATGTAGTTCCCTTCCATGCCCTTGTATGTTCTCTCTCCAAGAAGACTTGAACCATGGAAGCTCATACAAGATTTTTTATGAAGGTGGAAACTATAACCTTGGTAACTCTTACCACGTAGTTTAGGTGAACCACTCTAGCATTTCGAATTGGGCCCTAGTGCGAAAATTCACAAGAATGTGGTCATCACCAAGATCCATGGAGAAATTGTTGGAGAAGTCATGGAAACATCTGATGAAAGGAAATATTGGAATGTACCCATGTGGGAATGGGTTTTTTGCCTTCATGTTTGAATTAAAGGAAGACAAAGAGAAAACCTCCCAGAATGGACCATACTTCTTTGGAGCCTGGGATATGTGTCTCAAGAAATGGTCACTTGATTTTGATCCAAATGAATATATTCCAAACACGGTACGACTTTGGGTCAAAACTTCCATGGCTTCCACTCTCATGTTAGAGTAATGACTATCTGTGAGAAATAATAAATAGTTGGGGGAAGTATCTGGATAGGGTTGAACACAAAGCTCTCTGTTTGCATGTGAAAATATATATGGAGAAGTATATATTGAGAAAGGGTTACCTCCAAAACTAAATCTCACACACGAAGATTAGCTCCATTATCAAATTCTTGACTATTAGTAATTTCCCTTTAAATTTAGAATATGCCATGACTATGGTAATTTGGAAAGTGATTCTAAGAAAGCCCAAGCAAACAAATTGGAGGAGACAACAACAGAGCAAGAGGAGTGGTGGAAAACCAAAATAAAAGTGGGGAAAAGAGGTAAAGAAACACAAATAAACCCCATTCCTCACAAGGAAGAAATATGGCCTCTAATTTAGCAAACCATTTTGAGGTCTTGCAATATCAAGAAGAAAGTGACAAGGAGGAACAAATAAAAACAAAAGGCAAGGGGCTGTTGAAGAGGAAGATATTAAAATTTAAGGAGAAGAAGGGGAAACAATGGAACTTGAGATAGTTGAAGACATATATCCATATAGAATTCAACTCCATGGGATGTTAAGGGAAGCCAAATAGCAAAATCAGGAAACAAAGTTAGAGGGACCCCAAAGAAACCAAAGGAGAAAAAATGGGATACATCAAGAATTATGACAAGGAATAAGGCCCAAACCCTAAACTAGACTAATGAGATCAAAGACCAACAAACTAAAAGCACTATGAGAAAGAAAGGAAGGCCTGAAAAAAGACAACCTCGGAACTTGAAGTAGAAAAAAATAAGAAATTAGGAAACTAGTAGGTAATTACTGAGAATATCAAGCTACTACCACTCAATGATTAAGATGAAACAGGAAAGGGAGGAGGTAAAACACAAAACCCCCTTAAAAAATGAAGAAAATATTTTCATGGAAAATAAAGTATACTAGGGGGGATATTATGGGGTATAGAGGGCGGTACCCAAGGGAATAATGTAATAATGTGATGGGCCATATTTAATAAATAAAGTGATTAACCCACATCATATAAGGGACCACAAGTGGCTAGGAATAATGTGATAAGTCCGTTGTATTAGATGTATAGTATTGAGAGACCCATGCTATTGTATGTATGAAACCTATATAGAGGCTAGAGACTCCCCATTGATAGATGTTAAAGTTATTTGTATTGGCAAGTATATGGCTTATTGTGATGTCCCAAAAAAATGGTAATTATTTTATTTACTGTAGTAAAAACAAAAATTGGATACTATTGTTATTATTTGAGTTAAGTATTTAAATTTGATAATTATAAATGAAACAATTATAGAATGTTTACAAATATTGTAACTCTTTCATATCAATAAATTGGGATACATAGTTACCTAACGCTAACTACCTCCCTGATTATGAATTAGCCAAGAAGGAATCAAGAGGGTAATTTTTGAGTACCAAAAAGAAGTAAGAGGAGAGAGGGAGAGAATGTTTGTCATGCTGAAAGGTCAAATGGTTGGAAGCTAAATCTGGTGATGACTAGATAGTTGTGGACACTGTGATTGAAGTCTTGCAAGAAGACATATGTCTTGTGAGCAAAGCTCGGGGGTAGGCTTGGACCTGAAGTAAAGTCTCATGGTTGGGAGGATAAAATCTATTGAGTTATAGTTGTCACTTCAACAGTTGTTGGTCATAAAGACTGTGTACAGGTAAGTACAATAGATCACTGTAATTATTTTTGTTATCATACTACAGAGTAAATGATAGTGAATGGAAGAATAGAAGCTCTAGAAATCTGTTAAAAATGTAAGTTTTATTTATAAGACTGTATAGTAAAGGATAGATAATGGAATCAATAGTAGGTTATGAATTCTATTGAATATATAAAATATAGACTCTAGCATATACTGGGGTTTTTGCACACATTATATGAATTTACAAAAAAACAAGGATTAAAGCCTTGTGATAATGTAACAAGAAGTCCATCGATAACTGAATGAAAATAAGTAACATAGGAATTTTGAAAGGAAGTAATTTTTAGTTAGATTTTACTTAGAAGAAGGGACTGGTAAAACAATAGTAACCGATAAGGAAACATAAACAATTTGGATAAGAGTAGAATTTAAATAACTATTCTAGTTAAAGAAGTATGGTATCAGTCAAGAAAAGTGATCATCTGGATGAAGCCCCATACCCTAAAACTATAAGAGCACCGAAGACAAGATAAATTGACAAGAATAATAATAAAGAACAATTTTAGACATGCGTTAGTTCTCTGCTCAAGAATAGAAATACCAAATAACTGTAAGAAACTATGAAATCAAAAAAATAGAGATTGTTAAAAATGGAATGTCAAATCCCTAGGGAAAGTAGCGCTCATGTAGAACCAGAGCAAGAACCGAACCCCTGGATCATGACCCCTGAGAAATAAATGTATCCTGCCAAATATAAATTTACAGAATTGTTGTTCTTAAAATAAAAAGACAATTCCGAAGGAGAACATATTCTAAAATCCAGTTTAAGCAAGAACCACAAAATCACTTATATGTTGTTAAAAACGAAACTCAACAGAGATTGAAAAATATAGGAAATTGTGATAGAACTAACATTTAATCTGTGAAGATCTCGAATGAATTTTATAACTGTTTGAAAAATTGAATATCATTATCTAAGCCAATATATTCTAGTCAAAAGATAGAACAACTGAATAATAACAGAGCATAGGAAAAAATTTCACATTAAAAAGATCTGTGAAACCCCATGACGTACCAGTAATATTTGGATAAGGGTTTGATACCCTCCTCCAGTTAACCGCAAGGGTTTATCATTCAAGCACAAAATGTAAATATGTTGGCATTATGATACATGTATGATACAGGTGTTGTCCTTGATGGTAACTCACTCAGATCACGGATCATAGTGCAGCAGGTCAAGAGAAAAGAAAGAGAGAGGTATACGTAGGTTCACCTTGAAAAAGCAGTGTATACATGTGGGTTAACAAACCAAAAGGAGTGTATAACATACACACACAGTTTCACATAAGGAAAAGCGCGTACATGTTGGAAAACTAAGTTTTGGTCCGTCGTATTTGGTTCATGGTATTTTGATGCATGGTATTGGTCCAAGGTATCTGGTCCGAAGTATTGACCCCAGGTATTTGGTCCAAGGTATTGGTCCGAAGTGATTTTGGACCATGGTATTGAGAAAGACCTAAAACTGTATAAGGAGCAAAAGATCATTAGGCCAATATGCACAAGTGTGCAAGGATTGAGTATCTAATGAAGTATGAGATTCAGTTGCAGGTTATGGGTGTGTAATGCTTTGCTTGATCTGAACCAAGAATGCACCTATGTGGATGATGATGAATGATGGATCGAGATCTTAAGGGTTGGAATCTATTGCGGTTTGATCATTGATAGACTAGATCTGATTTACTGACACATGTTTGTTATATAAATGTTATGAGCTGGGTATGATTGATGTCTAAAATAGATACAAAGTTATGAGTTAATATTTGCAGATCTTTACGCAGGTTTGCTTTGATAAAATCACGTATACACGCTAGTTTGGTTCATAAGAGTCGCATATACATTATGAAATGTGATATCTGAATTTACATTTGGTTCTAGTGGATGTTGCAAATTTATAGGTTTGGCTCTGTGTTCTGGTGATTGTGTTTTGATGACAGTATTCTGAACGTTCAGTGGTGATTGATTTTGAGCTTCAATGTTGTTGATGGGTCCAGAATGAAAATTCGATGAAATGTGGCATTCATGTATTAATGTTGTTCCAAGAGTATCCAATCTGAAAATTTATGAAAAATGGTCCTTGGAGGAAGAGTGAAGGTTGTTGCCTTCTGCAGGCTGGCGCCTACGTACTAGTAAATATATTGGCTAGTACAAGAGCCAAGGGGTTGTAGCTCCCTTCCAGTAGTAGCTGCAGAACGAGAGAAGGTTGTAGCCTTCTGTAGGTGGGTGCCTGCATACTCATATGAGTCTGCACCGTACAAGATTGTAACCAGGTAAATGAATAGGTTATTTTCTGCATGTATTAGGGAAATGTAGTCCCCTTTCAAGTTGAAGCTTGATAAATAACAGGTGTTGCCTGTTGAGGTAGGATCCTCATGTAGGTTAAAGCCTGCAAAACATTTATGGGAGTTATAGCTTCCTTGTAAGTTATAGGCTGTAGAAAATTCAAGGTATCATCCTTGTCTAGGTTGGAGACTACAAAAAACAAATGTAACAAGGGAGGAAGAGTTTTCCTTTGCAATATTGTTCACTTCATATTCTTGTGCGGAATACTAAAAGCAAAGAAAACATCTCATAAAAGGATGTACTTTTGAAAGGCTAAAATGTGAGAGGATGAGAGAATGGGAGATTTGATTGTGGAATTATTCATTAATTACCTAGTATACATAAAGAGTAGATGTGAAGTAGATTTGAGGAGAGGAAGAAGCTGAGACAAAAATGGAGATATGTAGAATTATAGACCATGTAAACCAACAGGTTATTTTCTGCATGTATTAGGGGAAGGTAGTCTCCTTTCAAGTTCAAGCATGATAAATAACACATTTTTGCCTATTGAGGTAGGACCCTCATGTAGGTTGAAGCCTGCAAAAAATATATGGGAGTTATAACTTCCTTGGAAGTTGTAGGTTGTAGAAAATTTGAGGTATCATCCTCGTTTAGGTTGGAGACTACAAAAAAACAGATGTAATAAGGGAGTAAGAGTTTTCCTTTACATCCCAACAATAACAAATCATGGTTTTATCCCTTTATTGGTTTCCACTTATATATGGTGCCCATATGTGATGCTCTTATGTGTTGATTTTTGTAACAGCCCTAGTGAAAACTTCATGTAATAAAAGTTAATAAAGGCAAAATAAGACCACAGTTAAGAGACACTTATTCAAAGCTAAATCTTGGGCAAATATATCGTAGTGGGCATCATTTGATGCATGTTTTTGCTAAGGAAAAATTACAAGGGCTAAGGCAAAGGCATTAAAAGGCCAAACAGAATTTTTGGCACATTTATTTATGAAAATAAAGGAAATTAGGAGGAGTTACAATATGTGGACAAATAATATGTGATCTTGGAGCAGTTGCAATATTTGGTCTACATGTTGAAGATGTTTTCCTAGGTTATTTTGTAGATGACAATGTCATCGAAGAAGACCACGTCAATTTTTTTGAGATATGGTTTCAGAAGTTGGTTCACGAGGCTTTGAAAAATAGACGGAGCATTAAATAGACTAAATGGTATGACCAAGAATCCATAATTGCTTCATGATTTGAGAAGGCTATTTGGGAATGTCTACTTCCTTCATGTGTATTTGTTGGTACCTCAAACAAAGGTCTAATCTGGTAAATAGTTTAGCACCATGAAATCATTAGGAAAATCATCAACAATCATAATAGGAAAATTTTCCTTAATGGTAAACTTGTTAAGGGCCCAAACATCCGGGCACATGCATCATTATACATATTTATTTAGAACCATGACCATTGGAGATGAATAAGGGTTGATGTTGGGACGAATAACACTGGCTTCAAGGAGTTCCTTGATGATTTTTTCAATTTAAATATTTTGGGCAAAAGGATATCGACATGGGTGGACATTAGGTGGTTGTGCACCCGGGACCAAAGGGATAATATGATAATGTTCACCCCTAGAGGGTGGATGCTCTTTAGGTTTGTCAAAGACCAGTTGGTGGCAATATAATACCTGTTGCATCTCAGGATGAATATGAGGAGTAGTGGATTCAATGGCCTGGATGGCACTAAATTGAGTGACTACTGCTTTATGGCCCTTTCTTAAAATATTCTCCATTCGATGCGAGATGATGATAGTAGGATCACCTGCCTGGAGTCCCATTAATGTATGAATGTGGTCATTCTGCTTAAAGATCATATATAACTCCTAGAAATGCATTGTGATAGGGCCGAGTGTGTGAAGCCATTAAACACCAAGGACAATGTCGCAACCACCCATTTCAATGGAAAACATGTGGGTCTTTAAGTGGTAGTCTCCCATCAAAAGCTTAATATTTTCACAGTGGTTTTAACATTTCATGGTCCCTGCATGAGCAATAAGGACTTTGAAATTAGATACTAGTCATACAAAGCAATGAAAATTTTTTGTGGCTCCCTTATGGATAACGTTATGAGTGCTGCCACTATAAATCAATACCACTACTTTCCAATATTTAATAAAGCCTCGAATTTTGAGAGTTTGAGAAGAAGAAATTCCATAAAAGGTGTGTTATACTCTCGATCTACGAGAAATCCAGAATATTAGAAATATGAAGAAATATAGCTCAAAACATAGAATAATCACATGAAATGAGACAAACTGCAAGGTATTTTATTATTCAGAAGTGGATTACAATGTTCATTTTATTTTTGGAGGGGGAAACCTCCAAAATATTAGAGCTCAATTACAATAAGAATCGTTGGTGTTTCCCTTACTAACTAATATTATTTATAGCTTAATGGCATCCAAAACCCTAACTACTAGTTGTCACTTGCATAACAAGGGTTAACCACTTTATTTATTAACTCTAGCTTGTTTACAACTAATTGTGGCCCTTTTCTATAATGCAGGTCAACCACTTACAAGTATTATTAATGTGGGATTTATTGTCTCTTTAAATAACTATGACTATGACTCAACCCCTTGGGATTATTACATAAATAAAGGGATTAGGGTTGGACCCTAAAATTCCCTCCCCCATCAAAAATATCCTTGTGCTCAAGGCTGAAGTTACAGAAACTGCTGAAGAAAGTGGTTGGTTCCAAGATTGCATCTTCTAGAGAGGTGTCTTTCCACTTGATGAGGACTTACTTAATCGTGCAATTACAAATATGTTATCTACGGTTCAGTTTGGATTTCACTTGCTTCATCCTCAGGCACCCCATGGGATGGAGCTTCATCTATTGAGCCACTATCAGTAGCATCAATTTTAAAGAATTTTGGTTCTTGCATTTATGTCTGGGGGAGTACTTGTCATCATAGTTGTACCACAATACTTGTTTCCTTCTTTCGGCTATTTATGTTGTTAACACCTTTTGAACCTTAAGTGTTTGGGTGGGGACTTGAGTGTTGGTGGGATGCACCTTGACTATGAAATTTGGACTATTAGACGAGGAATTTAAGGCAAATTCCACATCTAAGGCCTTCTAGCATGCCTCTAACCAATTAGTTTGGTGGTGCATTTGGACATGGATTTGGATGTCTTCCTTTAGGCCATTTATGAAACATTCCAAGTAAAAGTCATCTCCTAGGTCGTCAGTTCTAATGGCCAAGTGTTCAAAGGCTACAATGTAGTCCTTTACTATGCATTTTTGTTGGAGCTTAGTGAGACGACCCAAAAAATATATTCCCAGTCAAAGAGATCACATATGACTTTTGAAAACATGTTCCAAGTTGCTCTCCTTGGATAACATTTCTCATGCCATTGTTGCCACTTCCATCTCTCTTGGTCCAAGTAAAGGGCTCCCACATGTAGTTTAGTTCCATCTTCATAGATATCATTAAGCAGGAAATAGGGTTCCATTTGTGTAATACCCATACTACAGCCATCAAATTTGTACATGTCCAACTTGGGTGTCTAGTGGCTCGACGAATGGTGATTTCCATGGAAATGAATGTGATGGCTAGATTTTCCTTCTATGTGTGCATCAATACTAGGATCCTCCCTCATGAGTTCGTGAGACATATTTATAACGTTCATTAGTTGTGAGAGTTGGGTGGTAATGGTCACCTGGAACTCATTGAATTGTTTTTCTCAAGGTTGTTGACCTTCTGGACTGCCATTTCCACAACCATAACTTGATATCTGGTACCTAGCATACACCAACCCTAGTCAAATTTTTTATCTTACTTAAGAGTAGTATTCTCAGAAAGAGAGCGAGATCAAGAATCTAGTGGAGTGGGTCACTTGAAGCCATGTCAAGATTTTTTTTTTTGCGACCACAGTAAAACTGGGGTCTTAGAAGTGAATGGTAGCACTGTGACCAACTCGTCATCTTGAATATTATGGGATAAGTCTCTTGCAAGCATCTCAGGAAGGCCTCGGACATATTTTTTAACTCGGAAAGGAGTTTTACTCCCAACTAATCAATATTGCAGTGGCTGAATTCCAAAAAGCTTGATACTACCAAACAACATGTGAAAATCAAGCTTGGATAATATTAATAGAGACCCCAAGGTCTTGGTACTGCAAAATGTGCTGCTACAATCTGATATGGATTATGTTGGATAATAGCCTCATTGCACAAAGAGCTTAATCTACACTATGAAAACCCCAACTACTAAATCTGACTTTCACGACAGTGGCAAAACACCAATTGCTAGATCTGATCTGGACGATGGTAGTCAAAACCAAACAATTAGATCTGATCTAGAATATAAGGTAGAGGGAGATCTTAAGATTGTGGAGGGAACTATGGTCACAAAGGAGTGTTAGGTGCTACAGATCGCAATATACACAAGGGTTCAATAGTAGTACTCGACCCAATATTTCAGGGTGCTAACTAAGGAGGATCAACTGTACCCTTAGTTGTACTACCGGACTACACTATTGTACATGCGAGTAAGCTCCCTGAGTGTTGTTCTTAGTGTACTATAGCAACAAAAAGGTCAAAAAATTATCTAAGGTTAGGTTTTAGGTTATCCTAAGGGGATTTTGATATACCCAAGGGTATACGAAAGTGTAGTCTATGCATGGTTCTATCTAATGTGCTACTACTCGAAGGGGTGACCACAAGGGTTACAAGGGAGTCCAGCAAGCATGACCACCTCTTATAGCTCTTGCATGCATGTCTCCCCAATTCAACAAGTTTATGCACTCAACGACAAATCTCGTGGTTTAAAGATGTTGGAACATGTCTCTAGCCTAAAAATAATTCTGCAAAAATTGAACTTACAAATTTTCCCTGGAAAGGACTCTAGTACCACTTGTTATACTCTTTATCTATGAGAAATCCATAATACCAGAAATATGAAGAAATATATCCCAAAAAACATTTATCACATGAAATTAGACAAACTGCAATATATTTTATTATTCAGAAGCAGATTACAATGTCCACTTTCCTCTTTGAGGGGGCAAGTTCCAACAGACTAGAGCTCAATTACGATAAGATTCGATGATCTTTTCCTTACTAACTTATACTATTTATAGCTTAATGACATCCAAAATCCTAACTACTAGTGGTCCGTTGCATAACATGGGTTAACCACTTTAGTTATTAACTATGACCCATTTGCAACTAATTATGGTCCATTTTCTATAATGCGAGTCAATCACTTACAATTATTATTAATGCAGGTTTTACTGACCCTTTAACTAACTATGACTCTAACTCAACCCCTTGGGCTTATTACATAAATAAAGGGGTTACAGTTGGACCTTAACAATTTATGAGCATCAAAAACACCCTCGGTCACTTTCTCGCCACAAATTGTACACAGGGCCAATGTGGAGATATAATTACGGTAGCATCTATGTAGAACTCGACATCAACAAATTTTTCTCTCACAAAATCATCCTAAAAGTAGGTGATTTCTACTAGATTGAGCTCCTAGACTATGAGAACGCTTCTTTTTGTTGTCACCTCTACCATCAAACATGACATCTACAAAATTATTGCACTCAAAATCCAGTAAAACAAAAGGCTAGATCTAAGGTTTGGAAGCCATGCAACTCACCCCCTCTAGAGGAAGAGGACTCCTCTTCTTCAAACTAGGAGGAATGAAGTCGAATGATGAGTTGCTCTCCTCGAACAAGGCTTAGACTTCAAATCTTCAAAAGGCTTGCGAGTAGAGTAAGGAGAATCAAATTTCAAGAAATCAAAAAGAAATAGACAATAATACTGCTTCATTGGGAGTACTGAAGCAAGCCCATGAATCAACTTCCTCAAACTCTTATAAGGACGCGTCAACAACTTTTCAGGACAATCTTCCTCTAGCCATGGTTACTCCTTCACCAAATGGATTCGTGAAAGTGGCCAAAAGGAAAGGAAAGAAAAGTAGATCTGAAAACCTGCCACAAGATGGGTGATACTCTTGTTTGTCTTGCTTCATGAATTGAGTTGAGGGGTTGACTACACCTCTTCAACCACCCTCATAACTCCCTCCTAGCTATGGAAATATTATTTTTTGTACATTAATGGAAAGTTCCTCACAACCTTACAAAAAAAGGGCATTGAAGTATTTTATTTAACACTCTTTAAAATATTTTTTCATGAATCATATTGTTAATATTAAAATGTTTTTTTAATTATTAATAGGTTTTTAAATACACATCAATATTACATAACTTTATATTGAAATATTTTATTTATTACTTACATAAAATTTTATTATTTTATTAACATTTGTAAATGCCACATATTAAATAAATTAAGCATCTTAAAGTATTTGAATTTGTTTACTTGCAATTATTTCTTTCTTTTAAACATTAAAATATTTTAATTTTTTTTAACATCTTCTTCCCACTAAAAAAATTGAGAATAAAAGCTATTTTTTTCTCAATTACTTTATCTTTCTAAACTGATACTAGCAAGTGGCATTATTGATATTTTATAATGATTTTAATTAAATTCAATCCTCTCTATCTATCTATATATATATATATATATATATATATATATATATATATATTCTTATGGAATATACAACACTGTAGTTGTAGAAAAAAATACATAGATTTATTTTTAAAATTATATATAATATATACATAGTGACATTAAAAAACTTTATTTAAGATAGTCATTAAATTATTTTATTCATAAATCATGTTGTTAATATTTAAATAGTTTTTTGTTATTAATACATTTTTAAATAAATCAATATTACTTAGTGAAATAGTATATTTATTACATATATCAAATTTTGTTATTATTAATAATATATGCAAATGCTACATATGGAATAAATCATATATCTTTTTAAAGTAATTCAATTTTTTTAAATGCAATTATTTTTTTCCTTTAAACTTGAAAATATTTTATTAAAGTTAACATTATTTTTATTTTAACATTTCCCTCACAATTAAAATGGAAATATAAGTTGTTTTTTTTTCTTTTTATAATTAATTTATGTGTCTAAAATTGATACTAGTGAGTCGTATTATTGATATTTTATAATTTTTTTGTTAAGTTTAGTTGGACTCTCTTATTTTCGATTTTACATGTCCATTATTCACCCCTAACAGGGAGGGTAGTACAAGATTTGAACCCAAGATCTATGGCCATCGCCACTTGAGCTACACATGCATTCTATATAAATATTTTAATTAAATTCAACCTCTTATGTATGTATGTATATATATATATATATATATATATATATATATATATATATTATATTAGTGATATTTTATAAATATTCTAATTAAATTACACCAAATATGTATATTCATATTTCTATTTTTTATTATGGCTAATATTATCTTCGATTTAGATATTTTTATGTTAAAAGAGACACTTGTCAACCTAATTTTGACAACGAACAATTGGACATGGTCAATCACACATCACCCTCAAACTAAATTGTAAAATGAGTCTCTCAGTGCAATAAAAATAATTCACTATGACTAAGTATTTGGATCTCCATATTAAATAACCTAATTTTATATTAATTTTAGAAATAGACAAATTAATCAAAATTTAAAAAAAATAACAATTATAGTTTTAATTTTGAATATGGAGAAGAATATTTCAATATAAGGATTAAATGAATAATTTGAACATCATATTAATTAATAGGTTTCCATATATGCATATATTGAAAGAGAAAGTAACCAAAAAAATATTTTAATGTTGGCCCTTATAAAATATTTTAAAGTAATTGAAAGGAAACAAATCCAATTATTCTTAATAAGAAGATGTGCAATTCACCTAATGATTAAGATACAATTATGTATCCTTTATGTAAAGCAATTCAAAGAAAAAAATTAATATTAATACATTTTAAGTAGTATCACTATTCTACATTTTGATATTTTTTAAGTGTAATTGTTTTGATCAATTTTATCTACAACCTAACAAATATTGGTTAAAATTGTAAGTTTCAGTTATATGGTCTACACAACTAAATGTCCAAAAATATTTTGAAAGCTTTAAATCTATTTAAATATTCAAAAAAAATCAAACAATGAAAAATCTCCTATACACATGGATATCTTAACAACATATCCATCAAATACAAAAATAAATCAAATGTATTGTGCAAATCCTTCTTCAAAATTTTATATTATAAAAATAATTCTACCAAAATAAATTAATCTCTTTGATCAATTAAAAGATTAATTCATAATTAATATATATAAAAACCATTAATAGAACCTCTTTCACTACAATAACCTATATTATTTCTATCTTAGTATCTCTTATAAAAACTAAACTTTGATTTATAATTAAAAAACAACTCTTAACTTATAAAATTTACTATATTAATTAAATAAGTCGAAAAAAAAATAACTCTATTAAGTTGGAGTATGAGATGGAGCAATTCGATCCAGTAATGGGGGTAAAGATGAGAAGAATGATTCTGGGCATTAAGCACGCGGCCAGCGTGGCGTGATGATCCCGTGGAAGAAGGGCACCATTATCTCCACTGCCAACATTGCAGCTATTGTAGGACTTTGTCCATACGCATACACCGCCTCCCAGCATGCACGTTTGACAATGAAATTTTTACTTAATATGGGTAGGGAGATATAGGGAGATATTTTAATATGGGTAGGGAGATACAGGGAGATATTTTATTTATAAGAAGTAAAATATTTTTTCATTATTAATATACTTTTAAACCTTCTAATTATGTATATTAAATTTTTATTTATTTATAGTCTATATTGAATAAGGATTTTTTTTTTCAAATAAAATTTTATTTTGGACCAAATTGATAAAAAATTCACCTACTATATATATATGGCTAAATTGATGATTTGGTAAAAAAAAAATACAAGTTTTAATAGTAAATTACGTGTTTTAAATTGATTATTGGTGTACATTTTATATGTATGAAATTTCAAACTAGAATCATCATCTACAATACTATATATAGGAAAAATATTAAATCCTTAAAAAAATTATCTGTTGAAATTTTTAATTATATATATCAATTTAAATGCAACATATCAATTCTAAAAAAATGCATGATATCATGGATCTGTATTTGATCTTTCTTACCTGATTCATAGTTATGCAGTAAGCACCTCATTATCCTAGGATACTATTGTTAATTATCTTTGTTTGAATGAACTATGGACTTATATGGATCAAATCTCTTAAGGTGCAAACTTTAACATATATATATATATATATATATATATATAGAGAGAGAGAGAGAGAGAGAGAGAGAGAGAGAGAGCATTTTTGAATGTATAAATGGATTCAACATAATACCCTTGGACACTTGGATTTTGTTAGATTTAAAAAAAACTGAGTAAACCAGTACCTAAATGTATGATAGCGAAAATAATTGAAACGTTTTGACCATAAGAATTTTTTTTCTTCTAATTTCTTTATTTTTTTGGTCAATTGAGATTATTTAGGATGGTTGGGAGGAAGGAATTGAATCCTCCCCAACAAGGTTCAATTCCAATAATTTTCACAATATTGATAATATAAGTATATTCTTCATATGAGATATTGAGTGTAAGTGTATTCTTTATATCCTCATATGCAATATACAATGTAAATGTGAAAAAAATACATAATTTTTCTTTTAAAGCCACATAAAACTAAATAATCTGTTTTTCAAATCATTAAAAACAAATCATATCTAATATAGATACTCGACATCAAAATATTTTATTTAACATAGTCATTATAATATTTATTCAAGAATCATATTGTTAATATAAAAATGTTTTTTTGTTATTAATATATTTTCAAATACATATCAATATTTGATCTATTATCTACATCAATTTTTTATTATTATTATTATTATTATTATTATTATTATTATTATTTATATTTACAATATAACTATATTCTTCAAATGTAATATAAGAAGTTGTACCAAAAAAATACATAGTTTATATATATATATATATATATATATATATATATATATATATGACATTGAAGTATTTAAAAATGAATCCCCTAGTAGTGTAACTAATTGCACTTTCTTTTAGGCTCAAAACCCTTGTAGCCTCCATTTTCTAGCAGCGAGTATCCTTCCCTTATAGAGGTGAGGGTCCTCTTCTCACATATGAACCTCCCAAACCCTGTTTTCCTCACAAGAGTGGTGGCCTCTAGTGTCAAAAAGCCCCACCTTTAGATGTTTTTCCTTCCACACCCTTTCCTCTCTCATTTCCTCCGTCAGCTGACTGGCGATAATGACTCTTCGTGGTTCAAGGGGTTCAAAGGGGATGCCCCTGGGATTTCTGAAATAGATAGTAATAAAGAAGATCTGAGGGATGTTCTTGTAGGAAAACAACTATAGTCCTCCAACTGTGCCATTCCTCATGTCAATTTCCAAGATTGACTTTAGGAAACCTTACATGCAGGTTGAAGATCTCTAATTCTAGCCACAATCTTAGAGAGGAAATCTACGAGGGTCCCTTCTAGATCTCACACAAAATTTTGTTTGTACACTCTACCTTTTTGGGTTTGATCTATGGATCTAATAAGGGACCTCAAACTCTCGTTAGAGGTCAAATTAGGGATTCCTCATGGGATTCAACACCTCCCTTTTAAAGGTAAGAAAGAGAAGATCCTCTTCCCATCTCTCATTATAATATTTGTAAACACACAATTGTGCTCTTGACTCTTCACTTCTGACGGGGTGCCTTGGACAAGCCTTCCTCCTCCCAAGCTTTCTCATATAAAAACGTAGTTTGTAATTAGGCTCCATGCGGTGTTGTTCCTCCTTCGACTCGTCCTCATCCTTAAGGCGAAGTGGGCCCTTCCCAAGTTGTTCCTAGTCCTTTTATAGTGGATAAATTTGACAATATTCCCTCTATTGAGTTTTCCCATCCAGATTAGGAAGATATTCACAACCTAGTCATAGAGAAAGTCCTAATATTTCACTTTAATTGTTTCTGGCTTCGCAAAATGGATCTTTATCAGTGAATGCACTCTAAATGGACCAAAACCTATAGAGCTCTCTTCTTTTCTAAGGGAGTCTTCATAGTTCTATTTTCCAATCAAGAAGATTATCAGAGTGCTCTCTCCAAGGGACCATGGTTTTTGGGAAAGTGGGGTTTTTCATGACCCCTTGCTTCCCATACTTTGACCCCTCTATCGCAGTAATCACAAACCTTCCCATTTATGTTCGAGTTCCAAACTTGCCAGCTCATATTTAGTACTATTCAGTGTTTATGAGTATCAAAAACTCCCTGAGCCACTTTCTTGCCACAAATCCTATGCAAGGCCAATGCAGATTATATACTTATGGTAGGAACTGTGTAGAAATCAACACCAACAAATTCTTGCCTGAAAAAATCATCCTGAAAGTAGGTGATTTCCACTAGATCGAACTCGTAAACTATGAGAACATTGTTTTTAATTATCACCTCTACCATAAAATAGGACATCAAAATAAGTCCTTCACTCAAAATCCAATAAAATAAAAGGCTAAATCTAAGGTTTGAAATCCATGCAACTCACCCCCTCTAGATGAAGAGGTCTCCACTTCTTTAGACTAGGAGGACATTAAGCTGAATGATGACTTGCTCTCCTCGAACGAGGCTTAAACTTCAAATATTCAAAAGCCTTGTGAGTAGAGTACGGAGTGTTATGAAACCAGCTCACAAAAAGATAGAAAAGATAGTTGAACGCCTTAGAATTCAACCTCTTTGAGGGGGCAACCTCCTTTACATTACACAAATGAATAATTCTTCAATGATACAAATTACAAGACCTCCTTTCTATATATAGGATTCGAAGGAGTCATAATATAATCAGAGCCGACATAACAATAATAATGTAAGGGCACAATAATAACAATAGTGGGCTTCTATGGGGCACAATAGTAACAATATGGGGACTATATGGGTACAACAATATAAGAAGGGGGTTGTACTAATAACAATAAGGGGTTACGCTAGTAGTATAGGGGCATAACATGCCCCTTTCCTTCAAAAAGTGTTGTCCTCAATGCTTGAGTAGTTCTTGATTCTTCTATAGAATATTCTTGTACTCCCATGTGGAATATTCAGCGGGTAAGTTCTTCCACTTGATGAGATACTCTGAAATGATTGATTTCGTAGTTGTCGAGTTCTTGTTTCTGTGACTGCTCCAGGTTCCAATATGATTTTTCCTTCCTCTTCAAGTTCTGGTAATATTGTTTGAATTGGGATCTTCTGCAACTTTTGAATGAGTGGCCACACTTCTTCGTCCTTCTTCCATTCATCCCTTGCTTCGTTTATCCAATCTGATTGGATAATAGAAATAGCACAAAACAATGCTTCCACATCCTCATCCTTTCTTGAGAGTGCATCTGCAACAAAGTTTTTCTTCCCTTTTCTATAGATGATGTCAAACTCATAACCCAAAATATTTGTGACCAATTTTTTTTGCTCTTCTATAAATAATATTTGTTCTAAAAAGTATTTAAGACTATCATGATCCATTTTTACCTTGAAGTGCCTTCCCATTCGGTAAGGTCGCCATTTCTTAAGTGCATGAAGTATTTCCAACATTTACTTCTCATAAATAGCTTGCTTGAGATGTAGCAGTAAAAATACCCAATCACCTACATCAAAACATTTTTCACTACAATGTTGATCTACCTATTGTTTCATTCGATTTTGCACAAAAGTGGCATTATCCTTTAAAAGTTGAAGAACTTGTTGTTGATGCTCGATGTGATCTTTCACTGCTTGAACCTTTTTCTTATTGATATGTCCTTCTATCTTGAGAGTTTGAGGAGTGGTAATTTCTTCCAATGCTTTACAAGATATGATCGGATTCATTTCTTGATGCTCGATGTGATCTTTCACTTCTTGAACATTTTTCTTCTTGATATGTCCTTCTATTTTGATAATTTGAGGAGTGGTAATTTCGTCCAATGGATTACAAGATATGGTTGGATTCATTTCTTCTTTCTTGATGTGATCTTTCACTTCTTGAACCTTTTTCTTCTTGATATGTCCTTCCATATTGAGAGTTTGAGGAGTGGTAATTCTTGCCAATGCTTTACAAGATATGGTCGGATTCATTTCTTCTTTCTCTGGGGTTGGTTTCTGGGGTATATACTCTTCTTTTGATGTTTCTTGATCCTTTTCATCCTCCTCTTCATAATCTATGTAAAATAATTTCTTCTCAGCACACTTATGACCTTTAGTGCATTTGCTATCACAATTGTAACAAAGCCCTTTTTCTCTTTTCTCTTCCAATTGTTGTGGTGTAACCCTTGTAGGTTGTGGAAGGCTAAGAGAAACAACACTTCTATTATTATATTTGTGAGAGGTAGACTTCCTTGTTTCCATAATTTTACTTTCCACTATGTAACAAAGCCCTTTTACTCTTTCCAATTGTTGTGGTGTTGCTCTAAAAAAGGTGTTACTCTTTGTATCCTCATAATGTGCTATCATTTCCTCCATGAAAATTGACCATGTAACCAGTTTCTTACGAGAACAAAGCCCTTTATACCATAAAAATTGATCTGGTTCTAAATATGAAGATGCAATACATACCTTTTGTAATAGTGGTACACCATGTAGATCAAAATATTGCTGCATCTGAAGTATCCAATTTACCGGATCCTTGCCATCAAACTTCCTCATATGGCCTTTTCTTGATTTTAGGAGCTCAATCTTGAAACGACTATAACTCTGTAATTTCGATTCTTCCAGTTCTGAAATTGCGACATGCAGTAGCCCTCTGTGTCCTCTTTCCACTGTCACCAGTCTGATCCAAATTTGATTCTCCAAGGAAGAGTTATTCACAATCTCCCAAGATGACCTGATTATAGACCTTTCAAGAAGAGCAAACTTGTATGAAGTTTCACGTGTCACTGTTTTGACCTTTGGATTTGAAAAATATATACAAAAAACTACCGTCTATCCTCTTTTGTACCTTCTTACAAAATTTCAATCCAATGCTCAAAGAGAAATTTATGACGATTTTCCTCTCATCACCCGTTTGGAATGTAATTCAGGAGTCTGCAACAATAACAACTTCCTCAGATCATATCTCCGCAAATATAGCACAAAAAGATTTGAAATTTAGACCCGAGGTTCAGTGCGATTTTGTCTCAAATGGTTTTTTTTTTTCACTTCTGAAACGTTGCATAAAAAATTTATACCGAAAATGTCACGATGACCTATTTGGAGCAGCGAAACCATAGAATCCAAAGCTCCGATTCCAAATGTTATGGAACCAGCTCACAAAAAGATAGAAAAGATATTTGAATGCCTTAGAATTCAGCCTCTTCGAGGGGGCAACCTCCTTTACATTACACAAATGAATAATTATTCGATGATACTAATGAAAAGACCTCCTTTCTATATATAGGAGTCTAAGGAGTCATAATATAATCAGAGCCGACATAACAATAATAATATAAGGGCACAATAATAACAATCGTGGGCTTCTATGGGGCACACTAGTAAAAATATGGGGACTACATGGGTACAGCAATATAATAAAGGGGCTGTACTAATGACAATAAGGGGTTACACTAGTAGTATAGGGTCCTAACATGGAGAACCAAATTTCAAGAGATCGAAAAGAAATAGATAGTAACACTGCTTCTTTGGGAGTTGTAAAGTGAGCCCACGAATCAACTTGCTTAGAATCTTTCAAAGATGCATCAACAACTTGTCAGGACAATCTTCCACTAGCCTTGCTTACTCCCTAGCTGAATGGATGGGTGAAAGTAGCCAAAAGAAAGGAAAGAAAATTAGATCATATCTTCAGACACCCTCATAACTCACTCCTAGCCATGTAAATATTGTTTTTCTTGTACATTAATAGAAAGTTTCTCTCGACCTTACAAAAAAATGACATTGAAGTTTATTCAAAAATGAAAACATAAGCTTTTTTTCTTCTTTTTATAATTACTTTATCTTTCTAAAGTTGAAAATGATAAGTAGTATTATTGATATTCTATAAAGAGTTTAATTGAATTCAATCAAATAAGTATATTCATTTTGGTTTTTTGTTATAGTTAATATTATCTTCTATTTATATATTTTTATTTTAAAAGAGACACATTAGGGGTAGCAGCTTGAGGTTAAATAAAGGGAGAATCACGCATCACCCTCAAACCCAATTGTAGAATGAGCCTCTAAGTACAATAAAAATAATTCACTATGATTCTTAAACACAATATTTAGATCTCTATATTAAATAACATAATTTTATATCAATTCTAAAAGAAATAAATTAATGAAGAAAACAATAAATATATTTTCAATTTTGAATAAGGAAAATATTCCTATATAAGCCTTAAATAAAAAATTGATCATATTAATTAATAGGTTTGATATATGCATATATTGAGAGAGAAATTAAGAAAAAATATTTTAACGTTGCCCGTTATAAAATATTTTAATCACAAAACTAGGAAGTAATTCAAAAGAGGAAAATTGAATTATTCTTAATAAAAAGAAAATGTGAAATTCACCTATTGATTAAGATACAACTATGTATTTTTTATGTAAAGCAATTTAAAAGTAAATAAATTAATATGAACACATTTTAAGTAGTTTCACTATTCTACATTTTGATCATTTTTTAGTGTAATTTTTTTATTAACTTTATCTACAACCTAATAAATATTTATTAAAATTGTAGATTTTGGCTATATAGTCCACACAACCTAAATGTCTAAAAAAAATTCAAACCTTTAAATTTATTTATATATTTAAAAATATAATTTAAACAATAAAAAATCTTTCGCACACAAATAAAATATATTAACAACATATCCATCAAATACAAGAAAAACCAGATCATCAAATACAAAAATAAATCAAATCGGTTAAATTACACATCTTTTTCAAAATTTGAAATTATAAAAATAATTTCATCTCAAAAATTTCAAACTCTTTCATAACTTTCTAAATTCGTAGTTAATTTATATCAATAACATATTTTATTTGTATCTAAATATCTCTTTTAATTTAAAAATTAAAAAACGACTCGAAACTTATAAAATTTATCATCTTATTATAAAAAACAACTCGAAACTTATATAATTTATCATGTTAATAAATATGTGGAAAAAAATAACTCGATTAGATTGATGATATGAAAATTAGAATATCATATATAAAAGTTACGACCATGTGTTGATATTAAAATTAAAATACCATATTATAAAAATTGGCATGGTGTAATTAACGGGAGGAATTATCCAGAAAGTTATGGAAATTCTGGTTACTTTCGAAAAAAATTTGGTAAGGATTTTTGTAAATCCAAGTTATAGTTGTTAAATTTCATAATTTTAGGTGTCCAAGATGTCTTTGATGGTTCTGAATCCATTTCCACTTTTAAAAACATGATTCAAATATAGCCTCGACAAAATTTTTTGAAATTTTTTCATCCCTATTCGATCCATTTTTAACTATCCATGTAATTCCTCTGTCTAAGTAGACGACTCCTAAAAATTGCCATTACAATGGCTGTGGCTCTTGCAACGTTCTCCGAGCAAAGGCCTTCAATGATGGACCAAAAAACATTGCAAGCACTTACGAGTTTCTTTCTCACTTGTTACAGTTTGTCTTTCTTTCTTTGAAATTAGTTAAGTTAACCCTTGTCTACAATATTATATCTATGCCAATATTTACCCATAACATATATGTCTGCGTGTACGCTGCTATCAGGTTAGGCACCGATCCTATAAGCATGTTGTCTCCGAGCTGCAAGACGAAGAGGGCCACAATCCTACACAATAAATCATGAACCTCTTGGTTTTGCTGGACCCTGCTCACCGAAATCCGTTGCCCTACAATACCGGATTCCGCTTCCGAACGGGATGAAGAAGACTCTGCATAATCTTCCAAAGGCAGCCAGAATTCTTGTGCAGCAAACTTGGACGCGGCGGCTTGAATTTGTGGCGGAGATAGAGAAGAGGCGTAGGGAATTTCCGGCGGGGACTCGGAAAGAACCTCTAAAGGGATAGACTCGCGATTGGCCAGGTCTTCAGCTATTTGGAAAGTCCTTGATGGTTTTAATAAGACTTCGATGTGATCGACAACGACATCTTAAGGGGTTGTCTATCAACCTCACAAATTTTCGGTGGGAATGGATAATTTGTTTTTCAAAAAAGTAGAATGTAAAGTAGAATGTTAAAGTGTTTGAATGATTTTTGGATCAGTACTATAAAGAATTTTTAGGTCCTCTCAAAATCTTGAAATTGGACAGATATAATTAAAATGTTTAAAAATTTCTATCAAAATTTGTCATAATCTTACCTGAATTTTAATGCAAAAAATATACAATTTAAACTTATCTAAATTTCTAATTGCCTACTCCTCTTGCTTAAAAACATTTAAACATTTTAAAGTTTTGAAATAATTAAAATCATGTGACCCATAGCATTTACTTATATGTTTTTTAATGTGAGGAAATTATTATCAGTTAAAAGTGAGGGATTATAGGGAGAACCGAAAGAGTTGATATTATCTAATGAAAATGTGTCTATGAACATATAATGTCATAAACATATAAGTTAAAAGGTTGATAGGTTTAGTTTTTTTCATTCATTAACATTTATTTATAAACTAATAATTTATTACAAAATATATTCACAGATATATTTTATTACAAAACATATTTAATCATATACCTCTTTACGTATCTGTGTATTTTATTACAAAACATATTTAATCATATACCTCTTTACGTATCTGTGTGTTTGAGAGAAAGTTCATTATATAATTTAATGCATCTTAAAATTCATCATTTAACAATTCCTTTCTTTTTACAAAGAGTATGAAACTAACAAATTTTTGTTACCTACAAAATTTTATTACTAAAATAACATTTTTATTGCTAAATTTTTATCATTTAATGTTTATATTCTTTTAACAAACATGTTTTTATTAACAAGAGACTTGGTAAAATGACATTTATACTTTAAATTGTTAACCCTTTTATATCAATCCATAGGAAATATAATAAATTTTCTCATATAATCGAACCAATAAGAATTAAAAACACAACACCCTCATTATGTTGATTTGCTCAATTAACTTTTAAATATCTTCAAATTATTTTTATATTATAGAAAAATATAGTCAAAACATGTATACAAAGTTGTTTACCAAATTAAGCTTTAATTTTCTATATTCAAAATTTTGACCCAATTTCTAAATATAATAATTTTGCGTAAAATTCGAAATTATTATCTTTCATACGAAACCATTACAAATACATTTATCTCACACCCTCTTTTACTATTGGTAATTTCTATTCCTAATTTCTATTATATCTAGTTTATTCATTATTATATATACTCCTTAGTATTAGAGTGGTAGTGGCTAAGTTTAATTATATGTTTGGCCTAAATTACTCTAACTAATTACAAATTAACTATATATATAATGTTATATTTAGTAAATGATGTTGCTTTCGTTAGTTTGTAAATGGGCAGTAATTGTCAGGCATAACACATAACAAGTATCATAAAATATTAAAATTCATAAGAATAACTAAATTATAATTTTATTTAAAATAATAATAATAATTGTTTTTAATGGTAAAAACTATTAGTTTATAAGTTAAACATATATACATTTAAGAAAAACATGTAAAAAAATTCTTAATCACATCTGAGTGTGTCATGGACATTCTTAATCTGTGAATAAGTTTTTTTACAATACCATCATCAAATATCATGGCTTATCAATACACCATGTAGGAATTTATAGGGTAAGTTCCTCACATAGAACACGAGAGGAAACCGCTCACAAACATATCACAGATCAATACATTAATATTCTTGACATGGTTAAAACCCTCATAGAGGCCCTCAAAGAGCGGAATAGTCCACGGGCTAACCCAATGTGGCCACTTCATGCAATTTATTAATAAAAAAGAAAGAAAATTTACATAAGTTTCTCTCATGAATGGTCACCTTAAAAATGGCCCTCCATGCTCTTTAAATAGAGATCATGGACCAATCGGGTGTTAAGCCATGGATCAAGTGTCAGTAATACTGAGGAGAAAATGAACCGTTGGATCACTTCATGTCTAGAACATATTGTGACCGTTGGATTGTGAGTTACAAAAAGTACGTACTAAAGAAACACACTTTACCTAACTATACACTAGACCAAGATATACCTAACTATTTCCTATGTGTCGAAATATCCTAACATCCCCCCTTAAGAGCAACCTAGGATAGGATTGAAGGATGTAAAAATATGACACAATAGGAGAAGGAAGGAGGCATTAGAGCTTATCCCCCTTTTAGTGACAACTTCCTGAAATCCAACCATAAATCGAAGTTTAGTCAACCTCGCCTCTGTGAGAACCTTTATAAAGATGTCTCCAACTTGATCATCGGTTGAACAGTATTACACTTCAAGAACATGGTAATGAACAACCTTCTGATGAAGTGCATATGTAGTTCAATGTGTTTGTTGTGTTGATGTTAGATCGGATCTTTGCAAAGTTGAATATCACTTTGATTATCACACAAAAGTGTACTCAGATGCTGATGTTGAAAGCCAAAATCTGATAGGACCTGACGAAGCCACAGGTTTCCTTACTAGCTTCCACAATGCCACGATACTCTGCATTTTCTAAAGAGAGAGAAATGGAACTTTGTTTCTTGCAAGCCAATGTAATAGGTCCAGAACCATGAGTGAAGACATAAGCTGTAGTAGACTTCTGATCATTGGGGTCACCAACCCAATCAGAATTAGTGAAACCAACCAATAGAGGAGATGCTTTTGCACTGTAATGAATCCCAAATTGAACTATACCTCGAACATAATGAAGCATTCTTTTAGTTGCATTCTAATGAATTTGATTTTCATTTTGCATAAACTAAGAAATAATGCCAACAACAAAGGAAAGCTCAAGATGAGTATGGGTTAGATACAATGTTCTCCTACAAGGTAACGATATAAGGTAGCATCGGCTTTAGGGGAAGTACAAATGACTGAAAGTTTGGCTCGAGACTGAAAGGGAGAAAGGGTTGACATACAATGTTCTATGTGAAAGTGGCTTAGAATATCATAGGCATACTTGGATTGGGAAAGGGAAATACCTTTATTGGATTGCAAGACTTGAAAACCACGAAAATAATGTAAGTGTCCTAAGTCTATAATTTCAAACTGCTTTTTAAGGCTCCACATCACATGGTTTATAAGGTTGGGATCACTACCAGTAAGGATAAGATCATCAACATAAAGAAAAATAATGATTGAAGAGACTTACCCACTTTCTTGGTGTAGACAATATTGCGAGAATGACACCTAGAAAAGTGAGTTTAAAAAAAAATATAAGCTATCCATTTCGGCGTACCAAGCCTGAGGGGCTTGCTTGAGACCATAATGGTATTTCTTAAGCTGACATACAAGGCTGGAGTCTGTTTGTATAAAGCCAGGAGGTTGTTCCATATAGATTTCTTTATGTAAGTCCCCATGCAAGAAGGCAGATTTAACATCCATCTGATGGACTTCCCATTTGAAAGAGGCAGAAAGGGAAAGAACAAGGAAGATATAGTTCATTTTGGAAGCATGGGAGAAGGCTTTAGTCTAGTCAATTCCTTCAACTTGTGAAAAAACCTTAGAAATAAGACGAGCTTTATTTTTATCAACTTTTCCATCTGGTCCAAACTTGGTTCTGTAAACCCATTTTCATATAAAAAGTTTCCATCCCTTTGGAAGAGGAACAAGATCCCATGTATCATTTGCCAATAATGAACGATATTCTTCATTCATAGTTGCGTCCCATTCTGGATGGCCTGAAGCTTCTGCAAGGTCTTAGGATCATAATTCTATGAAGCTTGAGCCTGTAAAGAAGAGGCTCTATCAACTATCCAGTAAATTGACAATAAAGACACGCTGAAGTTTTGAATGACCTTTGCCAAACATGAAGGACGAACATCACAATTGCCTATGTTTTTTATGCTTCGTCGAAGACTCTTTGCACTGAGCTACCCTTTCTCCTCTTCTTTCTATAAAATTGCAAGGTTGATTTTGACACACTGACGTTGTGCTTAAGCTCGAGTATTTCGTATCAACTTGTAGCTTTTTTGCTGCATCATGTTAACCAACTTATCCACTCAAGTGGTACTTATCTACTCAAATTTTAAGGTAGTACGATCTGGATCAATTTCAAATTTTACAACAGCTATTCTTTTAAAAGCCATCTAAATCCTCTATACTCTATTTAGGTGAGGTAGTGATTGCCTGACTTGTCAAACCCGACCATGGTACTAGGGTGGAACGAACACACGATCATTTGATACCAATTTCGACATTGCTTCGACTCTCAGGTGCTCCATCAGTGGGTTAGGAAAAATCCCTAGTTTTTGTGGTTTCGTTGGTCTCACAATTTCCTTCTGAAGCATGGATGACCTCAACTCAACTAATACAATGTTGATCTCATGAAATAATGGATAGATAATATATTCTATGACCAATTATCTACATCCAAAATCATATTGTAATAACTAATTATAATATAATATTATAAATAAATTATAGGAATATTTAGATGACTAGGACAACTATATTAATAAATGTAATTGATATAGACTCCTTATAAATGTATATGAAGCATATTAATAATTATTAAATATATGGTAGGAATTTAACCTTATTGTAAAACTCTAATATTAGAATCTTAATATTATAAACCTACTATTATAAATCAAGATTAGAACTTATAATATTGAAACTTTTATATTATTAGAATCTTAATATTATAAACCTACTATTATAATCAAGATTAGAATTTATAATATTGAAACTTTTATATTAATAGAATTTATAATATTGAAACTTTTATATTAATATTTAATAATAAAAATATAGTATTAGCTTTAATATTAAAAATTAATATTACATTTATAACATTAATTTTAAAAAAGATTTGTAAACATAATATTATAAACTCTAATATATACAAATATTATTATAATTTTTTTATATTACACACTTAGTATTATAAACTTGTTATTAAAAACTTTAATATTAAATTCAATATCATAAAATAAACAAATTATAAAAATACTTTTAAAATAATCTACTTTAATATATATTAATAATACTATGATATGATTTGTCATAAATATTTTTGTTGAAAATATTAAAACTTATCCAGAGAAATAGAAAAACAAATATTATTTTTAAGATTAAAAACAATGTTAACATGTTATAAAAACATTAAATAATATTATATAACACTATGAAATAGATTTAAGATAGTTAAATTAATAATTCATCAAAAAAATTAATTACAGATCAAAATAAAATCCCAACACATTAATAATAATGTGTACTTATCTCTTTATTAAATGAATATTTTATCTATGTACTAAAATAATAGTGAACTTATCTCTTTATTAAATGAATATTTTATCTATGTACTAAAATAATAGTGAGCTAATTTGAAAAAATCTTATCCACTTAACACATGCCAAAACAATAGTCAACTAATCTGTTGTATATCTGTTTGTTGAAAATATTAAAACTTATCAAGAGAAATAGAAAAACAAATATTATTTTTAAGATAAAAGCCAATGTTCACATGCTATAAAAATATTAAATAATATTATATAATACTATAAAATAGATTTAAGATAATTAAATTAATAATTCATCAAAAAAAATTACAAATTAAAATAAAATCCCAACACATTAATAATAATGTGTACTTATCCATTTATTAAATGAATATTTTATCTACTACCAAAATAATTGTGAGCTAATTTGATAAAATCTTATCCACTTAACACATGCCAAAACAATAGTCACCTAATTAAATAAAGTTCTATCCATTTAGATCGAAGAACCTCCCGGAAACAAATTGTCTATCCATTTAGATCGAAGAACCTCCTGGAAACAAATTGTCAGTATTACCAATAACAATCCCAATCAATACGACACAGGAAGCTACAAAAGGGTAACACCTGATAATTCCATACACCTACTTTTCCCTGTTATTGCATGTGAAGCTTGCCTCGCTATCTAATTACCCAAATTTCATTCCAATTAACCATGTCTAACCAAGAGGCTGATGCACTCGGTACCCGTGTTGGAAATCTCAACATCCATGCAGAGCGGAGGTAATCACAGGAGAAGAATCGCTTTCTCATTTTGCAATCTGTTAAATTTGAGAGTTCTCTGAAATTGTGATCTGTTTTGCAGGGATAGTATGAAAATGTAAATTTCTTTATAGATTTAAAGTATAATATAAAGTATAAGTGGTATAGGAGTAAAGTATGATTTTGAAGTTTGGTTTTTATATTGTTATAGATTTATTTTAAACACAGATCTAATTTGAGTTGAGATATTTTAATTTTATAAAGATTAATCTGAATCAGGATATCAAAATCTTTTACGTGTAATTTTTTATGAATAAACATTATTTAAATATTTTATATAATTATACAAATATCTTTTTATTTTTAAATATTTTAAACTTTTTATTTTTGTTAATATTATTAAAATTTCAATTTTAATGATGAACTAACACAATTACAAGTCATATGGAGTAAAACAATTACAAATCATATCTCAGCTCGAAAATTATTAAAAACATTTTGGTTTTCTTTTAATCTATATAGAAAATTAAATTTGTAAAAGTTAACCAAAAAAATCCCGGTAAAAAAAGAGATTTTGTGGATAGGATTTTAGCAGCATGGCTGGATTGATAGGGTGTGGAGACAACAGCAGGGTTTAACAATCGAAACCTACACTGATGAATTCAAGCAAAGAAGGCAATTCCCGGAAGTGCAGATTAATTAACTGTTTATTTTTATTTATCACGATGGTACCTGGTTTCGGTATTCTGTTTGGCTGTAATATAAGTGGATTATTTTTGGTTTTTTTTTGTTAAATTATAGAAATCCTAGTAAGATTTTGATAAAATTTAGTATAGGGTTTTGTAAATTTAAGTTATAATGGTTAAATTTCAAAATTAATTTTGGGTGTTTAGTAATTTTTAATTATTCTGATTCTATTTCCATTCTAAACCATTATTTTTTGATTTTTTTTAACGGAAACCTGCCACTTTTGAATGTTCTTTGCAATGGTCACTGGTTTTAAAATTCTGGGCAATGATCTTTGAATGCAGACTGGAGGGCAAGGTCGCAATAATAACGGGAGGAGCATCTGGCATCGGAGAAGCCACCGTTCGGCTTTTCACAAAGCACGGAGCCAAAGTCATAATCGCAGACGTTGCCGACCAAGCTGGGAAAAAGCTGGCCGAATCCCTTTCTCCTCCCGCAATTTTCGTGCACTGCGATGTGACCAATGAGCAAGACGTGGGCGCAGCGGTGGATTTGGCCGTAGAGAAACACGGTCAACTGGATATAATGTTTAACAACGCAGGAATAATAGCTCCAGGTAAAAGCGTAGCAGAGTTTGACATGGATCAATTCGATCGAGTGATGAAAGTAAACGTGAGAGGAGTGATGGTGGGCATGAAGCACGCTGCCCGCGTGATGATTCCGCGGAAGAAGGGCACCATTATCAACACTGCCAGCATTACAAGTGTTATAGGAGGACTTTGTCCATACGACTACACCACCTCCAAACATGCAGTGATAGGGCTGACGAGGAACGGCGCAGCTGAGCTTGGGAAATACGGGATCCGAGTCAACGCTGTGTCTCCTTATGGACTGCCCTCGGATCTGACTGTTGGGTATTTCAAGAAGGAAGGCGACCCCTCCGCATTTTCTAAAGAAGTGGATAAGCCCGCTGTGGCAGACTTCTGCACCAGAGTTGCCAACTTAGAGGGAAGGGTTCTTACAGCGGAGGATGTTGCAGAGGCATGTCTGTACTTGGCTAGCGATGAGTCTAAATATGTGAGCGGGCATAACCTTGTTGTGGACGGAGGAATCAGTGTTGTTAACCACTCCTGGGGAACCTACCGATGATAACTCAACGCTACTATTTGTTAATGAAATTAGCTCAGAGTCGAGTCGTAGTCCTACTATATAAATAATGCCGGATCACTGCTGCTTCATCTGCTGGTTTTGGATTCCCTCTGATATCGTTGTGACTTATTAGTAACCTAGCCCTACGATATAAATAATTGTGGTTCACCACTCCGTAACCCTACGATATAAATAATTGCGGTTCAGCTCTGGTTCATTTGATGGTTTTGGTAAATGGCTGTCGCTTTCCTTAACTTGAAAGATGTCCTTTTGGCATGACATATTAATAATTATATATGATCACATACGTCCTCATGGTATGTGATCTAAAAATATATATATTATTTTGGTCTTTGTTGTATTATTTTACATTTCCAAAGTTATATTGTATTTAAAAGTTTTAGTCAGAATTTGCAGTTATATTTTTGGTATATTATATTTTTTATGGTGTAAAATTTATTTTCAAATAAATAAATGAATTAAATAATAATATAATTTAAACAAATTTTTATTATATTTAAAAAAATAAATAAAAAATATAATAGAAAACCCAAAATTACTATTTCTATTTTATATTCTAAACAAATTTTTATTATATTTAAAAAAATAAATAAAAAATATAATAGAAAACCCAAAATTACTATTTCTATTTTATATTCTAACTTATTTTCATTCTAAAAAATATAATAGAAAACCCAAAATTACTATTTCTATTTTATATTCTAACTTATTTTCATTCTCAGGATCAACAAGGTAGAGCAAATCCCAACAACCAACAATGACATACAACCATATCCATTTGGAAGCTTCAAGACATTATGTCACAGACTTCTAATGGATTTTCATAACATATTTTTATAACCATAAAGATGTCAGCTGAATATAAGTTAATAGTATTAGTATAGACTTACTTTTAAGTACGGATTTAAGGTGAGTTTAAAAAATTAAATTTATTCATGCGTAAACTATTTTAGAATGCAAAATATAATGTGTTGCTTCATTATTTAAATTGTATTTTTGAATGCTAAATAAAGTAAATAAAGGACCAAATAAAAATTTTAACCATAATTTTTTTTTTCCATATAAATATATATGAAGTTGATATCGACATAAATTAGTTAAGATAGATCTACAAATAATTTATTTAAATCTCTTGTTGAAATATTTTTCAAAAGTGTAAGATTTAAACATCTTATTTACATATTTTTTTTACTTCTTTTTACTTTACAACATATTCATTTTCTTTTTAATTATAGCTCACAATCTTTTTATATTTAGAACATAATTTTTATTTTTTATTTTTATTTTAAAGAGCATCGACGAAAGAACAAACTTACACATCCCCTCATACTTGGTTGTAAAATAAGCCTCTAAACTCAATGAATATTGTTATGATAAATTTCATAATTTGTGTTGTGGAAAAAACCCTATATCCAACCATATTTAGAGAATAGTGTGAAATTCATCCTAGTCCATTTTATTACTAATTTTGAGGTGCCTTTTATTACTAATTTCAAAGTCATAAGAGATATGTAAAAAACACGATGATACATATTTGATGGAGAACCATAATACAGTAAAAAACGATAAATAAAACAATAATAAAGTAAAGAAACATATACATTGTTACAAGTAAAACCTAAACTTTGTAAAACCTAAAAAGTTTAGATTAAAAAATTTTGCTATCAAGGATCATGGAATCAACTCTTTCTCCAGTGGTGAATGAGCTGAGATACTAATATTTTTTAGGGTACAATACACTATCCCTATCTGGATGTAATGGTAAGTAAACATTCAATTGAGAATTATACAAGATGTAATGATAAGTAAACACTCAATTGAGAATTATACAAATTTAGGTTGGTTATCCTCATGATCAACCGTGCTCAAATGTGAAAATGGGATAGAATACTACAACCTAAAACAACTTAATTATAGACTTGAAACTTGATGACTTCAGCGCATCATAACCACACGATAACAAAGAAAATTATCTATTATTTTATACTAGGGATGAATAACTTGAAAAATCTCATTATTTGGCATAACAAAAAACGAACGAGGCCAGTAGTTCGAAGTGCAGCTTCTATCGATTGTTTTGATGAATATTTGAGTTAAAAAACAATGATCCACTTAAGATTGTATATAATTATTAATATGTAAAGCCAAAGGACATGTTACAAGTTCACATAGGAAAGACATCAGAAAATACAAATATTTACGAGAATCGGCAGATGAAGCAGCGGTGAACCGCAAATATTCTATTGTAGTACTAGGGTTTTCAGAAACTATAACACTTTCATAGGGTATCCGAAATCAGCAGATGAAGCAGCAGTGAACCGACATTATTTATATAGTAGGAATACGACTCTCAGCCAACTTCATTGTCCACAAATGGTAGAATTCTGTTATCATCGGTAGGTCCCCCAGGAGTGATTAACAACACTAATTCCTCCATCCACAACAAGGTTATGCGCATTGACATATTTAGACTCATCGCTAGCCAAGTACAGACATGCCTCTGCAACATCCTCTGCTGTAAGAATCGTTCCCTCTAAGTTGGCAACACTGCTGCAAAAGTTGGCCACGGCCGGATTATCCACTTCTTTTGAAAATTAGTATCATTTCATATATCAGTTTATAACCAGATCCGCAAGCGGCGGTAGTCCCTGCAGGGCCTGAAATCAGATAATAAACTAATTACAGATATGGAATTGATAAAAAGAGACGTGGTAGCACTAGTACTTTGCCGTGCAGGATCAACAGTTTTTACTCTGTGATAAAAGGCTCTGCATGTGAGTGATAGTCACTTGTCGGCAACGTTAATGATGCTTAGATCCGTTACCATCATGCACCTTTTTTTTACTATTTTCGCTCAAGGCTGTCTTGGTCGAGCATTCAAACCCTATCTGATAAATCTGAATTGCGGGAACATCATGAGATTACCTGCCCATAGCGTGAAGAGAGAAAACAAGAGGTGAATGACAAATGAACTTCCGATAGTGCACGCAAAAAATAGCAGCAAACCACATGCCACATGCTTATATATAACATAGTTACTTCCAACGCTAGTTTACCAAATAGAAGGATGTGAACAAGTATTTAGTAAGTCAGTAAGGTAGGTAGCCAGTTTCGGGATGACAAAACCCCACACACATTCGCTAAAGTCAATACCTCCGATAACCCGCACGGTTTAGTGCGACCACTTTTCTTTATGGCGTCCGCTAGCCTGACAACGCGATCTAGAGATCTCAAACTTGCTGATCCCAGTAGCAGGAAAATCTAGTGGCTGACACCAGTAGCAGGAAATCCAGTGGTTTATGTCATTATTTCTAAATCTAAGAAATAAAAAAATAAAATAAAATTCTTTGTTTTGTAATCAAAGCAAGTAAATACGAACAAAATGTGAAGATGATAATATCACACGTCAAAAAAACAATGCCACATTTCTTATATCTGTCAAAAGGACTCTGCCACGTTTCATATATTTTTCATGCACTTCGACGTAAAAGAGCATGTTAGTTCACTTTTATTCGAAACTCATTCATAAATCTCTCTCGCTATGTGTAAGCGCTGCCGTTTGCTGCACTTCTTCCCTGCTTTATTGTTATCTCTCTGTAAATGGACTTGATCAATGCCCCTCACGTTCCCGAGGTCAGCTTATGGTGGCTATAGAGGCCGAAGTTAGAGAGGTTGCATATCCAGTTTACCGAGTGAAGGAAGAAGGCATAAGGAAGGGCAGGACGCTTAACCCACCACCCCAGAGACGGACAGATATAGAGGTGGGAGCGGATTCACTTAAAATTGGTTAAACCTGGTAAACGATGAATTCTTCGTCTATCCTATACCTATAGTGTGTGGTCTGGTTGACGCCAGTAAACTGATAATTCCCATCCCCTATTTTTGACAAGCAACGAGACTACGGTGGAATCATAAGGCGATAGCAAGATCTTGCTACAGGAGTAGGTAAGAATGCAGATATATGAAAATGCCGTAGTGGCTGCCATGGGAACAACAATTTGATTTTCGACCAAATTCAGAGGAACTGCGCTGAGAATTGGATTGAGCAGGAGTGTGAATAGGAGGGCCTAGACCAATTTTGAGTAGGAGTGTGAATAGGAGGAGCATGAACAGCCACCAGAGGCTTGGGAAGGCTCAGAGTAAGCGGGCGTAGCCTCATCTTCGTTACTGGTAGTCTTTTCCTTCGGATGAAAATCATCAACATCTGAAGCTGCCTTTCGATGGCTGTCATGGAGTGAGGATTTCCCAAAAGCCCATTTACGCTTCTCTTTTGGTGCTTTATTTGTCTGGACACAAAAAGATCATTAGCATTCGATAAAGTATTTTCTTCAAAATATGAGAGCCCTCAAATGAAACCAAGTCTCAAGGCAGGAGCAAAAGCTCTCAGTACCTACCTTTTCTTCTTTGCCTGCATCAAGTTCTTTGCCTTTAACTTTGGAGGGAAAATTAGATTTCTTTGAATCGCTGGATTCAGAATCCCTGGCATGTGATCAAAAAGCCCTTTTCATGGCTGTGAACCATGACCCCCCTTTCTTCCCCATACTAGTGCATTAATATTTCTTTCCTGCAACATCCCCTAAAAAATATTTCTGTAGATCTTTGTAGGAAAAAATATGAACTTCAGAAATAAACACAAGAAAACAATCATAAACAGTTAAAGCTTATTCAACCGTTAAATTCCAATAGTGTTCAAAATACGACCCAACTGGTACTTGTTGTGGCAGAAAATCTCACAACGTTTGCTCCACATGCATAATAGCTCACAAGGTTGCTAAACTCTCTTTAAACTTCCAAGTCAAATTTTGGTTAGCTAGGGGGTAGACACTTTGGACATGCAAAACAGAAAGATGCAGGTGGTAAAATTGTGGGCCTCCATCTTCACTACTGAATCAGGACATCTGAGTTCTTCACTTGTGTATATACCCCATCTAAGTATTAGCAGCTTCCATGGCTTTTGCAAGTAGGTGGTTTTTCCTATATTTTGCGATCATTATATTCTTTCTTCAGGTAACAAATGTGATGTTTACTGATATGTCTTCTATGTTTCATGAATTCTGTTCTTCTTGTTTTTCCAATCTTTGGAAGTACTATATAACTTATCTCTGTTTGATGAAACAGATGTTTGTGGAGGCCCCTAAAGTCGGAACTTCAACAGTATCTCGGGTGAGTATATATGTATCACTGAGTTTCATGAATACGAGGCACAACAAAAAAACTAGGTAAATGAAAAATTTGAACCAAAATTATGAATCTGGATGAATCTTTAAACGTTCTTGAAATTAACCATTATGTTAATTAAGAGATTGGCGATATTCCTGTAAAACTCCTTTAAGGCTTTTACAAAGGAAAAAATCTTGCGCTTTAGAAATGGGAGCAAGTATTCATTTTTTGAAATGAAAATTCAGCCACTCAAATTTCCTAACCACATATCCTCTAAACGTTGTCTGTATCTTGGTTGCCGCTCAAAGTTCTTTTGCATTTACTTACCGCTGGTTCCAAGGTCAGGTCAGACGAACAACTTGAGCAGCAGCTTGAGCAACTGCAACTGCATCTTCTGCAACGGTTGCGGTTGCTACAGCCACAACAATGGAATGTTTCTCAACATTTCCAGACATAGGCGCGACCTCATCTTGGCGCAGAACTCGTTCCAGAATATGAATTTGATGGAGGGTGGGAAGAGCCTTAAACCTTCAAAAGCCGAAGAAGAATGAAGAGGTTCTTCTGGGTTGTCCAATAAAGCTTTGCGGTGGGTTCCAAGGTCGCGGTGGGTTCCCAGGTCAAGGTAAATAGCATTCATAATTTCCTTTCAAATAGAATTCTTAGGTCGCGGTGGGTTCCCAGGTCAAGGTATTATAAGCATAATTCCTTTTCAAATAGCATTCATAATTTCCTTTCAAATAGAATTCTTATGTGACAAGAACAATAGCATTCATAATTTCCTTTCAAATAGAATTCTTATGTGACAAGAACAACATAATGGCTTTCCTGCACAACATACCTGCCTTGACTATGGGTGTGTTTGCCAGTTTGTGGTTCACAATTTCTAACATCTTGTTTTGCATGTGCATCAGGCAGTTTCAATTTCTTTCAATTTCTTGCCATTTCTCTGGCCGTTGCACTGGGGCTGTCAAGAAAGAGTAAGTAGGGGACTGCAAGGTTCCCAGAAAGCAGATTAAGGTGGTAAGAGGGTGGTGGAATGAAGCTGGCAACTGTAAACAACCCTGGCAGCCAGCAGTGACAAGTGTAAGCTTGTAACAAGAACAGGTGGCATCCAAGAAAATGGTAGTGGCAGCATATAGGAAGCGAAAGTTACTTTGGATCTAACAAAATAGACAAAGAAGGATCTTCATTTAGGAAATGAACTTTGGATAAAAATGCTTTGTATATCTAAAGTTGTCTTTGGAAACATGAAGTTTCCAATAAGAGGTCGATTTGAAAACTTAGTTTAAAATTTTGGTGCATCCAAATTTCCAGCAAAAACTTTGGTTAAATATTTGTACGTAAGCGAAATGTTTAAAATAACTTTGATTAAAATACAACAAACCCAAAAAAAGAATTAATAGGGGCAAACAAAAAGGTCAATTGATGAATTAATAGGGGTCAAACATTCGAACGCTATAGTCCCTGCTATGTCGGAGGCAGGGACTAATAAAATCAATTTTTTAGATTCTATTAACTATAATATATATAAAATTCTAATTCACTTTAATTTATACTTTTTACAAAGCTTATTGAAAGATTTTAAAATCTATGACTTTTAATTAGTAAAGTGGAACTTGATCAATGAAGTTAATTTTAACTTTTGTTTATTGCTTGTTTATATATATTGTAGTTTAAAAATGAAGTAAATTGGATAAAAAGAAAACAGATTTTTTTGGTGATATCTTGGTAATATTTGGCAAAATATTTTGGAAATTGTAGAATTTATTTCCACCATAAAAACAAAATTCAAACAATCATACTATTAATTTTTTTTTGAAAAAAATCACTAAATTAAATTCTCCTGGCCAAAAATAAAACCAATATTCAATATACTAATAAAGCTGTTATTAATTTTTTTTTGAAAAAATCACTAAATTAAATTCTCCTGGCCAAAAATAAAAAACAATATTCAATATACTAATAACGTTTTTATTTAATATTAGAAGTATTTAAAGTTAGAAGTTATTTAAAAAACAAGAATATAAAAACATAGAATTTCGCTTAAATAATTAAGGGATGTTACACTAGTCATAACTAGCATTTGTTATTTAATATTAGAACTAGCATTTGTTATTTAATATTAGAAGTATTTGAAGTATTTAAAGTTAGAAGTTATTTAAAGATCATGAATATAAAAAAATAGAATTTCGCTTAAATAATTAAGGGATGTTAGACTAGTCATAACTAGCATCGTTAATGAAAGAAATTTTTATATTTTGAATTATTTGCCTTTATATTTTCTTGAATTATATATTAAATAGATATTTTATTAGTATATTAAACAAATATATATATTTTTAGTATATTAAACTTTTTAAGTATATTAAATAAGATACTAGTTTTCATTTTAAAAAATTAAATTGAAGTATGATTTGGAATTTTTATTTTTAAAATCAAGTTGTTTTTGGTGTTTTGGAATTTTTTCCTGTGAAATTTTCAAGTTTAATTTTTCTAAAATCTGGTAAGGATTTATTGAAATCACAAGTTTGATGGGTAACGAGTGTACAATAGAAGTGGCCTAGGAGTTTTTCAGAAAAACCATAAAATCCATATATACAATAAAAAGAATAGTTTAAATAATACAAATCAAGATTTCACCACAATTTTCTTTTGCCAAATTCCAACCCCAGAAACTCCAAAAAAAAATTAGCTAACCACAACTCTTCTTAAAATTATAATCTAAAACTGTTTTTTATCGATTTAAAAATTATTAAAAAAAAAAAAAAGCGAAGCGAAGTTGGGGAATTTGAAAATAAAGGACAAATAAAAATCACGATAGTATTTAGATTGTTAAAATCTGCTCTTACACCCAAATTTTTAATCTAAAATCTGCTCTTACACCCAAATTTTACAATCTTTATATACATGCACGCTGACGAAATCCCTCAAAGAAAACCACTTCGCTTTTTATGGGATTCTCGATATTTTTTACATATCTAATTTTCCAACCGATCATAGCTTCCAATAATTTTCAAAGAGACAGATTGCAAACTATAAAGCGATTCTTGTCGTGTGATTACCGTCTGCCTACGTTGATGTTGAGATTGCCGACGGCAGCATCACCCTCTTGATTAGCGAGAGAGTTTGTGCCCAAGCAGGAAATCTCAATTAGGCGGAGAGTTTGTGCCCAAGCAGGACCTAGCGAGGCCTGGTTGATAATAATGTATGGATAACTTGTTACGCAAGAGTATCAATTACTCGGATATTGATGACAATTTTTTTCAGATCTTCATTACATATAATAATGGAGGGAGGAGATATAACAATTGGAGGAAGGAGGGCCGTGTTACTTAAAAGATAAGTATAACAACTAAGAAGAGAGAAACGCTTACAATGAACTTAAAAAACACGCTAGGTTATTTGGAAAATCCTTACCATAATATTACTCGCTCATCTAAAATAACAAGCACTACGCTTAGCTCATGTAAAAGTAACAAACATGGGAAGAGATAAACTTTAACATCCTAAATCCCAGAAACATAAAAGCTAATAAAAAATTATTTATCTTTAATTTTTTCCCCTTTGAGCATATGAAAGCCAAGAATCTTTGAAGAGTTGGAGGGTTGGAAAAGAAAAACAAGCATGGGAAGAGATAATCTTTAACATCCTAAATCCCAAACACATGAAAGCTAATAAAAACCTTTGACCATATCAAAGCCAAGAATCTTAGAAGGGCTGGAGGGTTGGATGTAGGCTCGAGAGGTGGATTTATGATATAGAGAAAAAAGGTACAATAAATAAAGAAAAAACAAACTTCAAAATAAGGAAAGAAATAATAATAATAAAGTCTTTTTTTCTCCAATAATATCAAAATAAGGAATGTCAACGTAGAGGTGTATGATACATATCTAATAATATAACAATATCAAAATTAGAAATCTCAATAGGGGCATCATACAAAATAGATAAAAAAAACAAAATTTTGTATGAAATAGAAAAAATTCCAATAAAAATGGAAAAGAAATTTAAAAATAGAAAAAAAAACACAATAATAATAAAAGATTAGTTTTTTGTTTTGTTTTTTATTATTATTATCTAAGAAGAGGAAATATTATAACGATGAATTTTACCATAGAGTTGTATGATAAAAAATAAGGAAAAAAAACACAAAAACTATACATTTTACAAAATAGGAAACTTAAGATAAAAAATTTAAAGACTGTAAAATTGAAATGAAAAATTATAATTTTTTCTAAGAAATAATAAAATAATTTAATTGTTGAATTGAGGCTTTTGTGATCTATATTAAATTTAAGAGAAAAAAATTTGCGGCGTAAATCTAATGATAACACATTTGTGGAGAACCAACCAGTGTGGTTCTGACGACATGTTGAAGAATCACCAACCAGTGTGGTTCTGACGACAAGTTGAAGAATCAGATCATGGCTACATATTAAATAGGGGAGCAGGTCTTCCAACGACTAGGTTTGACTGAAAAATGGCTATATTAGTCTGGACATGGCAAATGGCTATAATTTACCCAGAAATTGGTAGATTTGATTATTCAAATTGCTTAATTATAACAATATTATTATGTTTAAAAAAAATAAAATCTTATTTTAATGCTCATCATGTTTTATTTTAATAAAAAATTAACCAAATTTGAGTCAAAAATAATAAATCTAGGGAATATGATAATGAGTAAATTGTTAATGTGTATTATTAGTTTTTGAATAATATTAATATTATATTATTATAATAGTATTATTCTTATTATTAATGGCTTGAGTAACTATTTAATATAAATTAATTATTAAAATACTAATAGATCTATGGAAATTAGTGAATGTAAGGATTTAATATTAACTAGAATAATATTAATTATTATTAGTTATAATATTATTCCTATATTCATAGATCTAGGGATATTAGTAATTGTAAGGATTTAAAATAAACTAATAATAATTATTATATTATTATTATTTTTTTCCCATGGAAAATTCGTAATTTCATTAGTGAAAGAAATTACATTTTGTAGATGCATAAGCATATTCTGATATTTCTATCAATAGACACAGCTTCCGAAGAAGCAACAAAACCAACTACCCGAGTCCACGCAGGGAGGTAGTAGTCTAGACAGAGTTTGTAAAAGAGTCCAAAAATATAACAAAAAACAGCAGTATAAATATTATCTTGATCCACGTAGGGAGATAATACCAAAAACATGTACTGTGCCAAACATAATATGGCCACATATCAGATCATAAACAACAAAATAAATACGTAAAATAATTATGATTTCAATGTCCAATCGTTAATTCAAAATGCCCATAAAAGGCCTGTGATAGTACTAGTAGAGTTCACCATCAATCTGTTCGCTGATCAGCCAGAGACCCTGCTCCCAGATCGCACCTTCTTTGGAAAGATGGTCAGCCTCTGTGTTATGCTCCCTGTATATATGATTACATGAAAAATAATCAAAATTGGATATCAATCTCAAAGCCTCATCAAGAATGTGTCTCAATGAGAAATACCAGCAAGCAGATACTCTATTCAACCAATAGCAGATAATCTTAGAGTCACCAAATAGTTGTAATGCATGGAAGTTCTTCTCCAATGCAAAACGAATGATATGGAAAGCTGCTAAAACCTCTGCAAAGTTATTTGCGCCCCTTCTAAAGCCCATAGATAGGTTGTATGAATGCCTCTCAGTTTTGTCAAGGATAGCACGCCCACCACAACCGTCTTCTTGTGCAGCACCATCAAAGTATGCCCAGGGCCTGTTGGGGTCAATCTGTTCCTAGGAGATAATGCGAGTGCTGGGGGGGAGGGTCATTAGGGATAATATCATAATCCTCTTTGATCATGGCTACTATACTATACCATCTAGGGGGGCTGTTATGGAATATTAAATGATTGTGAGTTATCCAAATAGCCCAACAAAACAGCAGGGGAAGGTTTCTCAATTTGTGAGGCAAGACAGAATGAAACCAAAGGTTCTAGGCATCAACCAGAGAGCTTGGTTTCCATATACAATTTGAGGGGACAGCAACAGACACAAGATTCCATGCATTACGAACAACATGGCAATGCAAGAAAATGTGGGAAGCAGATTCACCATCCATGTTGCAAAAGTGACACCAGTGTGGGCCATAAAAAGATCTCTTCATCAGGTTATCCCCTGTGGGGATTTTATTTTTCAAGATGCACCACATAAGAACTCTGGATCTAGGAGGCGCCTTAAGTTTCCAGAGGAGTTTCCACCACTGATGAATGAACTTGGGCTTTCGTGGATTCGCCAGAACAATATAACCCTCCTTTGGTGTATATCTCCCTGATTTCGCCAGAGCCCAGATTATCTCGTCCTCCCCATCTGTAATTCGGATATGTGCCTCCATTAGGGCCTGTATATAGTCCCTCCAGAGCTGCCTCCATTGAGGAGGGATGTTGAGATGATTATCAGATTTCCAAGCCTGTTGAAGGAAAGTGGAGTTGTGCTCGTCTGCAATATGGGCTAGGTGTGTAACATTTTTCTCCTTTAAGTGTGCTATAAGAGCCGGAGGTAATCTGTGCATATTCCCACAACCTATCCATGGGTCTATCCCAATGCGCACTCTGTTCCCCGAATGTATCCACCATGTAATGCCAGAGCGGATGGGCTCCAAAGATTTCAGAATAGCCTTCCAAATTATCGAAATACTTGTATAGGGTCCTACTAGCCTTTGAATCGAATCCAGCACTTGCGCAGGGGCGATATATTTCGAGTAGGCCACCCTTGTCCATAAACTGTCCGAGGCTACCATTTGCCATCCTAGTTTTGCTGCCAGTGCAGAGGAAAAATCGTCCATCTTTCTGAGTCCCTAGGCCCCCACATTTTTTAGGAAGTGTGAGTGCTTCCCACTTTGCCCATGCATATATTCTCCCAAACTGTTTACCCCTCCATAAGAATTTGATGCAAATATTTTGTATCTTGGTCAAAATGCCACGAGGAATCCAAGCCAGAGACATCCAGTAAACCGGGGTCGCTTTGAGGACACTCTTGATGAGTGTCAAACGGCCAGCACGAGATAGAAGTCTTAAGTACCATATGCTGAGCCTTTTCTCTAGCTTTGCAATAAGCCAAGTCCAATCCGCTATCTTGTACCCCATTGGCTTTAACTTGTAACCCAAATATTTCAATCCCTCATCCAATTCCAACTGAGTGAAGTGGAATCTGTGGAAAGCATAATGAATTTCATGCTGTGTGCATCTTGTGGCCATCAATGTAGATTTTCCATCATTAATGATCATCCATGTGGCCTTCTGAAATAAGGAAAAAATGTCTCTGATCGATGTCAGATCCCCAACGCTACCATTGAGAACAACTAGCACGTCGTCCACAAAAAGGAGGTGTGTAAGTGTGGAGTCCTTTATAATCTTAATATCACTGAGTCTACCTCACCTATGTTCCTCCGAAATGATCCTACTGAGCCCTTTCATGGCCAGGGCAAAAAGTAGTGGTGAGAGAGGACACCCCTGTCGCAGACCTCGAGCCGAGGTGGAAAAAGGGGTAGCACTTCCATTTACCAAAACAATGAAAGGAATGTTAGTGATGCATCCCATAATCCATTTAATGAAAGGGAAAGGGAAACCAAGGTGGGTTAGAAGCATTCTCAAGTATAACCAATTCACCCTATCAAAAGATTTATATAAATCCACCTTCATTATCACATCTTTGCCATTTTTGCAATGGAGTGTGTGTAATACTCCTGAGCAGTCCCTATCGCCTCATGTATTTTCCTGTCCTTCAGGAATGCAAATTGTTCAGGTAGGATGTGCTTTGATAAGATAGGCTTCAATCTGTTAGCTATAATTTTAGCTATAATCTTGTACAAATAGTTACAAAGCGAAATGGGACGAAATTCATCAAATGTGGATGGGTTGTCTGTCTTCGGAATGAGGGCAATGAATGTGGAGGTAATGGCAGCTTCCAAACGTCCCGAAGTCCGAGACTCCTCCACAACACTGAGAAGATCCGACCCAATCAAATAAAAAAATGTCAAATAAAATTCAACAGACCAACCATCAGGTCCAAGACTTTTGTCTTTGTTGAACCATTTTAATGTGGCCTCCAGCTCCTCCAAAGTGACTTCCCGAACCAGATCCTCCTCATCCCCTAGCTCCACATATCTAGGGAAAAGCTGAGCAACTCTGATAATTTCTGCTAAATTAGTCTCCTTGGGGTCACTGTAGGCGTTTTTAAAATGTGAGTTTGCAAGTGAAGCGAGCTGAGGGAAAGTGTTTGCTGTTCCACCATGACCATTCTGCATTTTCCAAATAGTATTTATAGCTTTCCTTCCATTAGCAAACTTTTGATAAAATTTTGTATTAGCATCCCCCTCCTGTATCCAGATGGCCCTGCTCCTCAATCTCCATTTTTCTTCTCTATCCTTGAGGATATTACCACGTGCCGAGTAGAGGGATGTGATGTTGTGCTTGTGCTCCTCTGATCTATAAAGACCACCTAGCTCCTTTTCAAAAACCTTAAGATCGATCTCAATCTGTCTTAGCGCTTGATCATCCTATAATCTTTTTTGATGAGCCCATATTTTGGACATCTTTCTCAGCTAAGCTAGGTTGTGGATAAAGCCAGCCATTGCTAAACCTCTGACCCCTAGTGGGTTCCTTTTCTAGAAGTTAGTGATCTTGCTAATGTATGAAGCATCCTTAAGCCAGGTAGAACTGTATTTGAAAGGTCCCTTTAGCCTGTCTCTACCATTTTCCAATTCCATATAAATAGGAAGGTGATCCAAGAGTCCACCCGTGCGAACCCATTGCTTGATATTTAGCCTTCCGTAACAAGAAATCTGTCCAATCTTCTAGCAAGTCCATTATCCCCCACTCTATTGTTCCTCCAGGTGACTTGAATCTTTGTAGCAGGAATGCCAATCAGATGGTGCTGATCCAAAATGGAAGAGAAGTAGTCTAAGACGGAATCCGTTTGTGCTTGGTGACCCCAATATTACGCATGTCCTACAGAAAAATTTAGGCCACCTTCGACAATAAGATTCTCAGTCGAAAAAAGTTCCAGATTCAGCAATCGATCCCAGAAGTCAGGATGGTTCTGGCAAGGCCCATATATATTGATAATCCTGAATGGCATCCCCAGCTCTGTTGAATGAAAATTAACACCTATGTAGCCCTGACCACCCCAACAGTTAATTTCCTTTGATACAGCGTGTGTTTATGCCCATAGTAAGTCCTCTAGAATAGCCATGGGCATCTAAACCTGTAAATCTCCACCCTGGCAAAGATTGTTCAAGTGTTCAAGCAATATCATTAGCTGGACCCAAGGTCTCCTGGAGGAAAATAATGTCCAGTGCTTCAGCAGAGAGTAATCGATGAAGAGCTAGTTTTTTATTGGGCCTAGCAAGCCCTCTGTAATTGTAGGATAGAATCTTTTCATGGACGGGGTTCAGAGGGGGTTGTTCTTGCTCTAAGAACCACAAGAATGGTAGATAGCTTGCCCAAAGCAATGTCAACATCTGCTTGGGCTTGGGAATTTTTGAGAACAGAGGGGCGGCCTCGAGTAGCCTTAAAAGAGGGTGGGGGGTGGAGGATATCAAGTCCCACATGGTCAGGGACCATGTTCCTCGATCATGACCGAGTATTGTATCTAGGAACCAAGGCCGACGACAAGGATGCCGAGGGCCGTGGGGGAGGGGTGCAGAAAAGGGCAGGGGGTGTGGGAGGGAGAGTGGGGGGGGGGGGTTAATGTTGCATACACTATGTACAGGGGTCTCAAATGAGAAAACAGTACCCAGACCCAATAACTGCTTAGATATTGAATTATGAATATTAGAAATGCATTGAGTGGGGGGCAAGTGGGTGGAATGCATACCCGAAGTATTGAAGTCCCTTGAAGCTGCAGTGGCCAAACAAGGAACAGGAGGTGGGGGTCGATGGGGTGGCTGTCCACGCTTCCTCAAAGTGCTCTGGGCAGGTTCCGAAGATCTCAAACCAGGGCCCGAAAATGTGGGAGTACCTCCAGAGCATGGAGTAGCAATCCTGTGAGAATCCTCAGATGCACGAGGCTGTTCCTCTCTGTCAGGGTCTTTGTGTTACTATGCCTCCTGCTCAGGTGCATTCAGAGGAGAATGTCTCGAAAACTGCCTGCTATTCCACTTGTTCAGAGGACAGTCTTTGAATAAGTGCCCCACCTTGTGGCAGCGTCAAGATCTGAAAGGAACTCGCTCATAATCCAGCAACGGCCTGCTCACTACGTTCCTCCAATGAATGTTAATATACTCCGGAAGCCCATCTGTGAGGTCCATGTGTATTAATATCCTGGAAAATGCCATCCTCCCTGTAGTGTTAAATGAGTCATCATAGGTAAGGTACATGCCCATGGCATCCCCTATCTATCTGAAAATCTGCTCTGTCCACAAGTGAGAGGAAAGGCCCAGAAGTTGAACCCAAATTGGTCCCATCCCTGCCCTTTCAAGTTCAGGGTCAAACATTGGAATCCATCTTTGGAGGAGGATAGAAGCTTTATCTATGTGCGATATTGTGGAAATACCCAATTAGTGTGGGCGAGACATTTGAATCTCAATGTGAACCACCCTCGAACAAAAGTCTGTACCCTTGGAGGCTCCAATACATGATGTCCCCATACCTCCATTGTCCATTTTTGGAGCCTCTCCACACTATAATGTCTTCCCCTAACACGACCCACCAGTAACTTTTCAGCTTAATCCATGGCTTCGCAGAAAGTAGTGTCCTTGGCAAGCTTGAGGAAGATTTTGTTGTTGCACAATGGGAGGCACTTTTTCCTTTTGGATGTCCCTTTCAGCTTACTGCTCGTTTCAACTGCCAAATTATCTGCCTATATAGCCTCAAGTGAGGCCAGGTCCTTCCCTGTCAGAGGTCCTTTTGCCCTAAGGTTGTCGAAATGCCGCGAAATGATTCCTATACCAGTGAAATTGCCTGGGGGAGGGTTCCCCAAGATTAGCGTAGTAGATTGAACCTGCGATCGGCTAACCTGTACTGTAGGGCTCTACTCCAAGGGTTTATCTGCCCCAACCCCTGCAGGAATTGAACCTAGATCTAGCCCTAGGGTTTGCCCTTCCAAGAATCTCCAACGTTCGGCCTCCGACAAAGAATCAGTGACGAGCAGAGGGCCTGTGTAATCCTGAATGGCAGTAGCTTCTATAGGAATCAAAATGGAGGGAATGTGCTGCCAAGAGAGAGTTGGAAGGGAATTGACCTCTGCAGTTAGTTCATGGTTGAAATATAAATAGTCCTTCACAGTGTTCCCAGTCTGTGATCATATTGGCAGGTTTTCCATCAGTATCACGGAATAAACGGTTTTGTCCTCCATATCTGTCTAAAAACCGAGCTGACAGCTGCTTGCTGGTCTGTTGGAGGGGTAACGCAAACCGTCTAGGGGAGACTGAATACTAACCAGCACAAACCACAAAAAACTATAGGAAAACCTTGTGTTGGAGCCATGATAAAAATTGTTAGTTGAAATGGAGGCACCTTCCAGGTTGCTTCCAGCTCTGAACTAGGGTCGATCACCGGGCTTGATGCCCTAACCCCATTCACTAGATTGACTTGCATCCATCTTCATCCCCAAAAACAATAAAATTCTATTTCTATTATTATTATTATTATTATTATTATTATGTTATATTAATAATAATATTATTATTTTTTTGCTAAAGCAACAGTCGCACCTTCTATATCATTAAACCAAACATAATTTACAATATATACACATTTCCACCAAACTATGTGGTCTAAGGAAAAATAGGAAGATTTCCTACAGAATCAAAGCCCTCAAACCCCAAAAAGTACCCTCCAAACCCTTTTGAGTACAGAAAAAAATAAGCAACGGGAATTGCAGGGCACATAAACTCTCCCCATAAATACCTGCGCCAACAAACCCCTAACTTGCCTCTTAATCACTGCCATCCATTTTTATTTTTAAATTTGATGTCAGAGATACATATTACTCCATGAAGAAGAAAGATATATAACCCCCCGACCCCACCAAACCACTCGCACAATCATGATCTTTGAACAATCCTGCTAAATCAGATGGCAGAGCTGAAAATCGCACTTCTGAAGTCATCGAAATTTAGTGTGCGATGAGGGTGGTTTTCAGCCCCGGCCCTCATCCATGTGTCAAGAGTTGTATGGCATCACTGCCGTATTTCCAAAACCACCTTAGCTTGAAAGCGGTGTGATCACTCCAAAACCACTCGAGAAGTGGTTTTGTCTCCTGACACTAGAAAATTGGGAAATGTTGCTGCCAAAACAGGGCCATCAGTTATTACTCTCAACCTTTCTCCTGATTAAGAAAACTAAGCGCTAGACTTCAGGGATTTTCAGGGTTGTGATTACCATAGCTTCTGAGGTCGACCCTAGCCAACCTTCCACTATAGACCTGTCTAACAAAAAATGTGAACCCTACAGAAATCTGCTCATTGCATATTGGCTTCCTTATTTTTGTTCTAATATAGTTCTTTAAACTCTTCCGCCTGGTTATGGAAAATTTCTTTTAGGTTTCTCTGCGACATTGCAAGCCAACCCATCGAAATTCTACTATCCTTAAAGTTGACATCTTGGTTGGCTAGAATGTCCGCCAATTTGTTGGCCTTTCTACGCACATGGATGAATCTAAGTGTGCGTAGTCCCTGAAGATGTTCCTGTATTTTATGGAGAACCCTTATTAACCTCCAGTGTTTTGTAACTTTTTCCAGCCCTATTCCATGACTAATTCTCTTGGCTGCATTGATGACTAACTCTGAATCAACTTCTATTATCACATTTTGGCAGTTGTCCTGTTTCAAAAATTCTAAGCATTGCTCCAATGCCATTAGTTCCGCCATGTTGTTGGTGGCTTTTCCTAAATGACAATGGAAGAGGGAGATAATGCTTCCGGTTTCATCCCAAAGAACTCCACCAAAGCCTACCATTCCTGGGTTACCTTTTGAAGCTCCATCGATGTTATACTTCAAAAAACCTCCCGGGGGGGGATTCCAGAATTCTTTAACCATTTCCCTCATGATTATTTTTCTATCTAGACCTTGTGGAATGAGCCCCTGCATGCCTAACTGCTTGAGAATTCTCAACTCTACTTCTGAGGGAGGATTTTTGGGGAGATCCCTTACTGTGGTGCCAACTGTCTCTTTAAGATGTTTCAAGATCTGCTCCAACAGGCGAAGAGAGGAATTCTTCTCTTCTTTGAAAATTCTTTTGTTTCTTTCTTTCCACACATTCCATATAATGAAACTTGGCAAAAGAGCCCAGGCAGAGTTAAGAACTTCATAATCCGAAAAATTATTCCTCCAATTGTTTAGGGTGTTAGTGATACTTTCTTTGTCTCTATCGGACTGATTGAAGATGGTGGCAAAAATATCCCATAACCTTGAGGTGAAAATGCAGCTATTGACAAGATGTTCCATTCTCTCCTCTTGGGCTTCACAAAGCTGGCTTCTAGAGGGTCCCACCATACCTCTCTTTCTAATATTGTCTGAGGTTAAGATTTTCCTATGGTGAACCAGCCACATAAAGAGTTTGATCTTCATCCAGCCTTTGTGCCTCCATAGCTTCTGCCACATTCTAACCGAAGCTTGGGATTCCAGCCCAAGGAGAATACCTTTTGCTTCCTTTATATTAAAATTGACCTCTTTGTTGTTACCCCATCTTAGTTGATCCTGCCCTTCAGTAACTAAAATTATCCTCTGATCCAACATCCTCTTTAGGGTCTCTGCTTTACTGTTGAGGGTTCTGTCCTCTCTGCCATCTATTTTTCTCCATGTTCTCCATTTTCCTATATTGTGAGCATGCTCCCAAAAGTCCTTTACCTTTACTAGTCCTTGGTTGTTTGTCTCATGCTTAATTCCCAACAATTCCTCTTTCAATAGTGCTAGTTCTTATTACCATTTATCCTCCCAGAAGAGTGCCAGATCTCCATCTCTGATTTGAACCCAGAAACTATTTTTTTGAACCACCCCTTTATTCTCCCAGGCCTTGTTCCATATGGGAGAGCCCTTCATGTTTCCAGACATTCTTATTAGCTCATAAGAATGCCAGGAGCTGGCATATTTTTCCTTCCAGATGCTTTCCCATTGAGCCTTAGGATCCTTAACTGACTACCACCAAATTTTGGCCCCTAGAACCTTACTGAGAATCCCTAAATCATCAAATCCTAGGCCTCCTTGGTTCTTGGGTTTACAGATCTTTTCCCATGAGACTAAAGCCCATTTTTTCCTAGTTTCCTCCTTTCCCCAAAGAAAATTTCTTTGGATATTTCTAAATTGTTGTAAGACTCCTTTTAGAGCTGGGAGAGCTAATAGCATAAAGACTGGGATAGCTTGGAGCATTGCCTTTGTAAGAACCAGTTTACCAACCAAATTTAAAGACTTGATTGTCCATTTCCTGACCTTATCTTGCATCTCGATGATTAACGGTTTCCAAATGCTCTTGTGCAAAGGTTTAGCCATTAGAGGAACTCCCAAATACGTAGAGGGGAGGGATTCTCTTTGAAAGCCAAGAATTCTAGAGACATTTCTCTGAATGGCTATATGGGTGTTAAAGAAAAAAAAAATTGATTTGGAAAGATTGACTTCCATACCTATTGCCATATCAAAGTCATTCAAATTTTGTTTTTATTCAAGCACTTCATTGATTGTGGGAATTCCCTATAACATGGTATCATCTACAAATTGTTGATGAGTCAGAACTTGACCATTCTTTGATAGTTGGAGTCCTTGAATTTTGTCCGTTACTTTAACATGCTTAATGGACTGCCCCAACCCTTCCATCATAAGGATGAAGAGAAAAGGATAGAGTGGATCTCCTTGTCTGAGTCCTCTAGAAGGGAGAAAAATTTTAGAGGGAGAGCCATTAACTAAAATTGAAAAGTTGGAGGAAGTCACCAGGGGCATGACCCATCTGACTCAATTATGATCAAAACCAAACGTGGTAAGCACTTTCTTGATATATGTCCAGTTCACTTTATCATATGCTTTGGCTATGTCTAATTACATTATCATACTCGCTTTCCTTTTACTAGTTAACGAGTGAACCACCTCGTGAGCTTGAATGATGTTATCTAGTACATGTCTGCCTTCCACATAACTAGATTGTTCTCCTAAAACAAGCGTAGGCAGCAAAGGTTTGAGTTTGTTGGCCATGACCTTGGAAATTATCTTGTAAACTACATTGCATAAAGCGATGGGCCTATACCTCTCTGGCGTTTGAGCATTATCTTGTTTTGGAATTAGGGCGATGAAGGAGGTATTGAGAGCCTTCAAAATAGTTCTGTTCAGCTTGGAATCTTCCACTACCCTTAAAATATCCTTTTTGACAATATTCCAACAAACTTTGAAGAAATCCACATTGAATCCATCCGGAGCTAGAGCCTTGCCATTTTTCATTTCCTTGAGTACCACATTGACCTCCTTTTCAGTTATAAGTCTGTTGAGATTTACAGTTATCCTCTCGGAATACCAACTTAGGGATGTGTTTAGTGAAGTCCTTGAAGAAAGGTTCCCTTACTAAAATGTTTTCCTGAGCAATACCTCAGAAGTGCTTAACTAACATTGCTTCTATCTCCTCATGGGATTGATGTATCTGCCCATCCTTGTCCTTGATCGAATAGATCCTATTGTGAGTCCTATTTGCAATGGTGGATCTATGGAAAAATTTAGTGTTACGCTCTCCTTTTAGCCATTGAACTCTTGATTTTTGTTTCCAAAAAATTTCCTATTGTTTACACAACTTTTGCCATTCTTGATGATGTTTCTCTACTTGATCATTTTTGTTCTTATCAAAGCCTTCCTTGATCAAAGCTTGGTTGAGCTCCATAATTTTATTTTCCATAGATTCCTTACCTGCAAAAATGTTTCCAAATTCATTCTTGTTCCAAGCTTTTAGCTTCAGCTTGATGTGCTTTAATCTTTTGTGTAGCAGGAACATTGTTGATCCCTGAATCTGCAAATCTTCCCCCCACCATTTTTCAATGTTGTTGATGAATTCTGGGTGTGAAAACAAAATATTTTCAAATTTGAAAGCTCGATTTCTTGGGGTACCTATGCCCTTGATCTCCATTTGAACTGGCCAGTGATCTGAGCCTCCAAAAGGGATAATTCCTACTATTATTTCCTTGTCTATAAGCATGAGATGAATCTATCTAACTTGGAGGCTACCTGGGAATCCCCTCCTCTTTTATTGTTCCATGTGCAGAGGCCATTGTTCGTCTCAATGTCAATAAGCATCATGTTTTTTGAAAAGGTTTGGAAGGCTAAGGAATCTTTATTTAGAGCTCTTGTACCCCCTTTTTTCTCCAAGAGAGGTATGATCATATTGAAGTCTCCTCTTATGACCCAAGGTAATCCTGCATGCCTGAACCAGAGATACACCAAGGATTCTATAAACTTGATTTTGCCATCTAACCTTTGAAGGCCATAAACATTTGTGACTAGATAAGTGTCCCTATCTCCTACACACTGTATAACCACTGATAAATAATTCCTTGATGCCTCCGCATCAATTATTCCAATTTTTTGGGGATTCCAGAGAGTGAGGATACCCACTATTGTATTTTCTGCTTTAACTTCTAGAAACTCAAATCTACTAAGCCATTTACTATGGATTTGCCTTAACTTTTGAATGGAGCATTTCGTTTCTTGGACGAAAATTATATCCGAAGCTGCCTGTTTCATTTTGTTATTCAGCATTCTCTATTTTCTCTTACTACCTAGACCTCTAATAGTCCAAGTTGTGAACTTCATAATTAAAGATTGGTAAAGGAGTAACTCGTTAGATCTTTCATCATACCTGAGTCTACCATAAGCTTTCTGCTTTCCATTAGTAGCTCGTTCTGCTTTTTCCTGCCTCTTTTTTTTCCTGGATTTCTCGTTGCTAACCCCGAAGTTGTTTTTACTGCTTTCACCCATTCATTACTCTGTCTTTCAATGTTGCTTACTTCCTCCAAACCCTTTGCCTGAGTTTTCCATAAGAATAACTATTTTATTCAATTGAACTTCTCTTGTGGTAGTGATTCTACCCTGCCAGTAGTTCCCTGATTCAAGAATCCTTCTAGATCCAAGTATTCTCTGTCAAGAATCTCCTGTAGCTCATTGTCCTCCGTTTCCATCTCACTCTGGGTCATTTCCTAATCCATTTCTAGTTCTGAATCACTCATCATGATCCCTTTCTGTTTTTCGCTTTCCTATGTCTGATCATTATCTTCTTCCTTCTCCTTCTTCTCATAACCTTCATTCATTACTTGATCTTCTACTGCTATTTCTTCATCCTCTTCGAGAACTTGGAACTGATTCTGATTAGCCTTTTGTCCTTCAGTTTGGTGTTGCTTTGGCCCTTTTTTTCCGCTTTTTCCTTTATGAACTACTTTTTGAAAACTGTCTGTGTCTTTCATTATGTTAGTTTTTCTTTTGTCTTCTGCTTTACTGAGAGGGCAGACTCTTAGAAGGTGCCCATGTTCATGGCATCTACAACATCTAAATGGAATATGCTCATAGTCAACTATCTGCACCCATTTCTAATAAAAAACCTCCAAGATGACCTCATCCATAACAGCTCCAAATAGATCCATCTCCACAGATCCTTGCAAAGGAGGTATATTTTCCCCTGCTTGTGGCTTCAGAAACTTTGACAAACCGTCTTAATTTATTGCCTATGGAAGCAAGCGATTATGTTTGTCAATAATCAAGAGGTAGAGAATAGAGTCTTACCCAAACCGGGACTGAAGTAAAAGTTTCCTGGTCTGGTACGAAATTCATCATCCATGGCCTCATATAGAGCCCTGCTGCTACATAGAAGTAGGGCCCGCCTTCAAACACTCTGTATTTATCTTCAACAATAGTGAACACCATAGTGAAGAATCCCTTGGACCCTAGATGAAGATCAATGCTCCCTTTAGGCTTCCAGTGGTATTTGATCCATGTTTGTAAAGCTTTTTCAGTGGGCCATAACCCCATGAATTTTCATATGATTGCATAAGTCCACATGTGATCCCTGTGCTCCTATAGCACTGGATCATTTAAAACTACTCTAGGAGTGATTTCAGCCTTGGGTTTACACGGTCCCTTCTGATTTTTTTCTTTTGTTCCCTGTTTTTTGTCATTTTCCTCCTTGTCTTTTGTGTCATCATTCTCTTTCGATTTGGTACCTTCTGTTTCCTCTTCCTTCCTCAGCATTACCTTTTCCCTTATCCGGAGGTTTCTTGTCCTTCTTGGCCACCGCCTCCTTGAAGGAGGGAGTGGAGCTCCCTCCTCTGCTCCCATCCATGGGGAAAAACTTCCTCATTAAACTGAAACCCTAGTCGCCTTCGCTTCACTCCTTGAAATTATCTAGACAAAACCAAAATTCTATAATAATAATATTATTAATTGTTTGGGTAACTAATTAATATAAATATCTTAATAAAGTTGTCTAATGGGAACATAAAATATCTTATACTAGATAATTTAATCCCTTTACACGGTTATGAAAAGCACCATATCCTAAATATAAGGAAAAGAAATTGAGGGAGATTTAAAAATCAAAGAATTAAGGATAAAGAAAACAGGTTAAAGGAAATGGTTTTGTGATTTTTTAATTTCCTTCAGTTTCTTTTCCTTATATTTAGGAGATGGTTCTTTTCATAACTATCTAAAGGGGTCAAATTTTTCCCATTACACAACTTTACTAAGATATTTATGTTAATTAGTTATCCAAACCATTATTATTATTATTATAGCATTATTATATTAATAATAATAATATAATAATAATTGATATTAGTTTATTTTAAATCCTTACAATTACTAATATCGCTAGATCTATTAATATAGAAATAATACTATAATTAATAATAATTAATATGATAATAACTAATATTATTCTAGTTAACATTAAATCTTTACAAACTAATTTCCCTAGATCTATTAGTGTTTTAATAATTAATTTATATTAAATAGTTACCCAAACCATTAATAATAAGAATAATACTATTATAATAATATAATATTAATATTATTCAAAAACAAATAATACATGTTAACAATTTACTCATTATCATATTCCCTAGATTTATTATTTTTGACTCAAATTTGGTTAACTTTTTACTTAAAATAAAACATGATGAGTATTAAAATAAGATTTTTTATATTTTTATTTTATTTTATTTTTTTATTTATTTAAAATAATAATATTATTGTATTTAAGCAATTGGAATAGTCAAATCTAGCTGTTTCTGGGTAAATTATAGTTGTTTGTCCTATTCACTCTAATATAGTTGTTTTTTAGTCAAACCTACGCGTTGGAAGATCTGCTCTCCCTATTTAATATGTAGCCATAATCTGATTCTTCAACTTGTCCTGACGATGAACCAGACTGTTATCATGTGATTTACGTCGGAAAACTTTTTCTCTTAAAAATAATTTAATATTACTAAAATATTATATTTAAAAATTGAAGTATGAGGGTTAGCACAATTGGTCAAGTCTATTGAGAGGCAGTTATGGTTCAGTGTCTATTCCTTATCCAAAAATAAGTGATCCCTTATGGTGGATCCCTTAAATTTGGAAGTAATAATATTTTTAATATTATTCTTATTCTCCAAGATTATCTCCTTCTTTATTCCTCAATGGCTCCAAGACTAACCATCTTTATGCCAACCTTGCTTGAGTGAGGTGGGAGTTTTGGTGAAAGTTAGAGTTTTAATTTTAATGAATGTTACATAGAAAATTAGTAATAAAGAGTTAAAAATTAAGTTAGTTTTGGTGAAAGTTAGAGTTTTAATTTTAATGAATGTTACATAGAAAATTAGTAATAAAGAGTTAAAAATTAAGTTATTTAGGTATAATAGGAAAAGAGTTAAATGTTATGAAAATTACGTTTATGTGAATAATTATCAATTATAAATTATACATTCATAGTTGTAATAATTGGATCTATTCATACTAATAAGTATAATATTAATAATTGTTACATAAAACTTAATGATGAATAGTTAAAGATTAAGTTAGTTACATATAATTTTAAAAATAAAAGGAAATTGAATAGTTATGAATTGTAAACTACACATTGACACTTTGTAATTATATTATATATATATATATATATAGAAACAATTCACAAAACCATTAACATTAATAAAGAAAAAACAATTAGGAAATTCATTTTCATTAGTTATAGTTTTTTTTCTTATTTTTATCATTTTAGTTTTATTTATTTTTAATTTTTAATTTTCTATTTTACAAATTGATTAGTATTCACATATATTATTATAATATTTAGTAATATATTATTATAATATATATTGAATATAATATTAAGATAATATTATATATTTTATATTATTATCTTTTTTTAGATTAATTGACAACTCACTAGTCTTATACTCATGTGACACGGTGTCGATTGCTAACACTATGAAAACCTTAAGTGCATATTTATGCCCCTTTCGCACCCAGTAAGTCCAAGGATTTGAATAGTAAAACTCCACTCATATAATACTTCATTTACATGGTCATAGTCACTTCAACTACATCAATGCTACATTATATTATATATTTAGTAATAATTAATTAAGTATATAATAAAATATATATAACTATTAATAATTAGCATATACTTTATTAGTATATTAGTATATTATTATATTATTATATTATAATATATATTTGTAATATAGTTTTATTATAATTAACATTTTATTTTTATTTACTTAATAATATGTAGATATAATTAATATTATTTTATATATAATGATAATACTAGCATATAATATTTCAATTATTTCTATTATTCATAACTGTATATATGTATCATTTCATATTTAGAGTAACAATCCCTCGCTTTATAACCTTTGTCAAAGCCCTTACTGAAACCCTAGGTACGTTTTCAACATGGCCAACCCAAAGGGGGCTCCCCCCTTTTACCAAATGATGTAGTTCCCTTCTATGCCCTTGTAGGTTCTCTCTCCACAAAGACTTGAACCAAGGAAGCTCATACAAGATTTTTTATGAAGGTGGAAACTATACCCTTGGTAACTCTTACAACATAGTTTAGGTGAACCACTCTAGCATTTCGAATTGGGCCCTAGTGGGAAAATTCACAGGAATGTGGCTATCACCAAGATCCATGGAGAAATTGTTGGAGAAGTCATGGAAACATCTGATCAAAGGAAATATTGGAATGTATGCATGTGGGAATGGGTTTTTCACCTTCATGTTTGAATTAAAGGAAGACAAAGACAAAACCTCCCAGAATGAACCATACTTCTTTGGAGCCTAGGATATGTATATGAAGAAATGGTCACTTGATTTTGATCCAAATGAATATATTCCAAACACGATACCACTTTGGGTCAAACTTCCATGGCTTCCACTCTCATGTTGGAGTAATGATATCTGCGAGAAATAAGCAATAGTTGGGGGAAGTATTTGGATAGGGTTGAACACAAAGGCTCTCAATTTGCATGTGAAAATATATATGGAGAAGTATATATTGAGAAAGGGTTACCTCCAAAACTAAATCTCAAACAGGAAGATTAGATCCATTATCAAATTCTTGACTATTAGTAATTTCCCTTTAAATTCAGAATATGCCATGACTATGGTAATTTGGAAAGTGATTCTAAGAAAGCTCAAGCAAACAAATTGGAGGAGACAACAACAGAGCAAGAGGAGTGGTGGAAAACCAAAAATAAAGGGGAAAAAGAGGTAAAGAAACACAAATAAACCCCATTCATCACAAGGAAGAAATATGGCCTCTAATTTAGCAAACCATTTTGAGGCCTTGCAATCTCAAGAAGAGAGTGACAAGGAGGAACAAATAAAAACAAAAGGAAAGGGGTTGTTGAAGAGGAAAATATTAAAATTTAAGGAGAAGAAGGGGAAACAAAGGAACTTGAGATAGTTGAAGAAATATATCCATAAGGAGACATCTAAACCTTAATTTTAGTATAGAATTCAACTCCATAGGATGTTAAAGGAAGCCCAATAGCAAAATTAGGAAACAAAATTAGAGGGACCCCAAAGAAACCAAAGGAGAAAAAATGGGATACATGAAGAATTATGACAAGGAATAAGGCCCAAACCCTAAACTAGACTAATGAGATCAACAACCAACAAACTAAAAGCACTCAGAAAAAGAAAGGAAGGCCTGAAAAAAAAGGCAACCTCGGAACTTGAAGTAGAAAAAATAAGAAATTAGGAAACTAGTAGGTAATTACTGACATTATCAAGCCAATACCACTCAATGATTAGGATGAAACAGAAAACGTAGGAGGTAAAACACAAAACCCCCTTAAAAAATGAAGAAAATATTTTCATGGAAAATAATGTATATTAGAGGGGATATTATGGGGTACAGAGGGAGGTACCCAAGGGAATAATGTAATAATGTGATGGGCCATATTTAATAAATAAAGTGGTTAACCCACATCATATAAGGGACCACAAGTAGCTAGGAATAATGTGATAAGTGCATTGTATTAGATGAAACCTATATAGAGGCTAGAGACTCCCCATTGACAGATGTCGAAGTTTTTTGTATTGGCAAGTATATGGCTTATTGTGATGTCCCCAGAAAATTGTAATTATTTTATTTAGTGTAGTAAAAGAAAAAAAACTGGATATTATTGTTATTATTTGAGTTAAGCATTTAAATTTGATAATTATAAATGAAACAATTAGAGTGTTTAAAATATTGTAACTCTTTCATATCAATAAATTGGGATAGGTAGTTACCTAACCCTAACTACCTCCCTAATTATGAATTAGCTAAGAAGGAATTAAGAGGGTAATTTTTGAGTACCACAGAGAAGTAAGAGGAGAGAGGGAGAGAATTTTTGATGTATTGAAATGTAAAACGGTTGGAAGCTAAGTCTGGTGATGACTAGATAGTTGTGGACACTGTGACTGAAGTCTTGCAAGAAGACATAAATCTTGTGAGCAAAGCTCGGGGGTAGGCTTGGACCTAAAGGAAAGTCTCAGGGTTGGGAGGATAAAGTCTGTTGAATTATAGTTGTGACATCAATGGTTGTTGGTCATAAAGACTGTGTACAGGCAAGTACAGTAGATCACTGTAATTATTTTTGTTATCATACTGTAGAGTAAATGACAATGAATGGAAGAATAGTAGCTCTGGAAATCTGTTAAAAATGTAAGTTTTAGTTATAAGACTGTATAGTAAAGGACAGATAATGGAATCAATAGTAGTTTATGAATTCTATTGAATATGTAAAATATAGACTCTAGCATATACTGGGGTTTTTGCACACATTATATGCATTTACAAAAAAACAAGGATTAAAACCTTGTGATCATGTAACAAGAAGTCCACCGATAACTGAATGAAAATAAGTAACATAGGAATTTTGAAAGGAAGTAATTTTCAGTTAGATTTTACTTAGAAGAAGGGACTGGTAAAACAATAGTAACCGATAAGGAAACATAAACAATTTGGACAAGAGGTAAAATTTAAATAACTGTTCTACTTAAAGAAGTATGGTATCAGTCAAGAAAAGTGATCATCTGGACCAAGCCCTATACCGTAAAACTCTAAGAGCATTGAAGACAAGATAAATGGACAAGAATAATAATAAAGAACCATTTTACACATGCGGCAGTTCTCTGCTCAAGAAGTGAAATACCAAATAACTGTAAGAAATTATGAAATCGAAAAAATAGAGAATATAAAAAATGGAATGTCAAATCCCTAGAAAAGTTAGCACCCATGTAGAACCAGAGCAAGAACCAAACCCCTGGATCGTGACCCCTAAGAAATAAATGTATACTTCCAAATATAAATTTATAGAAATCTTGTTCTTAAAATCAAAAGACAATTCCGAAGGAGAACATATTCTAAAATCCAGTTTAAGAAAGAACCACAAAATCTCTTATATGTTGTTAAAATGAAAATCAACAGCGATTGAAAATATAGAAAATTGTAATAGGACTAACATTTAATATGTGAAGAGCTCAAATGAATGGTAAAACTGTTTGAAAATTTGAATATCATTATCTAATCCAATATATTATAATCAAAAGATGGAACAATTGAATAATAATAGAGCATAGGAAAAAAATTCACATTAAAAGGATCTATGGAATCACATGGCGTACGAGTAATATTCGGATAACGGGTTGATACCCTCCTCTAGATAACCGCAAGGTTTATCATTGAAGCACAAAATGTAAAAATGTTGGCATTATGATACATGTATGATACATGTGTTGTCCTTGATGTCAACTCACTCAGATGACAAATCATAGTGTAGCAGGTCAAGAGCAAAGAAAGAGAGAGGTATACATAGGTTCACCTTGACAATGTAGCGTATACATGTAGGTTAACAAACCAAAAGGAGCGTATAACGTACACACACAATTTCACAGAAGGAAAGGCGCGTACATGTTGGAAAACTAAGTTTTGGTCTGTGGTATTTGGTCCATGGTATTTTGATCCATGGTATTGGTCCAAGGTATCTGGTCCAAAGTATTGACCCCAGGTATTTGGTCCAAGGTATTGGTCCGAAGTGGTTTTGGACCATGGTATTGAGAAAGGCCTAAAACTGTATAAGGAGGAGAAGATCATTAGGCCAAGATGCACAAGTGTGCAAGGCTTGAATATCTGATGAAGTGTGAGATTCAGTTGCAAGTTATGGGTGTGTAAAGCTTTGCTTGATCTGAACCAAGGATGCACCTATGTGGATGACGATGAATGACGGATCAGGATCTTAAGGGTTGGAATGTATTGTGGTTTGATCATTAATAGACTAGATCTGATTTACTGATGCACGATTGTTATATAAATCTTATGATATGGGTATGATTGATGTCTAGAATAGCTGCAAAGTTATGAGTTAATATTTGCAGATCTGTACGCAGGTTCTCTTTGATAAAATCGCATATACACACTGGTTTGGTTCATTAGAGTCACGTATACATTATGAAATGTGATATCTGAATTTACAGTTGGTTTTAGTGGGTGTTGCATATTTCTGGGTTTGGCTCTGTGTTCTAGTGACTGTGTTTTGATGACAATATTCTGAATGTTTAGTGGTGATTGATTTTGAGCTTCAATGTTGTTGATGGTTCCAGTATGAAAATTGGATGAAACATGGCGTTCATCTATTGGTGTTGTGTTCCAGGAGTATCTAGTTTGAAAATTTATCAAACGTGGTCCCTGGAAGAAGGGTGAAGGTTGTAGCTTTCTGTAGGCCGGCACCTTCGTACTAGTAAATATATCGGCTAGTACAAGAGCCAGGGGGTTGTAGCTCCCTTCCAGTAGTAGCTGGAGAATGAGAGAAGGTTGTAGCCTTCTGCAGGTGGGTGCCTATGCATTGGTACGAGTCTGCATCGGTACAAGATTGTAAATAGGTTTTTCTTATATTAAAGGAAGACAGTAACAGCTAGTTTTTGTCCTGCGTTGGGTTTCCACCTTACATCATGGTGTTCATGTGTGTTTATTATGTGTGATTATCTGTTCTATTTTACTACACCTAGTTACTGTTAATGAAGTTCTAATGCACTAATTAATGATCAACATATGATGGATTAACTGAATCATAAGTTTACTGGATATACACTAGTTGCATTAAACACAGTTGCGTGTACAAGCGAGTTCCCTTAACTGAAGTAGCATATATGAATAAGAGTATGAAATGAAAATGTTATATTGATTTGCTAATACTAATTCACCACGCCCCCCACCACCCCCCCTCTCAGTATTATTTCCAACAGTTGGTATCAGAGTAGGTCCTTCAGAAGAAACTTGATCACTTAACGGAAGATCCATCATCATGAGTAATCAATAAAGAGAGGGAGCCATCAGACCGGCAATCTTCGATGGTAGCAATTTTTTTTATTGGAAGATAAGAACCACATACTATCTACAATTGCTTGGAACGAATGTTTGGGAAATCGTGGAAGGAGGATATACTTTTCCATCAATAATTCCTACAGATACGACAGGTAGAAAGCAAAATGAAACCAATGCTAAAGATGTTACTATTTTATTGGGAAGTTTGTCAAAATCAGAGTTTGTCAAGGTCATGCAGCTGAAATCAGCCAAAGAAATATGGGACAAAATTGTTCTGAGCTATGAAGGAGACTCTCAGGTAAAATGTGCTAAGCTTCAAACTCTCAGAATTTAGTATGAAACTCTTAAGATGCATAGTGATGAAAGCATAGCTAGTTACTTTCTATGTATAGATGAGGTTGTCAATTGTATGAAGAATCTGGGTGAAGAGATAAAGGAAGTTACCTTAGTCGAAAAAGTTTTAAGATCGTTATCTGCTAAATTTGAACCCAAAGTGTCTGCCATAGAAGAAAAACAGGATTTGCAGAATATCACTATGATGCAACTTCACGGAATCCTAACTACTTTTGAGATGAGAAAAGGAGGATCATCAGATATGAAAGAAGCCACATTTAAAGCATCAACAAAGGGAAAAGAAAAACTCAACGAATCAGGATACATTTCAGAAAATGAATATGAGGTAAATTTTGTCAATAAGCTTCAACAGGGTTCTAGAAGGTTGAAAGGTAAGCTACCTTTCAAATGTTTTTCATGTGGTAGAGTTGGTCATTACACTGCTAGATGCCCTCACAACAAAGGAAGGATATCTAAAGAAAGTAATAGAAGTTATTATACTCATGATGATAGTGATGGCTTGTCCAATAGTGATGAAGATAATCAAGAAATTAAACTTCCCGTGGCATATGAAAATAATGATGTAGAAGAAGAAGAAGTTACCAAATTGAAAATTCAGCTGGAGGGAGTAACAAGAGAACAACTGTAGGATGTAGTGATATCATTAAAAAATTAAATAAATAATCGTATTATAACAATCCAGAGACTTGAATCTAAGATCCACTCTCTAAAAGAAGATCTTGAAGAATCAAAAAGGCAGAATGAAGAATCTCTTGAAGAACAAGAACATGAAGTTCTAGAATTAAGGCAACAAGTGGAAGAAGGAAGAAAGGCTGCAGAGATCTTGAAGAAACAACATCTGGAAAAGGAAGAGCAACATGAGGTTGAGGTAAATATCTGAAAAAGTAAATTAGAGGAAAATGATAAACTGTTATGATTTCAAGACAGTACTAAGATTTTAGATGATATTCTTAGTAGTCAAAGATCCCCTGCTATCAAAACTGGTCTTGGTTTTCATGAATCAGTTCAAATCTAGCTCTCAGGGTGAGGCAAGGAACTCCAATGGAAAACTTGAAATGCTCAACAAGGAGATAAGGTCAACCACGTCAACAACCAAGGAAAGACATCCATCAAATTTAATCTTTTACTCCAATGTATGGAAGTAATAGTCGGTTATTTTGTCAGATGAATAATGTTGAGTGTTATGTATGTCATAATCTTGGACATGTTGCAACGAGATGCAGAATTAGAATGATTCAATACCGTCACACAGAAAGATCATCACATTCCAGGTACTTTAAGGGATTTTGTTTTTCTTGCAATATGCTTGGTCACAAAGCCATTGACTACTACAGAGGGAATATGAAACATGTAAGATGTTATGCATGTAAAAATTTTGGACATATAGCAAAGGAATGCAATAACAAAGTACGAGCACCATACCAAAAGGAGAAAACATCATCACAGTTGAAGATTTGGAAGAAGAAGGAAGAATAGTCAGAAAGATGTGGCATAGCAGAGTATACAAACATGACAGACTCAGAGGGAACTGAAAGTGTGAAACTTCAGTGCTTTAAATCTCATACGTAGGTTTCATGAAGACAAGTCATGTATATACGCAAGTTAGATGCTGCATAGTTGTTTATATGATGTTCCCAAGAAAAGTAGTGGTACACAAGTCTGATATGGTTCGGTCACTGTTATAGAAATATTTGGGCACTGCAACCACAACCACATATGTCGATAAACCAAGGGCTCTTAAACCCCTTAAAGTGTTGTTTCACACCCTAAAGGATCATGGTCAACTGATTACATTATTTCCCAGAAGTTCTACCTGAAAAACCACTCAGAACTAGCCAAAATTGACCCATACAGACTGCTCCATGTTTAGGGTGAGATGCATACTGGCTACTGCACTAGCCAGGTGCGATGCATACTAAAATAGCCTTATGTGGGGTGCGATGGGCGAGAGTAGACAAATGTCAGAGACAGTTTGCTAAGTGGGAACCCAGAGAATCTTCTAGAAACTTCTCATATGACACTTGCCTCTCTGAATTTGCCCAGGGATGAGTAATAGATCATGAAATCTCCAAGTGGAACCAAGAACTATCAGTGAAATGAAACTAATCAAAAACCCAGAAGCTGACTCACCCCTCTGCAAATATCTATGTATGGATCCCTCATTTGAGAGATCTGGGGGCTGGAATTTTGTAATTTGTAAGGAAGTGCTGTTGGTTTCTCTTTGAGACATTGTATTGTTGGATGATCTTGCTTTTCATGAGGTGAAGAGGGCTTTCATGCTAGGAGGGTGATGCTAGATCAGATAGCTGGGTTGTAGTCCTCTCATCTTCTACTATCAATAAAGCTATTTGAGTTTTCCTCCATATACTTGTGTATTTGTGAATCTTTCTATTTGTGAATGCAATTATATGGTTAATGTATTTCTGATTCTGCATTGTTTATGGTATTATAGATCTCTATGATTTGATGGTGTTTTGTTGCTTTGCCTCTACAGGTGTTCTCTAAAGCGGGACAAGTAAGAAAGGAGTGGCAAGCTCTATCAAGGGAGAGAGGAAACAAGCAAGGAGCCAAGTGAAAGATTCAAGTTGGTGTTCTCTACTTCACTCTTATCTATCATACATAAAGGAAAACGCAAGTTACTTTGAATTGTTTGTTTCTAAGATAGCTACCAGTCTTAGTGGGACTAGCAGATCAAAAGGACACTAGTTTTCCCAGAAACAATATGGCGACTCTGCTGGGGAGTGATTAGTTTGTTTGTTTGTTATTGTTGTTTGCTTTGTAAACTACAGACGGAGCCTGAAGTTAAGCCATCTAGCCTTCAAACTACTTTTGCTATGTAACTGCAAAGTAGATCAACATTGCTTCATTCAATCTCTGGGTTGTTTTATGAACTAAACATCTGACTTGCAAACATCCTAAGTGCCCTTGTGGTAGCTCAATAACCTCATAAGATCATACCCCTATACTTTCTGTTTACTATCTATCATAGCTCATCCTAAATCACTCAACTTAGCTGCAAATTTTGAGCAAAAACCAAGCTCAATTTCGTTCCCTGGTCCATCGCACTATCTGTAATTGGTATCCTAGATGCATTGCACCTCTCATGTGTTGCAGGTGAGATGCATCCCTATTTCCCTTAAGGATAGGTGCAATGACTGAATAATATTGTTTCCTTCTCTCGAATTTGGTTTTTTCTTCTTTGTTTTCAGCTCTATTCAGTAGTTATGCTGCTTATGATTAGTATATCGTTTTTGAAGCCTTCTTCCTTTACATTATTCAGCCTCCATTGATCAGGAATTGTGAATGTTTTTTATGTATTTTTCATCATTTACAGTCCTCCTTTGTCAAGAGTAGCTTAATCAAACTGTCGTCTTTTGATTCAAAAGTGTCATAACTATCGTTTTGAGTGAAGAAAAAGAGTGTTGTAAAGTCTTCCTCTTTTTAGATAGTTGATTGTAATTTTGTCATTTTATTTGATTTGAATTGTCAATGTTTGAAGTGTCGAAAGAAGTTTTCCATTCGAAATCGAAAGTGTCGTTTTAGTCTTCCTTTCATTTTGAAAAGAAACTATTGAAGTGTCGCTTTGAAGAAAATAGTTCAGATCTCGACTTAGTTTTCCCTTTTGGCGGAAAAATAAAATACATGCATGTGCATTTGCATTTAGATTGCATGTGGAAAGTGATTTAGGAAAAGTGCATTTAGCGTGTTCTCTCTTCTCTCTGTTGAAAGAATCGTAATTTTCTTTCCTTAGTAGCTAGGATTTTCATTGCTAAAAGAAAACAAATGACTGTTTATCATTTTAGATTGCATATTTAGGAATTTTACATCTACATCACGCGGTGAACCTTGAAAGACAAACTTCTAAGAAAGATCAACTCTAAAATAAACCTCAATGAACATAAAAACGCTTTGGAACCTAATGCAACACATATATAAGTCTAGGCTAGAGACGTGTTCCGGTGTCATAAAACCTGGTAACTATCGTTTTCATTGAAGGTTGGGTGATTCCTCCTCTTTGATATGACAAGCGCCAGTATGAACTTGTGCTCCCCGTACCGTCGAGTATATATTGGAAGACCACAATAGGCTGATATCCTTTATCCTTAGGAAGTCGTGTCTGTCGCCCTATCGATTGCAATGCACTGAACATAGCATTCGAGAAGATTGAATGCCGTACGTAAAGTCCTTGGTAATTTCTCTTTAATTTCCCACCAAGGTGTATATTGCAGTTTTGCAATTGGTTTGGTAATCCCTCTATCTAGATTTCTAGAGTAGTCACTTTGGTTCCTTTTTGACTCCTTAAAAGAAAAGGTCCATCTGAGCACTTGTCACTTCAGGCTCATTAAAAATCGAAGGAGACTAGAGTCACCTTTAGCTTTTTCTCGACTCTTAAAAATTGAAAAAGCAAGTTGTGTCAAAGCATCATAAAATTTATTTAATTCAGAATCACATCCCTATTCCTTCATTGATCTTAGGTTGAGGTAATGGAGTCCACCAATCAAGGATTTCCCCTTGGGGGGAATCCTAGTCCTTTTTCTTCTTGGGGAGATATTGGTGCTCCATATATGGCTACGTTGTCCCTTCCAGGAATCACAATTGACCTGCCAGTATGGCTATTTTCAACCTCTGTCGTTCAAAACACCATAATTCCTCAGCAATCGAATCAGCAATCAAATGATATTGGAGTTGCTTCATCACCTTCTACTTTGGCTTTTTCTTCCTCTCCTTCTTCCTCTTCGCTTGGTGAAACTAGTGATACTAAAAACCAAGTAACTGAGAAGAAGAAGAAAGGGAAGGAGAAGAAGAAGAAGAAGCCAGTCAAGCAAGGGGGCAGCCATGCATCATCTAGCAAAAATCTGCACACTGAACCTTCCAAACCCAAAAATCCATGCATAATTTGCAAAGGAAACCACTCTCATCGAGATTTTCATTTCTTTTCCCGGATCTTGAGAGACTGGTCTCCCTGCTTTCACATCCGGTGTCATCAACTTTTGTCGATCATGTTGATAGTACATCGTCGACTAGTGAAAATGAAGTCAATGGACAAAAAGAAAGATTCATATTTCCTTGTAGGTTGTGTGAAGGCAATCATGCCCTCCACCATTGTCCTTTTCTGGATGAAGCTAAAAGTGTCTTGGATAACCATCCTGCTTCACCGTAGTGACTTCCCCCTGGATACAAGAAACTCTTGCCAAGTCCATCGCTTGTTGAAAATCTGACTAACATACCTTAGTTGTTGGTCGAAATGGCTATCATTGAAGATAAACCTTTTGAATCCATACCAGACCAAATTCAACAAGTTGGGACTGCAACCGACCCAGTCTTTCCTTCAGAAGGTCTACCTTCAGATGATACAATTTCCAAAGAGAATGAGAATGACACAGTTCAAATTCTTTTTGTCAATGCAGAGTATGATGAACATTGGGGAAATCTAACCATTCCTTTACCATAGGAGGGAAGTTCCCCATTTCAAGAGATTCATCCAGCCGTTTATTCAGTCCCCCCTCCAAGCAATCTAATCGTTTCCTTCGATTCGAATCGACTAGTGGGACCCCACCTTCCATCTAATGTACCATTCCGAATCATAGTACAAGTTTACAAAATGATCATTTCTAGCACTATCATAGATGAAGGGGCTTCCGTGAGTATCCTTTCCTCAACTACTTGGAAAGTGCTTGGTTCGCCATCACTTCTGCCTAAGAATCAAAATTTTCCAGGCTTCAACAAAGGAACCAGTCGACCGTTAGGGATCCTTCCAAAATTTCCTATAACTTTGAGAAGGAAAACTGTTCATTTGAATGTGATGGTAGTGCAAGGGCCACTAGATTACAATCTAATCCTTGGGAATTACTATGTTTACAGCATGGGAGCTATTGTTTCCACACTCTTTTGGGTGATGTGTTTCCTACATGAAGGCAGAATGGTGCAACTTGTCGACCAACTTTCATTTCTTGGTTCAAACATGGCTACAAGTCAAACGCCATCCCTAAATGGTCTCCTTTCATCAAGAATGTCTCTTCAAACCCCAGTTGATCCACCTAATTATCGCGAGTAATTCGGTGAATGCAACAAAGCTCAGGGGGCATGCACCTTGGTCGGCTTCGGCAGGCGAACCCAGCGAAAAAACAGATTTCCTCATAGGTTATATTATTGATCTGAAACACCATTTCCTTGTAGGATTTGAGTATCAGTCTGAAACTCGAAGGTTATGTGATTGGAAGCTCACACCATTCACCTTTGTCTATTTCAATGGACAGAGCCAAGGAAGTGTTTTGTCTACTCCGCAGACGAAAAAATCCTGCTTAAATGTAGGAACTTCCATACGGTAACATGGAAATTCTTATTTTCTCAACACCTGGGGGCATGCAAACCTTTTTTATGCAAGTGAAAAGTGACCAGCATAACTCTAACCTCGTAGTGTTTTAGCCTAACTTTTAGTTCAACTTCTTAGGTTAGGTGAATGGTTTGATCCACCATTCACCTTTATCGGCAGCGTGCAGACAAAGCAAAGGAAGTGTTTTGTTGAAAAATATCCTACCTAACCTCAGTAGTTCATTAACTCTTAGTGTAGTTAGTTCAGTAGTTGGTCGTTCCTAGCCTGCATAAAAAGGCAGCTGAGCAAAGTTTCGCATGGGGCAAGCTCACTAAAAAATGAACCTAATAATAAGAGACATCTTTAAAGATGACTGGCATGAGCAATGTTACCGTAGGGTTCAATTTCATTAAAGAATAAACCCGCCAATGAGCAATGTTACCGCAGGGTTCAAGCTCAGTAAAAAATAAACCAGCCACTGAGCATAGTTTCCAAAGATTCAAGCTCATTAAAAAAATGATTCCACCCTCGGTAAATAACCTTCGTGATTGCCTTGCTATCAGCGTTTTGAGCCTTGGTTGTGTTCTTACCATCACCTCCATTCTTTTGGTCAATCATACGCTTCCACTTGACTATTTACCCTTTTGAGGAACAACTGTGACGAGTGATTCTGTTAGCCACCCTCTTTACACTACCATGTTCGAGAAGTTCCAAACTTACCTGGAACCAGTTGTTACCGAAAACATCACTCGTTCCTAAAAAATGAGTCTCTTTTAAGCTCTTTTTAGACTCGTAAAATATGAAAAGATTGCCGAGCTACTGGCCTTTCTAGCTCGTTAAAGTAAAGGGAAGCACCATCCCTCCTCTACATTTTAATCTTTTTGGACCTGAGGGATCATTCCACAAAAATATCGAGTGCTTGTCTTTTTCGGCTCGCTAAAGCTATCAAAAATTCATCCCTTTTGTATTATTTTATACTTTTTCGGACTTAAGGGATTATGCCACGAAAAAGGACTGCTGGAGTTTCCTTTTCGTCCCTTTTCAAACTCTCTAAAAATGAAAAGGACTGAGTTATCTTTGTTGTTAAACTCATTAAAACAATAGCGACAAACTTGTCCATTCAGACAAGAGCGAGTTTCACTGTCGCTAGGCTCGCTAAAACATAGCGACAGGTTTGCCTGAAGGGAAAAATTATAGAACAACCATATGTTACGCTCCTCAAGCTTGAAAAAAATAAAGAGGTATTGGTCAGCAATGAATGGGGAAAAAGGGAAGAAAACTTGAAGAACTTCATTGGTAGCAGGTCACTCTTAAACATGACACTTTCACGCCATCACCATGATTGAGTTGGGTCGGGTTATTCCGTTCACTGGTCACATCACCATTAGTCCTCCATACCATCCATTTTTGGGGTTAATGCTACCAATCCATCTCAGTGTCACCGATATGTTCAAGTGAAGTCATTCAGAGAATTCACCAACCCAGCTAACGCCTCATCCACTGTAATACCTTCACTCTCCATTTTTCATGACCACCATTCCTAAATCTTGTATCATCAGGTCATTTTCACCTCTAGAAAATCATTTGCTTCGTTTTGTGTCCTAGATGTGGGATTCATTAAGACCCTCCTACGACGGGTCACTTCTTGTCAACATCAGCTCATTATCCAAGAAGTTGACTTAGGAACAACCCTTTTCGTACTTTGAAGCTTGCATGCCTCAATGGAAAGTTTCTCACTTCCAGCTGCAGGTATACATCAATGGCCTTCGACTGAAAGATTTTGCTTGGTGTTTGACATTGACTCATATATTCACACCACGTGAATTTTACTGTAGTACCTTGAGGGTAATTATCATTTTCAGTGATTCCTCTCACGCCTGTTAACAGCTTCATCATTGGCTGGTGATCAAGTGATGTCTTTCCATGTTCGACTTCAGAATATCTTTTCACATGTAACGAATTGTACATCGGGTGAAGATTGAACGAGTTTGAAGACCCCAAATCTAGTTTCATCCATCCGGGTTGTGATATATTCAGGAAAATAAGGACATCAAATGTACACCATAGTTGCACAGATGATCATCCAAGCTAAGGGATGATGGCTCTACAAGAATCACCAGTCTGCAACAACAGACGATTGTCTGTCCTATGTACATGAAAATGAATTTATAAAGCTAAGCATGGGAATGCTCGCCTCAGATAGATCATGAAAATAATATGAAGATAATGTATTGTATTGTATTTCATACAGGTCACCTTCCAGTTCGAAGACCTTGGATCCTCATGATAAAGCATTTCACCCAACATCAGAAGATTTACGACCTCATGCTTTAGGGGGCAACTGTTATAGACATATTTGGGCACTACAACCCCAATCACATATTTCGATAAACGAAGGGCTCTTAAACCCCTTAAAGTTTTGTTTCAAACCCTAAAGGATCATGGTCATCTGATTACATCATTTCCCAGAAGTTCCATCTAAAAAACCACTCAGAACTGGCCAAAACTAACCCTTACAGACTAGTCCATGCTTAGGGTGCGATGCATAGTAGCTGCTACACTAGCCAACTGCAAGGCATACTGAAAGATATTTCTATGGGGTGCGATGGGTGAGAGTAGGCAAATGGAAGAGACAGTTTGCTAAGTGGGAACCCAGAGAATCTTCTAGAAACTTCTCATATGACACTTGCCTCTCTGAATTCGCCCAGGGATGAGTAAGAGATTATGAAATCTCCAAGTAGAACCAAGAACTATCAGTGAAATGACTCACCTCTTTGCAAATATCTATATATGGATCCCTCATCTGAGAGATTTGGGGGTTGGAATTTTGTAATTTGTAAGGAAGTGTTGTTGGTTTCTCTTTGAGACATTGTATTGTTGGGTGATCTTGCTTTTCATGAGGTGAAGAGGGTCTTCATGCTAGGAGGATGATGCTGGAACAGAAAGTTGGGTTGTATTCCTCTCTTCTACTTCCACTATCAATAAAGTTATTTGAGTTTTCCTCCATATACTTGTGTATTTGTGAATCTTGCTATTTGTGAATGCAATTGTATGGTTAATGTATTTATGATTCTGCATTGTTTATGGTATTGTAGATCTCCATGCTTTGATGGTGTTTTGTTGCTTTTCCTCTACAGGTGTTCTCTAAAGCGAGACAAGTAAGAAAGGAGTGGCAAGCTCTATCAAGGGAGAGAGGAAACAAGCAAGGAGCCAAGCGAAAGATTCAAGTTGGTGGTCTCTGCTTCTCTCTTATTTATTATACATAAAGGAAAACACAAGTTAATTTGAATTGTTTGTTTCTAAGATAATTACCCATCTTAGTGGGACTAGCAAATCAAAAATACACTAGTTTGATGATGGTATGGCACAGGTTCAGGGGGAGCATATGCTTCAAATAATGCATTGTTGGTATTATGGTTAGAAGTCTTTGGTGATGATGCTTATGTGATACATCTTGCTACTTATTGTTGGTTGATCAAGATAATGGTATTGCAGGCTACAGGTCACTGATGTTGCTGACAAATGCTTAGGGTTCAGATCATAATGTTGTATGGTAGTTGTTGATGACTATCATGGTATTGTTTAGATTGCTAGTCTTTGTTTTAAAGGTCATGTAAAGACCTAATTTGTATCCCCACTATGCATGGGAGGATGATGTAATAATGTCTATTTCAGTCATGTATAAACATTTGGTATATCCCCACTTGGTTGGGTGGATGAGTCATAAATGGTGTATCCCCACTTGGTTGGGATATTGATGATAGGGTAAAATTGACTGTCAAATTTCTGAATTCTGACAAAGTGAGAATCTGTGGCTTAAGGAGTCTTTTAGATTCTCCCTAAATTCCTCAAAGATTCCCTCCTCTCTGTCATCTAAAGATTTGTTGCTCAGATCAAAATTTTGGTTGCGCCATCAAGTTCGTGTTGCTAAGAGGCGTAATATTGACATAAAATTTGTCCAATTTGGACATTGGAAAAATTCCACCCGCCTAAGAATTTTGCTCAATCATGGTTTGCCTGTGCTTTTCCCAAGTTCATGGTTCCACCTGCAACACAATTAAAAAAAAATGTGCCTTGGTTTCCATGTCATGTTCTCCCTCCTCCATGTTGGGCACACTAAGAAAATGAAGTTTTTTTTAATAATGTTTTTGGGCAGATCCTCGAAAGAAAAGTCATTTGGCATCGTGGTAAACTTAACAAATAGTTGAGGGGCAGTCGGGGGATCAAATCCCTATCAATCAAAAAATATGTGTATATACAATTTTCATAACCATGTTTTGTTGTGGCGGAACCGCTTAATGGTTTGGTTGACTGTTTCATATTCCATTAAATATGAGTGTAGTTAGGTACTGGAACAGAGGTTGGTACATGGGGCCATCTAGTGGGGGCCAGCCCATGTGGGCTGGGTGGGTTCAATCCCCGCTAGCCTCCCATACCACATGTGATATATTTAAAAGGTTATACATTGGGTTTGGTGGGGGTGTGAGCTGGGTCCACCAGAGGTGGCTCGCCCACCCCACTTAATATGGTTTAATGTAATACGTGGTTGAGGGAGGGCCGATGGGGTTCATGGCTGGTTGGACTATAATTAAAATTTAGGTTTTATGTGTTGGTCATTGGGGGGGTGGTGGCGTAGGTGGCCTGCCAACCCAAAAATATATTCTTTTCTATTTTTTTTAACGACAAACACATTTTTCGAATTTGTTTACTATAGGGGATATTAGACAAATTAATGATCCAACAAATTCGCCTGCTTTCAGGACCTAGGTTTCATGCCCCAGGGTTAGTCAAATTATAGGACACTTAAATTTGGCCCACAACCCAACTTTGATCGAAACATTAACTGGCCTGTTCTCCCTCATACAAGTTCGGATTGATGAACTGTTCACACCATTGTGATTACAATGATAAGGTCTATGCTCTGGTCCCGGTTCAAAAGCATTTTGATCACTTTGATTTTTGAGCTTCCCTAAGCCCTCTTTGTCCTATGTGTGTCTCTAGAGCCACCTGGATCAATCCTCCCCACTGAGGAGCTTTTGGTCCTCCTAAAGCATGAAAAATAATCAACAACTTCTATGTACCTTGTCTACATCACAAGCATCCTAAAAAGGTCTTGCTTCCATCTCCTTCACCTTTGTTCCTCGGAGCCTTAAGGGATGAACTGACACCTACAGCCTCTGCAACATGTAGTACATCGTTTTTCCGAATTACATGCTTGACTTTCATGACCAACTAATGACCCAAGAATCCCACACTTGCCATGAGTTTATAACATAGAATCGGTGGTCAAGTTTACATCGAATTGGAAATAATCCCCCAACTACAAAAACAAGGCCACCATATCATTGTTGCTCCAAGAAGTGATGGAAAACACATCATCACTGCAACACATGATTTACAAAGATAAGGCCAAACACTATTGCTTCTTTTACAAGTGATGGAAACATGAAATCACCTTCATAGTTTAAAATGAAACACAAAATAGGACTAGGCATCATTGTTCCTTAGTAAGTGATGGAAAACACATCATCACTTTTACATTTTAAAATGCAACACATGCTTTACGAAAGCATGACCATGATAAGCTAACATATCTAGAAACCATTTTTCACTTATTGCTATGAATGGGTCATCCCCTTGTGGTGGTTTTGCATGTCGAACAATTGTTTCACCTGGTTCATTCACCGACTTTTTGTCTTTAAGGCGCTGCTATGGATGGAGCCTCCAACAAGTGGTTATCTGATGGACACTTATGTTGCAATGACTGCAATACATCTTCTTCCTCCATATTTTCTTAACATGTTTCTTTACCTACTGTTGAGAGGGTTGTTTATACCTCCTCCTTTTGTGTGCTACCATTCTTTTCCAACACTTGGAAGATGTATTGTTATGTAATCCACAAAATGTACATGCTTTTTGATGCCTTCATTTATGTCCATATTTAGCAACATGATTATAATAGAAATGAAAATTTGAATATCGAAACTGGTTATACCTTTCCTTGCCGTCTCTAGTGTAAGTATGGTGATGAGAGCTGCCTCAGCTCTTTCCCTGCAATGGGCACTACCATGGGATGATGGGGATGTGTTTCCATCATTCTCTTTCCTCGACGATCTTGATGATATCTCAAAATAATATGACACCTTCGAGCATTCTCCTTTGGTGTATCCAAAGGCTCTGAATTGAGGTCTTTGCTCAACCTCCAATGGTTGAGTTATGCCTTGGTTATTAACACCAATTTCTTTTTCCTCCTTATACCTCATGCTGTTAAGGAGCCTCACGTTTGTCCTTGTAATTGGGATCTCCACATCCCCAACAAAAATCATACTATGTGAAGACGAAACTGAAAGGAAATCAACATCTTTTACCTCCTCTCTCGATTTGGAAAGAACTGATGAGGTCTCCTCATCATCTATTGTTGTTGGTTCGCTAGCTGTCTCACCACATTCCCTAACTTCCTTTCTGACATACCCAAGTCATCCTGATGGGGTAATTCTTCTACCTTGATGGGGTTGACAATGCCTTGGCCATTAATTCCCAAGCCTTTTCCTTCATAACCCATTTTCTTTGAAAGTTCCGAGCCAATTTTTGTGGTGTGAATTTCAAAAACAGTGAAATCATCATCAGGAAACATAAATGAATTCAGATAATTACTTTTTACCTCACATGGGACATGTTGCAGCTTTTCCAAGGCCTCATCCCTAGCTTGCAGCTATCTCAACAAACTTTGTTTTTCCTCTTTCTCTTTTTGTAGATGCATCTTCAATTCAACATTCTTTGTTTGCAGGTTTTGGTTGTTTTTCTTCAGTTCTTCCAGGGCCTCTTCTGTGGCTTGCAATTGAAGCTACAATTGCTCGTTTTCCTCAGTCTCTTTTTGTAGATCTTCATACATTATTTCCACCATTTGGGAAATTTTGAACATGGTCTCGTACATCTTTTTTTCATCCTCTCGTTGCACATTCCATTGTTCATGCTTGCAATTCACATCCATGCAAAGATAACTCTGATACCAAACTTGATCCGAGTTGACTCAACTCCTGGATTTAACCAAGATCTTTTACTTTCATGATGTGATAAGAATAGAATTTAAAATAAGGTAATTGAAAATATACACATACTTTAACGAAAAAGGAACATGACAATAATCAGCAACATAAAATAACAAGACGTTGATAATGGAGTTCATCCTGGAGGGACTATGTATCCTGGCCCTAGTGTGAAGATGGTGTAGGCCGTTATATTAAGTGATGTCAATAGTGATGACGTACATAGGTGGTGATGTCACTATCATACAAGGAAAATTCCCTCACGTAGGAGTGGCTCCACAAGATGTTTCGCTACCAGAAATCTCAGTCAAAAAGGACTCCTATCAGTATCACGTAAGCTCATGCATGATGATAATGAGCATCCCACCAACATGGCATCAAAGGGATCTCAATGCAAACATACATGGTGAAACATGAGTATCTCGTCAACATGACGACAAAGGGATCTCAAACAAAACATGATGAATCATGACAACAAGTACATCCCCATGATGATTCTACGTCACATCAAGTAGGAATCATGAAACAAGTAAGAAAAAAAGATCCCACATTAAACATCAAACAGGGATCTATGCAGCACAATTCATCTCATAGCAAAAAGAAGTATATGAACACACTTCATATACCTCACACCCTGGGGCCACTTGACGAAAAGGATGTCAAACTACTAAAGCTATTCGTTCCATCAATCTCGCGATGTCGAATCTCATGGAAATGGTTGTTCACACATGAATGCTGACACTTGCACTCCACTTTGAAAAATGGTTGAAAAAAGAAATGATGAAATGGCTAATCTGATTGCACCATCCGATTTGTGGCATCGAATAGGGTAAAATTGATTGTCAAATTTTTGAATTCTGACAAAGTGAGAATATGGGGCTTAAGGAGTCTTTTAGATTCTCCCTAGATTCCTTAAAGATAGCCTCCACCAGATCATCTGAAGATATGCAACACAGATCAAAATTCTGATTGCGCCGTTAGGTTTGTGTTGTTGAGAGGTGTAAGATCGACATAAAATATGTCCAATTTGGACACTGGAAAAAATATTTCCTCTTAAGAATTTTGCTCAATCATGGTTCCACCTATGCTTTTCCCAGGTTCATGGTTCCACCTACAACACAATTAAAAAAAATGTGCCTCGATTTCTGTGCCATGTTCTCCGTCCTCCATGTTGGGCGCACTAAGAAAATGAAGTTTTTTTATAATGGTTTTGGGTAGATCCTCCAAAGAAAAGTCATTTGGCGTTGTGGTAAACTTGGCAAATAATTGAGGGCCGGTCAAGGGGTCAAATACCAACCACTCCAAAATTATGCGTATATATAATTTTTATAACCACGTTTTGTTGTGGCGGAACCATTTTATGGTTTGGTTCACCGTTGCATATTCCATTAAATAAGGGCAGAGTTAGGTACATGGGTTGTATTAATGGGTTGGTGTATTTATTGGAGTGGAGGTTGGTACACGGGGCCGCCCAGTGGGGGTCATCCCATGTGGGCCAAGCGGTTTCAATCCCTGCTGGCCTCCCATATCACATGCGATATATTTAAAAGGTTATATGTTGGGTTTGGTTGGGGTGTGGGTCGGGTCCATCGGAGGTCGCTCGCCCACCGCACTTAATATGGTTTAATGTAATACGTGGTTGAGGGAGGGTCGGCGGGGTTCATGGCTTGCCGACCCATAATTAAAATTTAGTTTTTATGTGTTGGTCGTTGGGGGGGGTAGTGGGGTTGGTGGCCCGCCACCCCAAAAATATGTTTTTATTTTTATATTTTTTAACAACAAACACATTTTTTCGAATTTGTCTAATATAGGGGATATTAGACAAATTAATGATCCAACAAATTTTCCTGCTTCAGGACCTAGGTTTCATTCCCTGGGGTTAGTCAAATTGTAGGACACTTAAATCTAGCCCACAACCCAACTTTGACAAAAATTTTGACTGGCTCATTTTCCCTCATACGAGCTCGCATTGATGAACCCTTCTCACCAATGGGATCAAGATGATAAGATCTACGCATTGGTCCTCATTCGAAAGAATTCTGGTCACTTTGATTTTTGAGCTTCCATAAGCCTTCTTTGTACTCTGTGTGTCTTTGGAGCCACCTAGATTGAATTTACTATCATTGGGATTATATAGTATAATATTGGGTATGGATTGATTGTACCTTCATAGGACCAAAGGGGATTGCTTCGACAAGGCCATTGAGTGTGTGGATGATAGTGAGGAAAAGAGAACTTTGCAGGGAAATAAGAAGCCTACATCAGTGGGGATGGTTACCTCTATGCAAGCTAAGCATAGTTGTAGAAACGGTTTTGTGATGTTGCAGTGCATATATGTAGTGACAAGGGAAAGATGTTGAGGATGAAAAATTCTTCAAGAGGTACCCTATATTGCAATAGTATCGGGATATGTTTCCAGTAGAGATTCCAGAGTTACCTCGTCACATGGAAGAGGATTTCTCTACTAAGCTGGTGTTAGGGGAAACACCAGCATCGAAGGCACCTTACATGATGAGAATTATGGAGCTAATAGATTTGAAATTGTAGTTAAAGGAGATGCTTGACAAGGGATACATTAGACCAAGTGTATCCTTTCAGGGTGCACTAGTTTTCTTTGTAAGTAAGAGAGATGGTACTCCCATATTGTGCATTGATTATGGGTAGTTAAAGAAGGTAACGATTAAGAAAAGGTACCCATTACCGAGGATTGATGATTTGTTTGATCAGTTGAAGGGAGTAGTGGTATTCTCTGAGATCGACTCGAGATCGGGATACCATCAGGTGCGCATAAGGAAGAGGATATCTTCAAGAATACGTTCAGGACTAGGTATGGGAATAATGAGTTTGTTGTAGTTCCATTCAGTTTGACTATTGCTCCACCTACATTTATGTGTTCGATGAATAGTGTGTTGTGTACTTATCTGGAAAAGTTTGTTATTGTATTCATCAAAGACATATTCCTATATTCTAAAAATGAGGATGAATGTGATGAGCATTTAGAAGTGGTGTTGACATTGCTAAGAGAGAATTAGTTGTATGCTTAGCTTAGCAAGTGCAACTTCTTTGAGACAGAGGTGCATTACTTGGGACATGTTGTTTCCAAGGAAGGCATACCAATAGATCCAGAAAAGATAAGGGCCATCATGGAGTGGGAAAATCCTAAGAATGTGGATGAGGTGACATCATTCATGGGATTGGCAGGTTACTATAGGAGGTTCATCAAGAATTTCTCACGCATTGCATATCCTATCACATCATTGTAGAGGAAATATAATAAGTTCAAATAGATAGAATAATGTGCATCTAGTTTTGACAAGGAGTTTGTAGTGTGTATAGATGCTTGCAAGAGAGGACTTGGTAGAGTTCTCATGCAATAAGAAAAGGTAGTGTGCCACGAGTCACAGAAACTGAATGATCACGAGCTGAACTATGCGATGCATGATCTTGAGCTAGCAGTGATTATAAATGCATTGAATATGTAGAGGAACTATCTTCTTGGCAGGAGGTCTGTATTGATGAGTGATCAAAGTGGGTTGAGGTATTTGTTTGACCAACTGAATCTAAACTCTAGGAAAGCTAGATGGTTGGCCACCCTTAGTGAGTTTGACTTTGAGATTAGATACATCAAAGGAAAGGATAATCGAGTTGCAAATGCTCTTAGCTGGAAGGTACAGGTAAATCATATAAAAACTATGAGCTCCTATGGAGAAGAGTTGCAGGATAGAATCTTGCAGGCAGGACAACGAGATGAAAAGTACAAGGAGATCATGCACATGTTACATCAGAATACATGTACATGTATAGGCATAGGTGTGGGTGTAGGTACATGTATAGGTATAGACATAGGTGTAGGTATAGGTCTACGTACAGGTGATCAAGATGAAGACTATCGTCTCACATGAAATGGTTTGGTCAGATTCAGGGACAAGATGTATGTGCCAAATTGTAGTGAGATTAAGAAGCTTATCTTAAGGGAGTTTCTTGTCAAGGCATACTCAGGTCACCCAGGATATCAGAAGACATTGACAGCAGTGAAGAAGTTATACTATTTACTGAATCTAAAGAAGGAAGTGGTAGACTTGATGGCCAGATGTTTAGATTGTCATTAGTTAAAGAGAGAATGTAATCATCCAGGTGGTCTACTACAACCTATTCTGATTCCAGAATGGAAATGGGAGGTCATTTCGATGTATTTCATTACAGGTCTTCCGAGGACAATGAGACATCATGATTCTATTATGGTTGTGGTCGACAAGTTGAGAAAGGTAGCACACTTCATTCCTGTGAAGACTATATATTCAGGCAGTGAAAGGTCACATGTTTCATGTGAGGAGGAAAATGAAGGAAAATAATGGAAATTGAAGAAAATAAATGCTTCATTGATAAAAAGGCTTCTGAGGATTAGTTGGCAAGATTTTTCTTTGACTTGGTTAGTGTAACATTTTGTCAATTCAGTTTTTGAGCTTTCTCATTATTCTCTCTCTTTCTCACTCTTGGTCACTTAGAGTTTTCTAGGAGCACTCTAGATTTGGATCAAGGATGGAAAAGCAATCAAAGGGCAAGGAAGGAAAGCAAAGATCAAGCAAGGAAGAGTAGGATCAATCAGGTTCAAGTAACATATTGCATGTGTAATGTCCTAGCTAGTTTTGACATGCATGGATTTGTATGTTGGTGTATGGTTCTCTTGTTATTGGTGGCATGCTTTTGTCAGGTTATGACAATGCTTTTCATCCTTGAATTGCCTTATCTAGATACCATGGTGTGTTGGGATTTTTATCTTGGTTTTGACCTTTGGATTTACTGGATGGATCTTGGAATTGAGGGTGGAGGTGGTCCAAAGGTTCATTCCCAAAGTCCTAGGAATCCCTTGAATGGTTTTCAGATACACAGTAAAGCCTAAGGGAGGAGTTGATGAGCCTTGTCATTGGGTAATTATATGGGCCTTAATTCACCTCTTAGCTTAGTCAAACTAACTATTCTCACAACTTATTGCATACTTTTGATTATATTTTGTTTATGCGATGAGTTAGAGTTGGATATTTTGCTTTGTGGTCTAATGTGCACACAGGATTAAATGTAAAGCAAGGAATTTTGGCAAAGACCTTGGTCAAAACTCAAATGGGACAAGCGAGAGGAATTATAGGAGGTAAATCCTCCTCCTTTACTACCCTTCCATTCAAATATTCCTACATAAGCTCGAAGTGCAAACATCCAAATCATGACGACTAGAAGGCAACTAATCAAGTGAAAATCAAAGCACCAGTTTATCTCGAGTTTGGGAGTCAAGCCTCCGTAATTTTAAGGAAGTCGTTGGAGACTTCAATCATATAAGTAGATAGGCCTAGGACCTTAGTATTTTTTTGACTTTTGATTGTAAAACTCTACTTTATTTCTAAGCTGCAAGAGTTGTGATAGTTTTTATGTAATCCATTGTTTTGATAATAATAATGAGTTTTGTTTTGAGTGAGCACTGAGTTCACTCAGAGGGCTGAAGCTCTTGGGTTAGTGCCCAACCCTAGCAGTTAAGGCTCCTCTTTATTGTACATGTATGCTAGCATAGATTCATGGTTTAATCATTCATTTGCTTAAATAGCTTCATTTCCATTACAACAGTGTAGTGCATAGATTCATGGTTTAATGGTTCATTTTCTTAAGTAGCTACATTTCCATTACAACGGTGTAGCATAGATTGGTTATGTTTTAGTTTTCTTCCATTTGTGCCCTCTTTCAATTTGCAGGTTAGCAAGGAGAAAAATATCACCATAATGTTGTCAGCAGGTGTCTCGGCCTCACCTCCTCCCTCTGGGACCATCATTTGAGGAAGAGACTCTTCAGAAACCCCAAAAACACAGATTTCTAGTTCTCTCATGAGCTTTGGAGTTTTTCATCTTATTCAGTACTTGTTTCATTTCCTTTAGCACTTTCTTCATACATAGTATATGCGGAAGCCAATAAATCATGTTTTAATCAGATTATAACCATAGATCTCCTTATCGTCTGATCCATAACAAACCTACCCAATCACTGTTAATTGCGTGTCGAATATTCATTTCAACGTTTGACTTTAGACACTCCAAACCCCCACCGTTGATCTGTTTTGCTTGAACCAACAGTTATCCTGTCACCCACTCGTCAACTAGCTTGGATGATCTCCACTTTTGATCAATCCCGCATGACCCAATGGCTATTGCATAATCTCACATGAATTATTGCACAACCGATACCCTACCGAGGGCACGCGAGAAAAGTGGTTTTCCCATGCTACGTGTCACTCACTTAGGCTAATCACGTGAAATTTAGAAATATAGCTTATAGCTCTTAGGGTGCAGGAGATACTGCTTACCACCTATATTCATTTCAACGTTTGAATTTAGGTGCTCCAAATCTCCAGTGTCGATCTGTTTTGCTTGATCCAATGGCTCTCGCGTCACCCGATTGCCAACTAGCTTGGCCGATCTCCACCGTTGATCAATCCCACATGATCCAATGGCTATTGCCCAATCTCGCAGGAATTCTTGCACGGATGATATCCGCTCGAGAGCACATGAGAAAAGTGGTTTTCTCATGCTATGTGTCATTCACTTAGGCTAACCGCGTAAAATTTAGGAATTCCTCTTATAGCTTTGAGGGCATGCGAGAAACTGCTTACCACCTACGAAAACCTACTCCATCATTCCGCACGTTTTCCCCCTTCTACCGACACATGACTTGATGTGGTCCATCCATCTATTCACTTAATATGCGCGATAAGATCTCTTACACTCATCTCCTATTAATCATATTCGTTGATCGATCCATCCATCTATTCACTTAATCCCTGCGATAAGATCTTCGCCGCTCATCTTCCATTAATCTTGTTCGTCCATCCATTCACGTAATCTCCTGCGATAAGATCTTTGCCACTCATCTTACGTTAACACTGTTTCTGCCCAATCCAACGATTCCTATGCACTGCTACTTCATTATTTCTTCCTTTCGTTGATTTCGATCTTCGATTTCTCTTCTGCTTGACTCTTTCCTGAACTTTGTTCTACGTATCATTTAAACGTTGCCACTTCATAGACCTTCTGGCCATCCTCAACCACCTTCCATCCACCTATCACGTCTACAAGAACACTTAAATTGCATGCTTGATTTTACCAAAAAATCCAGAAAAGAGTGAAAATAGATTTAGTTTAGTTTCTTACACATTACTTTGGTTGGTTCTCTTTACTTCTATAACTTAGATAGCAGCATTAGGATAGTGCTGATTTAGCAATTCTCCTTAGCATAGTCGTTTAAATGGTTAATTAGGATATTGTTTGATTTAGTATGACATGTTGTTTTCTTCATTACTGCAGTAGAGTAGCTCTCTTAGAATAGATTTGCTCTTCTTCCATCAAGGAATCAAGCTTCTTCTGACCCTATAGAAGTCTAGCTTAGAACCCCTAGGGTCTCTCACTAGATGAACAATGACAATAGGTAGGACCTTTACTTCTACTTGTGCATATAGAAATGTCACCTCCAAGTTTGTACGAACCCTGGGTTGATAAGTAAAGCTGGTAGCCCAGGAGTTACACCATCCTTGTTGCAATACTGGTGCTCATCACTTTTTGGTGCTATTGTTGGGAAGGTGTCTGAGTAGAATGTGATTATGGCTTTCTTTTCTTCTATTTCTAGTCTCCAAATTTTTTCCATTAGTTTATTTCTAAAAAATTAATCTAGTAGCTTCCTTTCTTTCAGATGTCATTATCTACTTTCCTTTCCATTCTGCAAGTAGAATTTGAATTCAGCAAGTAGTTTTTTTGTCAATAGTTTTCATTCAATCATCAATTTCATTATTGCAAAGTACTTCCCAACTTAAAAAAATATTATGAAATCGAACCCAAAAATATTTCCTTTCATGCCTCGTAGGAGTAGGGACAATTTATGGAAATTCTTTCCAAATTCCTCCACTGCATCCAACAGCCAACCTTCTCTCTTCTTCGGTGGTTGTGAATTGGAGGAACCTTTAGGTGAGCAATGAAGAACTTATAGCGGAAGAAGAAGAAGAGGAACCCATTCCTACTGAACCAATGGCTGAAAACTGAAATGACATAGGAAATAGAGAGAGAATTGTGGGTGCCTTCCCCATCAGGGAAACCAATGGGGACACTAAGATGAAGAATATAAGCCCCTCTACTCTACCTCATTTCCATGGCCCGACCACAGAGGGTCCTGACACATTCTTATTTGAGTTTGTTGTCATATACCGAACCTATGACTATATTGATAATGAGAAAAAGTTAAAATTGTTTCCATCTACCCTCAAGGATGTAGCATGGCGCTAGTTCATGGGTTTACCTGGAGATAACATCTCAACTTGGGCTCAGATGTAGTAAGATTTTAACCAAAAATATAGGGACTACTGTAGGTAAAAGGATACTAAAGAGGAGATTTTTAGGATGACCATGGGCCAGGATGAATCCTTAGAAGACTACGAAGAAAGATTCTAGCTCAGTTGCAGAAGGGCCAGGTGCACACTTGACCCTAAGTCACTAAAGCTGGCCTTGCTCATAGGAGTGAGGGAACATATTCTGGATACCTTATGTCTGTTAGTAGGAGATATCTACCTCTTGAAGACTGTCTTTAGAAGCCACTCTAGGGCAGCCAGGAAAAAGGGTAGGAGTAGTCAACCTAGGGCCAGTACATCATCTTCCAACTCATCCATCAAGGGTGAAATTGGAAATATGTTGGAATATTTCAAAAGTGAGATGTTGCAAACCTTTGCCTTGCAATTAGACACCATGAACATCAAAAGAGCATTGACGATCTTTTGTCCTAGATGCACCAGGAGGCATCATAGGAATGAATTGTTGGAAATGATACTGAGAGGGGGGTGAATCATTATTATCAGATCAATAATTTTGTTTCCTAAACAGGTTTATATATGCCACTTCAGTGAAGTGAACTAGCATGTACATGGAACTGTAATTAAAGAAACCAACGTATATGCACAAAATTGGTGATTTAGAAAATTTATCATGTGTTGAGCTTAAACCAGTATATCAGAGATTTATTAGACAATGCAGTGAAAGAAGAATAAAGAATCACACATAAGCAACACACATGAACACCAAGATTTAAGGTGGAAACCCAATGTGGGTAAAAACCACCTGCTCTTGTCGTCTCTATCTTCTTTCAATAATAAGAAAATATGTTTACAATCTTGTACTGGTGCAGACTCATAGCAGTACGCAGGCTTCTACCTGCAGAAGGTTACAACCTTCTCTCATTCTCTAGATTCTACTTGAAGGGAGCTAAAATCCCCTGGCTCATGTAGTAACCAATATGTTTACTAGTACATAGGTGCCAGCTTACAGAAAGCTCCACTCTTCCACCAGGGACCATGTTTCATGAATTTTTAGACTAGATACTTCTGAATCATAACACCACAATATGAAGGCCACGTTTCATCAAATTTTCACACTAGACCCATAAAATCTTTTAAACTTGAACTGCATCAACCAATATTCAGTTAATTTGAACAATCAGATCACTGACACTAGAACATTGTACTGAACCTAGAACCCTGCATCATCATTCAGAACCAGTTGTAACCTCAAAATCATGTATTACAATGTATGCACTACTTGGCTGCACCCAAAGTGCATGTATATGCTACTTCTGTTAATTTAACCTGCGTATACCTTCAAAAAATACTGCGTGTATACACTCTTTGGCCGAGAAGAGCCTACGTACAGATTTTCAAATATTGACTTAGAACTTTGCTGCAATTCCAGATTTCAGACAAACCCATATCTTGATGGATAACGAGTAAAACAAGTGCAAAACATTAGATCTAGTTTAACCCAATATCAGATCATTCAAGAATAAGATATTTCATGTCTCGTGAACCTGATCCAACATTAAACTCAAGGGGCACATAAATATTTCAAAACTAGTCCTAAACACAACCCTGCAACATAAAATATACTTTAGATAGAAGTATTCCTTAGAATCTTATTGTTTGCGACCTTGGCCTAATGATCTTCTCCCCCTTATATACTCTTTGTCCTTTCTCAATACCTTAGAACAAAACCAGTTAGGACCAATACCTTGGACCAAATACCTAGGGTCAATAACTTGGACCAAGTACCTCGGACCAAATACCTTGGATCAAAATACCTTGGACCAAAAACTTAGTTTCCCAATATGTATGTGCTTTTCCTCTTGTGAAAGTGTGTGTATATGTTATACTTTTCTTTTGTTCTGTTAACCTGCGTGTATACGCTTTTTGGACAAAGTGAACCAACGTATACCTCTCTTTCTTCATTCTTTGGAGTTTGATCTGTAATCCTTTGCTCTTGACTTGCTGCACTGTGAACTGTCATCTGAGTGAGTTGCCATCAAGGACAACAAATGTATCATAATGCCAACAATCTCCCCCTTTGGTCTGGATGGCAACAACAACACCAAGACACTCTCCCCCTTTGACATCTAGGGAAAAGGGTGAACCAAGATATTCTCTCCCTTTGACATAGATTACGTTGTCCATGCTTCCCCTGAGTACATGCTGAATTTACTGATTGAGCTCCCCTTTTTTCATGCTGAGATGCATTGAAAACTATCCATGCTCCCCCTGAGCACATGCAAAGTCTACAAAAATATTCTCCACAGGACTCTATAACTCAACTCTGTAAGTATGAACTTCCTGTCACCAATGACTCATACATACATCCATCCCCCAATCAAGTGGGGATATAACAAATTTGACTCATACACCCAACCAAGTGCGGATATACAAATTGTTTATATATGACAGAAATAATAAATATTACGTCACCCATCCAATGCAAAGTGGGGATACAAATTACATCATTTGTCCAAGAGGACTCATTCAAATGTATGAGAAGACATATCACACCCTAGACTTTTACATGACTTAAGTAACAAATGTTATAAATATATGAAGCCATAGCTGGACTCAGAAACCATAATGCCAACAATTTTGAATGTACATACAGGCTAATTCTCCCCCCGAACTTGTGCTACATGTGCATTGTTAACAAGTCAATGATTAAGGAATTTTTGTCAGTCAAATAAAAATTAATGAACAAAGCATATCGATGGACAGTAATCATTAATATCAGACAGAGCACCCATATTGGAGCCTGCACCACTGTTTTTCCTATCTGACAAACATAAATTCTCCTTGACCCACAGAAACCCACGTGTGTACATGAATATACTTCATGAAACACGTGTATAATAACCATTCTCTAAAAAAATTGGATTTAACAGTAGGATGCTGCAACAACTACTCTCAGGTTTTGTCTGAAATATTCAAATGTTTCTCTGGGCAGAGGTTTAGTGAATATATCAGTAACCTTTTCTTTCGAGGGATCATACTCCAATTTGACCTTTTGTTCAAGCACTTGTTCACGTAGAAAATGGTACTTGATGGGTATGTGTGTTAGGAAACCAGCTCACAAAAACATAGAAAAGATATATCAATGCCTTAGAAATAAGCCTCTTCAAGGGGGCAACCTCCTTTACATTACACAAATGAACAATTCTTTGATGATACAAATGACAAGCCCTCCTTTCTATATATAGGAGTCTAAGGGGTCATAATATAATCAAAGCCGACATAACAATAATAATGTAAGCGCACAATAATAACAATAGTGGGCTTCAACGCTTGAGTAGTTCTTGATGCTTCTGTACAAAATTATTGTCCTCCCATGTGGAATCTTCAGTGGGTAAGTTCTTCCACTTGATGAGATACTCTGAAATTGATCGATTTCATAGCTGTCAGGTTCTTGTTTCTATGAATTCTCTAGGTTCCAATATGATTTTTCCTTCCTTGTAAAGTTCTGGCAATATTGTTTGAACTGGGATCTTCTGCAAATTTTGAATGAGTGGCCACACTTCTTCATCCTTTTTCCATTCATCCATTGCTTCATGTATCCAATCTGGTTGGATAATAGAAATAGCACAAAACAATGCTTCCACATCCTCATCCTTTCTTGAGAGTGCATCTGCAACAACATTTTGCTTCCCTTTTTTGTAGATGATTTCAAAGTCATAACCCAACATATTTGTGACCTATTTTTTCTGTTCTTATAAAGATAATATTTGTTCTAAAAAGCATTTAAGACTATCATGATCCATTTTTACCTTGAAGTGTCTTCCCATTAGGTAAGGTTGCCATTTCTTAAGTGCATGTAATATTGCCAACATTTCCTTCTCATAAATTTCTTGCTTGAGATGTAGCTGTAAAAATACCCAATCGCCTACATCAAAACTTCTTTCAATGTGATGTTGATCTGCCTGTCATTTCATTCGATTCTGCACCAAAGTGGCATTATCCTTTAAAAGTTGGAGAAATTGTTGTTGAAGCTTGATGTGATCTTTCACTGCTTGAATATTTTTCTTCTTGATATGTCCTTCTCTCTTGAGAGTTTGAGGAGTGGTAATTTCTCTGAATGCATTACAAGATATGGTCAGATTCATTTCTTGGTGCTTGATGTCATCTTTCACTTCTTCAACATTTTTCTTCTTGATATGTCCTTCTATCTTGATAGTTTGAGGAGTGGTAATTCTAACCACTGCATTGAAATATATGGTCAGATTCTTTTCTTCTTTCTCGATGTGATATTTCACTTCTTGAACCTTTTTCTTCTTAATGTGTCCTTCCATCTTGAGGGTTTGAGGAGTGGTAATTCTTGCCAATGTTGTACAAGATATGGTCGGATTCATTTCTTCTTTCTCTGGGTTTGGTTCCTGGTGTATATCCTCTTCTTTTGATGTTTCTTGATCCTTTTCTTCCTCCTCTTCATAATCTATGTAAAATAATTTCTTCTCAACACACTTATGACCTTTAGTGTATTTTTTATCACAGTTGTAACAAGTCTCTTTTGCTCTTTTTTCTTCCAATTGTTCTGGTTTCAACCTTGGAGGTTGTGGAAGGATAGGAGAAACAATAATTCCATCTTTATAGTTGTGAGGGGTAGACTTCCTTGTTGCCATAATTTTTGTTTGCACTTTTCTTGCCCTCTCCAATGAATTAGGTTCCCAATGACTAACCTCATGTTGAATGTTATTATTTAATGTTCCTATGGAGACATCAATCCTCTGCTTCTCTGGAATATCATTTTCCCTTATATTCAATTTTTGAAAGTCCTCAATGTTCTCTGCCATTGAAAACTTTTGTTTGAGATTTATCAATAGGCTAAAGCAGGCGTTTCTCTTTGTATCCTCATAATGTGCTATCATTTCCTCCATGAAAATTAACCACATAACAAGTGGTTTACGAGAACAAAGCCCTCTATACCATAAAAATTGACCCGGTTCTAAATAATTAGATGCAATACATACCTTTTGTAATAGTGGTACTCCATGTAGATCAAAATATTTCTCCATCTACATTATACAATTTACTGGATCCTTGCCATCAAACTTCCTCATCTTGCTTTTTCTTGATTTTAGGAGTTCGATCTTGAAATGATTGTAACTCTGTAATTTTAGATCTCCAGATTCTGAAATTTTGTGCTCTAGTAGCCCTCTGAGTCCTCTTTCTAACCCTGAAAGTCTGATCAAGGTTGGATTCTGTAAGGAAGTTTTATGTCAAATCTCACATGATGACCTGATGTTATAAGACAAATTGACCTCCTAATCAACTCACAGGTGAAAGACAAGATGACTAAAGCAATGACCACAATTGCAGACCTAGAATCCACACTAACGCTCTCTATACACTAATAACCTACTTTATAAAGCTTGTTAACAAGCATAAAGGAGCGTTAGTCACCCTACTAACTCTTGTTTTTAGACTAGGAGGAGCGTTGGTGAACTTAAGTGATGTTCGAAAGGTTATGCCAACGAATCTGCCCATAAATATCTAGATATTAAATACCTAAATTTGTGCAAGAAAAGCAAGGAAACTCCAAAAATCAAGATATTTGGAAAAATTCTATTCTGAGAATGAAGGCAAATGGGAAAAAGCTTGTAAACAAGGTTGGTTCATGGTTTTTTTCCCTAATGAACTCTATATGGAGCTTGGTAACCCTAATTCGATCGCTATATAAGCAACGAGAGGGCCATTTCAAAGGGGATCGGAGCATTTGGAAGGATATCCCATAGAGTTGTTGTGAACTGTCATATTCTTGAAGGAGCTAGCTGAAAGAAGGAGAGAGAGAGTAAGAAGGGGTAAGAAGGCTGATACAACGAATTATTGTAATCACTCTTCCATTCTGAATATAGAATTGCAGTTGTGTTCCCTGCTCCAAAGTGTCGGTGATATTGTGCATTTATTTGTTCATTCTGATGCTTGTCGAGTTGAGTAGTTAAGTTATACATTTATACATGTTTGTTACGAATTCTTACATTTATTTTTAGAAGTGTATACTATGATTGGTTTGCCTTATCCTTTGTGAAGGAATTGTCTTGGAGCTGGCTTAGAAGGAATTCTTCTTACCGCACAGAGATCCCCAAGCGAATCTAGAAGGAACCAAAGGTGATCCTCTTTCCATACCTTGTCAATTTATGTTTGATAGATGAACATGTGTGTAACAGGTAGCTTTTGCAGATAATCCTACAGTCTGTTGAAGGTCCCAGGAAGAACTTTGAGT